>CAWUFW010013497.1:0-472438 GCA_963921515.1 Calotriton arnoldi
CAGGGAGTGCAAGTTGTCTTTCAGGATGTCAGTCAGTGGTGTCCTGCTGTTGGTTGTTGCACAGTTCCCAGCAGGGCCTTGTGCTCCCCCAGCAGTACCCAGTGTCAGCCATCTTGTGAGTCCTTTTCCACTCCCTGTGATGTGAGCATGGTTCAGGGTGGTGTTGATGGGCCAATTGTGAGGCTGACCAATATCTGTGACTACCACTCCCATCATGCTATTGCCTCCACCCCCCTTCCCAGCATGCCCATCCTTCCTTCCTTTTGACTCTGCTTCCCTGTGGGGTGGGGTGCCTGTGCTGACAGGATGGCTGGGAGTGTTGCCCTGGCAGGTGTCTGAACTGATTGAGCACCTGTCTGCAACCAGTCTGCTGCTGGGTAGTGAGGCTGCCTGCCAAGGCTACACCATCCACTGACCCATCACCAGGGTTCTGTGAGAGCAGGTCAGGGAGTGGGTCACTCTCTTCCTCCTGTCCCTCATCAGTAGCCATGAGCAAGCCCATGTCTGCCCTGTCCACATATGGTTTTAACCTGTTGACATGGAGAACCCTGTGGGGAATCCTGGGTGTTCCTAGGTCTACTAAGTAGGTAACCTCACCCTTCTGTTCAACAATGGTGTGGGGTCCACTCATTTGTCTTGGAGAGCTGCTGGGGCCACTGGCTCCAACACCCACACCTTCTGTCCTGGCTGGTAAACAGTCAGTACAGCCTTTTGGTCATGCCAGGCTTTTTGAAGTTCCTGGCTAGCCTCAAGGTTTTTAGTTGCCTTTTTCATATACTCAGCCATCCGGGAGCGGAGACCAAGTACATAGTCCACTATGTCTTGCTTTGGGGGCTTGAGAGGTAACTCCCATCCTTCCTTCACCAAGCACAATGGACCACTGACAGGGTGACCAAACAAAAGTTCAAAAGGGCTGTAGCCAACCCCCTTTTGAGGCACCTTCCTGTACGCAAATAAAAGGCAGGGCAAGAGTATGTCCCATCTTTGCCTAAGCTTTTCTGGGAGCCCTTTAATCATGCCCTTCAAGGTTTTGTTGAATCTCTCAACTAAACCATTGCATTGTGGGTGATAGGGTGTGGTGAACTTGTAAGTCACGCCACACTCCTTCCACATTGCTTTTAAGTATCCAGACATAAAGTTAGCACCCCTGTCTGATACAACCTCCTTAGAAAAGCCCACTCTTGAGAAAATTCCCAGGAGGGCTCTTGCCACCACAGGTGCTGTAGTGGTCCTAAGGGGAATAGCCTCTGGGTACCTGGTGGCATGATCCACTACCACCAGGATAAACCTGTGCCCAGATGCTGTTTGGGGATCCATGGGACCAACAATGTCAATCCCCACCCTTTCAAAGGGAACCCCCACCACAGGTAGTGGTATCAGGGGGCCTTTGTAGTGCCACCTGCCTTGCCACTGGCCTGGCAGGTTACACAGGAGCGACAAAACTCCTTGGTGTCTTCAGACATGTGGGGCCAGTGAAAGTGAGGGACAAGTCTGTCCCAAGTCTTGTTCTGGCCCAGGTGACCTGCTAAGGGAATATCATGGGCTAGGGTCAATAGGAAGCCCCTGAACTTCAAAGGTATAACCAACCTCCTGGTAGCACCAGGCTTGGGGTCTCTACACTCTGAGTACAAGAGTCCATCATCACAATACACAGTATGGGGACCACTAGCTTTCCCAGCAGCCTCAGCAGCAGCTTGCTGTCTGAGGGGTTCAAGAGAGGGGCAGCTCTGCTGCTCCTGGCTCAGATCTGCCCTGGAAGGTCCCCCTGTCCCCAAGAACTCAACCTGGTCAGGTTCAAGCTCTCTGGGACAGTTCCTTCCTCAGGACTGAGATCATCCCCCTCAAGGGACTGATGTTCCTTCTGAGCCAAGGGGAAGGCACTGCCTTTACCCTACTACTCCTCTTCTTGGAGGGCACTTGGTCCATTATTCCAGAATCCAAGGCCTGTTCAGTGCTAGACATTTTGGCTTGTGACCTGGTCACAGCAAACACATCTGCAGGGATGCCCAGCATTTCTGCATGGGTCCTGAGCTCCACTTCTGCCCAAGCTGAAGTTTCTAAGTCATTGCCAAGCAAGCATTCAACGGGTAGGTCTGCACTTACCACAACCTTCTTAAGGCCAGTTACCCCTCCCCAGGAGAAGTTAACAACTGCCAGAGTATGGTCTGTTCTGACGTTGCTAGCATTGGTCACTTGGTACATTTCACCAAGTATGATCTGCCCAGGATTCACAAGGTCTTGTGTCACCATGGTGACACTTGCCCCTGTGTCCCTAAATGCCAAAGCCTCTCTTCCATTGATTAAAGGCTGTTGTCTGTACTTGCCCAGATTACTGGGACTCACAGAGGAGGTCATATCCATGCCTCCATCACAGACTAGGACAGCCTGAGTGAGTTATCTGACTAGGTCAGAGCTCATCTCTTTACCCAGGGTCAACCCTACTAAACCCTTGGCTTGTGTAGTCCCACCACCAACTGTAACTGCACTAGGGGGAGCAGGTGCCTTAGGGGCATTGGTGGGGGCTGGAGTCGAGTCTTTGGACTTGGTGCAATCACTGGTCCAGTGGGTCTTTTGCTTACAGACCTTGCACCATGGTTTCCTTTGGCCTTTCCCTTTGGTAGACTGTGAATCCCCACCTGAAGAATATTTTTGGGGGCCTTGTGAAGACTTTTGATCTTTACCCTTCTCCCCACCCTTATCAGAGGTTTTCGAATCTTGCTTCTTAGGGTCACCACCTTGGTTCTGTACCTTCTGCTTCACCCTGGTTCTGACCCATTTGTCTGCCTTCTTTCCCAATTCTTGGGGAGAGGTCAGATCAGAGTCTACCAGGTGCTGATGCAACAGCTGATTTTGACAGTTATTAAGAATCTGCTCCCTCATTATCAGATTGTACAATCCTGTGAAGTCACATACCTTACTGCCCAATAACCAACCTTCCAGAGCCTTGGCAGAACAATCAACAAAGTCCACCCAGTCTTGAGTCTGTGCTTTTTGGGTATCCCTGAACTTTAACCTGTATTGTTCAGTGGTTAGGCCAAACCCATCAATTAGAGCACTCTTCAAGACTTTGTAATTATCCGCATCCTCCTCTCTAACAGTGAGGAGCTTGTCTCTACCTTTGTCTGCAAAGGAGAGCCACAAGATTGCTGCCCACTGCTCCTGAGGGACCCTCTGTACTTTACAGGCCCTCTCTAGAGCAGTTATCCATTTGTGGATGTCATCCCCACTCTGGTAGGGAGGGACAATTTTGCTCAGGTTTCTATGGTCATAAGACCTTTCCCTATCTTTGGGGAAACTGCTGCCACCATGGGACTCTAGTCCCAACTTTTGTCTCTCTCTATAGAGATCTAGGGACTCCCTGTCTATAGCCAATTGCTGTTTCCTGAGTTCAAGCTGAGTTTGCTCATATTGAATCAGTCTCTTTCTCCTCTCATGAGAGGATTCCCTCCTATGAGAGGAGATAGAGGTCCCTATTGAGGTGTCAGAGTGGTTAGACTCCTGAGAAGGAGACCTAGACCTTCTGGTCACACTCAGAACTCTTCCTGGGGGGACAAAGGGGAGGTCATTCTGACCCTCCTCCTCCTCCTCCACAGGAGGAGTTGGGTTTTCCAGGACAAGGTCATTTTCACCTTCCTGGCCAGTTTCAGAGGGGGGGCTGGGTTTCTTCACCCCTGGCCCCTTCCTCATCTTCTGCCCCACCCTCTTTGCCTACCCCTTCAGACCCTAGGGGCCTGCTGAGATCATCAGCTAGTAACACCTCCCTGAGGTGTTGGGTGCTGGCACTTTTGCCTGCCTTCAACTTCCTAGTATTGCATAATGCTCTCAATTCCAAGAATGGGAGTTTATCATACTTGGAGGGAAGAAGCCCACTGGCTTCTGGCAAGGACTCACTGGGTCCTGGCTTTGAAGACATTACTAGTGAGGTGTGGTGTATGCACTACCTACTCTAGTGTGGCCTACTAAACTCTCTTGAGTTGTAGAAAGGGTGTGCTGTCCCTTAACACACAACTCTAAGTTCAGTAGAACTTACTGTATTACTAAGCTTGGTTTATATGTACCTTAGGTACCCTTAGTGGTTTTCAGTTGATCAATTCAATTGAGATTATCTGGTAAAACAATAGCAAGCTGGAATCCCACACGCTGCACACCAATGTGAGAAGTTGGCCTGGCATATGCTGTCCACTAATTATAGTGGGCACCTTGCACCAGTCCAAACAACCCCTTATTGGAGATAGGTTAAAGACAACTTTTATTGAAAGCTATCCTAGTGGTAGCTATGGAGAGCAGCCTTCAGGCTAAGTCTTGAAGGAATGTAAAGCAGGTTGTTTTACCAGTCTATAATCTCTTGAGTGACCAAATGAAAGAGGACCACACCAGGTATATATTCAAAATATATGTATTTATTACTAAACACACCCCTCTAGTCTCTTTATGAGGCTAGAGTTCGAAGTACATACGTTATAAGTTAGTTATCTACAGTAATAGCACAAATACACGTTTGTGCCCTAGGGGCGTACCAAACCATATACCAATAAAGTGGTATAAGAACCACGACTGAGCTAGACTCAAGGCCTAGAGCCTGTAGAAGTGCTTGGACCACAAGGAACCACCCAAGGCAGTGACACAGGGGACCCACGGGGGACGCGTGCAGTGTATGAACACAGCCGCGAACCACCGTTAACTTCTATGGGGAAAGTCGCGATTAGAATTTAAAAGAAAAGGGACACTTAGAGGAGGACTTGGAGCAAACCCTTTGAGAACTAGGCTGTTCTAGTGTCAATACCCACGGGAGCACCGGAGTACTCGAGTTACCTCACCCAGGGGAGCCGGGTGCATAGGTGTCTTTCGGGGTCGGGTTTCGTCGTCGCTTTCAATGGCGATCTGCTGCAAAGTGCTGCTGGCGGCCAAGTCGAAAGTGTTCGGGTGGATCCAAAGGTGGATCGAAGATCTGAAGAACCTGAAAGCAGAGGGGACAGAGTCTGGGTCACTAGCCAGTGACCAGGAAGGCGATGAGCAGATGCCCACCGATGTCGAGTGCTTCAGGTAGGTTGATGGTCGTCTTGACTCTTCAGCCACGAGGTCCAGGAGGCGTCGACGACAACCAGGAGCTGGATTCGAGCTGTCCCACGACGTCTGTCGATTGCAGGGGTGTCGGCGTCCGGATTGGACCCAACAAGCCTTGGCAACGGCAAGTCTCATGGAAATAGAAGAAGGACGATGTTGCAGACCAGCAAGGTCTGGGGGACTCACCCAGCGAGGATAAGTCAGGGCACTCCTGGAGCAACCAGGGAGCCCAAGCAGAAAAAGATTGGCCTTCGGGAGGGCCTACTAGCCAACGGACTAGCGACCGCGAAGGAGCCTCGAGACGATGCACGTGGAGCTGGCTCACAGGACACTCGTGGAGTGGAGGCCAGTGATCTTCAGTGAAGTTGGTGCTGGAGGCTAGGGCTACTCGGAGCCCAAAGCACGACTTCGTGGGAGACCCAGAAGAGGATGCATTTGCAAATGCGATCGGTGTCCAGGGGTCTCGGTTCCACGTTACCCACGACAGCTACGTGCCTCAGCTTTGCTGGGAACTCAGGGCAGCCTCGGGGAAGTCTGGAAATCCACCTCTGGTGATGCAAAGACTTCAGCGTCTGGCGGGAGCTTCAGCGATGCGGACCAGACAATTGCATCTTTGGTGCCTGCCAAGCAGGGGAGTCACTCCTTGACCCCAAGGGAGATTCTTCAGTCCTCTAATCTTGAAGTAGAGCGTGGAAGGTCCAGGATTCTGTGTCAGAGTTTCGTTCAGGTAAATCTAAAGTCCTAAGGACTGGGGTCCCCTACTTATACTAAGGTAGGGGGTTGGACATACTCTGTGGCCCCACCTATGGGAGGGTCAGGGCAGAGGGGTGGTTACACCCCTTTCCCTTTGTCCAGTTTCGCGCCAGAGCAGGGGCTGGAAGCCCCTGAGCCGGTTTGAACTGGGGTATGCACAGGGACACCAAGTGTGCCCCCAGTGCAGGATTTCAAAGCGCCCGAGAGTGCTCCCGCCCAGCACCAATACACACTATCCTGTCTGGGGAGGTGGTCACACCTCCCTGGGACAGGAAACCTATTGTCCAGGCCTCCCCTGCCGGAGTTTCGGTCAGCAGCAGGAGGCCAGACTCGTGTCTGTGGCAGCGGCATCCATTTTGTGATGCCAGGGCTCTGGAAAGTCAGTACCGGGTATACCGGTGTGTACATGTCTTTCCCTCTAGAAGGGTGGAATGCTACCCCCGCTGCCAGAACTGGCGGGGGGTAGTATTCCAAGATGTTTGACACCAAACACGACATGTTTCCGTGCAGCCATCCCAAAGTTAGCATTTAACGCGAGGTTATAATGCGCTTAAGAGTATATGGTCAGGCTGCACTACAAACAGCATCAGAGAAGGGTCTCCGAACGCTGCAGAGAGGCCCTGCTCATGCAGGGGCACCCTCTCACATAGGAACCACGCACTCTGCCTTCAGGATTGATAAGGCCTGCCATAGGAGTGACTTATAGGTTTATATGTGTGTATGTATATAGTGATATAGGTAGCCTATATCACAGTAAGGGGTGCCTGCACCACCTTACCCAGGCTGCAGTAGCAGACCTGTGGTGTCAGTTTGGATGGCCTTCCAGGGGTGGCACAATACATGCTGCAGCCCCTGGTAGGCCTCTGAGGTACCTATGCCCTGGGTACATAGTATACCATATACTAGGGACTTATAAGGGCACTCCAGATTCCAATCAGAGATGTGCCTAAGGCACATGGAAACCATTTTAAAGAGGAAGCAGCTAGGCTGGGGTTCTGATTAGCAGGGCCCCAGCCAGACTAAGGTCGAAAAACAGTGAAGCATCAGCAAAAAGTGGGGGTACCCATGTGAAGCAGATCCTACTCTCCTACACAACCCCCCCCAAACGTAGGGACATTAAACTAACCTTGCCCAGTTAAGTCTTCATGTTCTAAGTGGAAGTACCTAGAGAGTCCATCTGCATTGGCATGGTTACTCCCAGGTCTATGTTCCACTGTGAAGTCCATCCCCTGTAGGGAAATGGACCACCTAAGCAGTTTGGGGTTTTCACCCTTCATTTGTTTTAGCCATAAGAGGGGCTTATGGTCTGTTTGAACAAGGAAGTGAGTACCAAACAAGTATGGCCTCAACTTCTTCAGAGCCCAGACCACAGCAAAGGCCTCCCTCTCAATGGCTGACCAACGTTTCTCTCTAGGGGTCAGACTTCTGCTAATAAAAGCTACTGGCTGATCCTGACCTTCATCATTCAATTGTGACAGTACAGCCCCTACCCCCAATTCAGATGCATCAGTTTGAACAATGAACTTCTTGGAGTAATCAGGACTCTGTAGAATGGGAGCAGTGCACATGGCCTGCTTCAGGTCATCAAATGCCTTTTGACAGCAAACTGTCCACTGAACCTTTTTGGGCATTTTCTTGGAAGTTAAGTCATTCAGGGGTGTCACTATTGATCCATACCCCTTGACAAATCTCCTATAGTACCCAGTCAGGCCTAAGAAGGCTCTCACCTGAGTCTGGGTAGTTGGAGCAGTCCAGTCCATGATGGTCTGGATCTTGCTCTGCAGTGGTTGAACCTGGCCTCCACCCACAAGGTGGCCCAGGTACACAACCTGACTCTGCCCTATCTGGCACTTGGTGGCCTTGATAGTCAGGCCTGCTTTCTGCAGGGCCTGTAAAACATTTCTGAGGTGGACCAGGTGATCCTCCCAGGTGGAGCTAAAGACAGCAATATCATCTAGATATGCTGCACTATAGGCTTCCAGACCTGTAAGGACTGTATTCACCAACCTCTGAAAAGTGGCAGGTGCATTCTTCAGACCAAAGGGCATCACCACAAATTGATAATGCCCACTAGGGGTTGAGAATGCTGTCTTTGGCTTTGCATCATCAGCTAGTCTGATCTGCCAGTAGCCAGCTGTCAGGTCAAATGTGCTTAGATACTTGGCTGAGGCCAAAGTGTCTATTAGCTCATCTGCCCTTGGTATTGGATGGGCATCAGTCCTAGTGACTGCATTGAGACCCCTGTAGTCCACACAAAACCTCATCTCTCTTTTCCCACCATTGGTGTGAGGTTTTGGCACAAAGACCACTGGACTAGCCCAAGGGCTATCTGAGGGTTCAATAACTCCCAAATCCAACATCTTCTGGACTTCTGTCCTGATACAGTCCCTGACATGGTCAGGTTGCCTATAAATCTTATTTTTAATAGGCAGACTGTCCCCAGTGTCCACTTCATGAGTGCACCAGGTAGTCTGACTGGGTGTCAGTGAGAATATGTGTCTGAACTGATTGAGCACCTGTCTGCAATCAGTCTGCTGCTGGGTAGTGAGGCTGCCTGCCAAGGCTACACCATCCACTGACCCATCACCAGGGTTCTGTGAGAGCAGGTCAGGGAGTGGGTCACTCTCTTCCTCCTGTCCCTCATCAGTAGCCATGAGCAAGCCCATGTCTGCCCTGTCCACATATGGTTTTAACCTGTTGACATGGAGAACCCTGTGGGGACTCCTGGGTGTTCCTAGGTCTACTAAGTAGGTAACCTCACCCTTCTGCTCAACAATGGTGTGGGGTCCACTCCATTTGTCTTGGAGAGCTGCTGGGGCCACTGGCTCCAACACCCACACCTTCTGTCCTGGCTGGTAAACAGTCAGTACAGCCTTTGGTCATGCCAGGCTTTTTGAAGTTCCTGGCTAGCCTCAAGGTTTTTAGTTGCCTTTTTCATATACTCAGCCATCCGGGAGCGGAGACCAAGTACATAGTCCACTATATCTTGCTTTGGGGGCTTGAGAGGTAACTCCCATCCTTCCTTCACCAAGCACAATGGACCCCTGACAGGGTGACCAAACAAAAGTTCAAAAGGGCTGTAGCCAACCCCCTTTTGAGGCACCTCCCTGTACGCAAATAAAAGGCAGGGCAAGAGTATGTCCCATCTTCGCCTAAGCTTTTCTGGGAGCCCTTTAATCATGCCCTTCAAGGTTTTGTTGAATCTCTCAACTAAACCATTGCATTGTGGGTGATAGGGTGTGGTGAACTTGTAAGTCACTCCACACTCCTTCCACATTGCTTTTAAGTATCCAGACATAAAGTTAGCACCCCTGTCTGATACAACCTCCTTAGGGAAGCCCACTCTTGAGAAAATTCCCAGGAGGGCTCTTGCCACCACAGGTGCTGTAGTGGTCCTAAGGGGAATAGCCTCTGGGTACCTGGTGGCATGATCCACTACCACCAGGATAAACCTGTGCCCAGATGCTGTTTGGGGATCCATGGGACCAACAATGTCAATCCCCACCCTTTCAAAGGGAACCCCCACCACAGGTAGTGGTATCAGGGGGGCCTTTGTAGTGCCACCTGCCTTGCCACTGGCCTGGCAGGTTACACAGGAGCGACAAAACTCCTTGGTGTCTTCAGACATGTGGGGCCAGTGAAAGTGAGGGACAAGTCTGTCCCAAGTCTTGTTCTGGCCCAGGTGACCTGCTAAGGGAATATCATGGGCTAGGGTCAATAGGAAGCCCCTGAACTTCAAAGGTATAACCAACCTCCTGGTAGCACCAGGCTTGGGGTCTCTACACTCTGAGTACAAGAGTCCATCATCCCAATACACAGTATGGGGACCACTAGCTTTCCCAGCAGCCTCAGCAGCAGCTTGCTGTCTGAGGGGTTCAAGAGAGGGGCAGCTCTGCTGCTCCTGGCTCAGATCTGCCCTGGAAGGTCCCCCTGTCCCCAAGAACTCAACCTGGCCAGGTTCAAGCTCCTCTGGAACAGTTCCTTCCTCAGGACTGAGATCATCCCCCTCAAGGGACTGATCTTCCTTCTGAGCCAAGGGGGAAGGCACTGCCTTTACCCTACTACTCCTCTTCTTGGAGGGCACTTGGTCCATTATTCCAGAATCCAAGGCCTGTTCAGTGCTAGACATTTTGACTTGTGACCTGGTTACAGCAAACACATCTGCAGGGATGCCCAGCATTTCTGCATGGGTCCTGAGCTCCACTTCTGCCCAAGCTGAAGTTTCTAAGTCATTGCCAAGCAAGCATTCAACAGGTAGGTCTGCACTTACCACAACCTTCTTAAGGCCAGTTACCCCTCCCCAGGAGAAGTTAACAACTGCCAGAGTATGGTCTGTTCTGACGTTGCTAGCATTGGTCACTTGGTACATTTCACCAAGTATGATCTGCCCAGGATTCACAAGGTCTTGTGTCACCATGGTGACACTTGCCCCTGTGTCCCTAAATGCCAAAGCCTCTCTTCCATTGATTAAAGGCTGTTGTCTGTACTTGCCCAGATTACTGGGACTCACAGAGGAGGTCATATCCATGCCTCCATCACAGACTAGGACAGCCTGAGTGAGTTCTCTGACTAGGTCAGAGCTCATCTCTTTACCCAGGGTCAACCCTACTAAACCCTTGGCTTGTGTAGTCCCACCACCAACTGTAACTGCACTAGGGGGAGCAGGTGCCTTAGGGGCATTGGTGGGGGCTGGAGTCGAGTCTTTGGACTTGGTGCAATCACTGGTCCAGTGGGTCTTTTGCTTACAGACATTGCACCATGGTTTCCTTTGGCCTTTCCCTTTGGTAGACTGTGAATCCCCACCTGAAGAAGATTTTTGGGGGCCTTGTGAAGACTTTTGATCTTTACCCTTCTCCCCACCCTTATCAGAGGTTTTCGAATCTTGCTTCTTAGGGTCACCACCTTGGTTCTGTACCTTCTGCTTCACCCTGGTTCTGACCCATTTGTCTGCCTTCTTTCCCAATTCTTGGGGAGAGGTCAGATCAGAGTCTACCAGGTGCTGATGCAACAGCTGATTTTGACAGTTATTAAGAATCTGCTCCCTCATTATCAGATTGTACAATCCTGTGAAGTCACATACCTTACTGCCCAATAACCAACCTTCCAGAGCCTTGGCAGAACAATCAACAAAGTCCACCCAGTCTTGAGTCTGTACTTTTTGGGTATCCCTGAACTTTAACCTGTATTGTTCAGTGGTTAGGCCAAACCCATCAATTAGAGCACTCTTCAAGACTTTGTAATTATCCGCATCCTCCTCTCTAACAGTGAGGAGCTTGTCTCTACCTTTGTCTGCAAAGGAGAGCCACAAGATTGCTGCCCACTGCTCCTGAGGGACCCTCTGTACTTTACAGGCCCTCTCTAGAGCAGTTATCCATTTGTGGATGTCATCCCCACTCTGGTAGGGAGGGACAATCTTGCTCAGGTTTCTATGGTCATAAGACCTTTCCCTATCTTTGGGGAAACTGCTGCCACCATGGGACTCTAGTCCCAACTTTTGTCTCTCTCTATAGAGATCTAGGGACTCCCTGTCTATAGCCAATTGCTGTTTCCTGAGTTCAAGCTGAGTTTGCTCATATTGAATCAGTCTCTTTCTCCTCTCATGAGAGGATTCCCTCCTATGAGAGGAGATAGAGGTCCCTATTGAGGTGTCAGAGTGGTTAGACTCCTGAGAAGGAGACCTAGACCTTCTGGGCACACTCAGAACTCTTCCTGGGGGGACAAAGGGGAGGTCATTCTGACCCTCCTCCTCCTCCTCCACAGGAGGAATTGGGTTTTCCAGGACAAGGTCATTTTCACCTTCCTGGCCAGTTTCAGAGGGGGGCCTGGGTTTCTTCACCCCTGGCCCCTTCCTCATCTTCTGCCCCACCCTCTTTGCCTACCCCTTCAGACCCTAGGGGCCTGCTGAGATCATCAGCTAGTAACACCTCCCTGAGGTGTTGGGTGCTGGCACTTTTGCCTGCCTTCAACTTCCTAGTATTGCATAATGCTCTCAATTCCAAGAATGGGAGTTTATCATACTTGGAGGGAAGAAGCCCACTGGCTTCTGGCAAGGACTCACTGGGTCCTGGCTTTGAAGACATTACTAGTGAGGTGTGGTGTATGCACTACCTACTCTAGTGTGGCCTACTAAACTCTCTTGAGTTGTAGAAAGGGTGTGCTGTCCCTTAACACACAACTCTAAGTTCAGTAGAACTTACTGTATTACTAAGCTTGGTTTATATGTACCTTAGGTACCCTTAGTGGTTTTCAGTTGATCAATTCAATTGAGATTATCTGGTAAAACAATAGCAAGCTGGAATCCCACACGCTGCACACCAATGTGAGAAGTTGGCCTGGCATATGCTGTCCACTAATTATAGTGGGCACCTTGCACCAGTCCAAACAACCCCTTATTGGAGATAGGTTAAAGACAACCTTTATTGAAAGCTATCCTAGTGGTAGCTATGGAGAGCAGCCTTCAGGCTAAGTCTTGAAGGAATGTAAAGCAGCTTGTTTTACCAGTCTATAATCTCTTGAGTGACCAAATGAAAGAGGACCACACCAGGTATATATTCAAAATATATGTATTTATTACTAAACACACCCCTCTAGTCTCTTTATGAGGCTAGAGTTCGAAGTACGTACGTTATAAGTTAGTTATCTACAGTAATAGCACAAATACACGTTTGAGCCCTAGGGGCGTACCAAACCATATACCAATAAAGTGATATAAGAACCACGACTGAGCTAGACACAAGGCCTAGAGCCTGTAGAAGTGCTTGGACCACAAGGAACCACCCAAGGCAGTGACACAGGGGACCCACGGGGGACGCGTGCAGTGTATGAACACAGCCGCGAACCACCGTTAACTTCTATGGGGAAAGTCGCGATTAGAATTTAAAAGAAAAGGGACACTTAGAGGAGGACTTGGAGCAAACCCTTTGAGAACTAGGCTGTTCTAGTGTCAATACCCACGGGAGCACCGGAGTACTCGAGTTACCTCACCCAGGGGAGCCGGGTGCATAGGTGTCTTTCGGGGTCGGGTTTCGTCGTCGCTTTCAATGGCGATCTGCTGCAAAGTGCTGCTGGCGGCCAAGTCGAAAGGGTTCGGGTGGATCCAAAGGTGGATCGAAGATCTGAAGAACCTGAAAGCAGAGGGGACAGAGTCTGGGTCACTAGCCAGTGACCAGGAAGGCGATGAGCAGATGCCCACTGATGTCGAGTGCTTCAGGTAGGTTGACGGTTGTCTTGACTCTTCAGGCACGAGGTCCAGGAGGTGTCGACGACAACCAGGAGCTGGATTCCAGCTGTCCCACGACGTCTGTCGATTGCAGGGGTGTCGGCGACCGGATTGGACCCAATAAGCCTTGGCAACGGCAAGTCTCGTGGAAATAGAAGAAGGATGATGTTGCAGACCAGCAAGGTCTGGGGGACTCACCCAGCAAGGATAAGTCAGGGCACACCTGGAGCAACCAGGGAGCCCAAGCAGAAAAAGATTGGCCTTCAGGAGGGCCTACTAGCCAACGGACTAGCGACCGCGAAGGAGCCTCAAGACGATGCACGTGGAGCTGGCTCACAGGACACTCGTGGAGTGGAGGCCAGTGATCTTCGGTGCAGTTGGTGCTGGAGGCTAGGGCTACTTGGAGCCCAAAGCACGACTTCGTGGGACACCCAGAAGAGGATGCACTTGCAAATGCGATCGGTGTCCAGGGGTCACGGTTCCACGTTACCCACGACAGCTACAGGCCTCAGCTTTGCTGGGGACTCAGGGCAGCCTCGGGGAAGTCTGGAAATCCACCTCTGGTGATGCAAAGACTTCGGCGTCCGGCGGGAGCTTCAGCGATGCAGACCGGACAATTGCTTCTTTGGTGCCTGCCAAGCAGGGGAGTCACTCCTTGACCCCAAGGGAGATTCTTCAGTCCTCTAATCTTGAAGTAGAGCGTCGAAGGTCCAGGATTCTGTGTCAGAGTTTCGTCCAGGTAAATCTAAAGTCCTAAGGACTGGGGTCCCCTACTTATACTAAGGTAGGGGGTTGGACATACTCTGTGGCCCCACCTATGGGAGGGTCAGGGCAGAGGGGTGGTTACACCCCTTTCCCTTTGTCCAGTTTCGCGCCAGAGCAGGGGCTGGAAGCCCCTCAGCCGGTTTGAACTGGGGTATGCACAGGGACACCAAGTGTGCCCCCAGTGCAGGATTTCAAAGCGCCCGAGAGTGCTCCCGCCCAGCCCCAATACACACTATCCTGTCTGGGGAGGTGGTCACACCTCCCTTGGACAGGAAACCTATTGTCCAGGCCTCCCCTGCCGGAGTTTCGGTCAGCAGCTGGAGGCCAGACTCGTGTCTGTGGCAGCGGCATCCATTTTGTGATGCCAGGGCTCTGGAAAGTCAGTACCGGGTATACCGATGTGTACATGTCTTTCCCTCTAGAAGGGTGGAATGCTAACCCCGCCTCCAGAACTGGCGGTGGGGTAGTATTCCAAGATGTTTGACACCAAACACGACATGTTTCCGTGCAGCCATCCCAAAGTTAGCATTTAACGCGAGGTTATAATGCGCTTAAGAGTATATGGTCAGGCTGCACTACAAACAGCATCAGAGAAGGGTCTCCGAACGCTGCAGAGGGGCCCTGCTCATGCAGGGGCACCCTCTCACATAGGAACCACGCACTCTGCCTTCAGGATTGATAAGGCCTGCCATAGGAGTGACTTATAGGTTTATATGTGTGTATGTATATAGTGATATAGGTAGCCTATATCACAGTAAGGGATGCCTGCACCACCTTACCCAGGCTACAGTAGCAGACCTGTGGTGTCAGTTTGGATGGCCTTCCAGGGGTGGCACAATACATGCTGCAGCCCCTGGTAGGCCTCTGAGGTACCTATGCCCTGGGTACATAGTATACCATATACTAGGGACTTATAAGGGCACTCCAGATTCCAATCAGAGATGTGCCTAAGGCACATGGAAACCATTTTAAAGAGGAAGCAGCTAGGCTGGGGTTCTGATTAGCAGGGCCCCAGCCAGACTAAGGTCGAAAAACAGTGAAGCATCAGCAAAAAGTGGGGGTACCCATGTGAAGCAGATCCTACTCTCCTACACTTGGTCTGTCCGTGTTGGCAGGGGTGGCCTGTGTGTTGGCAGTTGTTGGAGGGGTGGGTGCAGGGGGTGCAGATGTTGGTCCTGCTGGTGCTGCATGATGACTCACACCGAAGGGTCCAGCTGGTTCTTCGCCATCCGAGGAGTGCAGAGGCTGATCCACACCAGTGAGCTCAGTGTTCACCGGAGCCTGGGACAGGGACTCCTCCTCGTCTGCTGCTGTGTCCCCATCATCACCTGTTTTGGGGAGAGACACAGATTGTATGTTATGTTTCTACTGGCATCAATTGTTCAAACACCTGACAGTTGTGACTGCACCTCTGGATGTGGGCCTGGACATTGCATTCTCCTAAATTGTGACAGTCAGGGAGTGATATTGGTGTAGCACATTGTCCTGCCAACCTGTGGTATGTCAATGTGAATGTTGAGGTGTGTGCATGACCAGCATTGGTGGTATTTGTTTGCCATCCGGGCCTCCTTCTCCCCCCAGCCCAGTTATCCCACCATGAAGCATGCTTCCATTGCAGGGAGTGCAAGTTGTCTTTCAGGATGTCAGTCAGTGGTGTCCTGCTGTTGGTTGTTGCACAGTTCCCAGCAGGGCCTTGTGCTCCCCCAGCAGTACCCAGTGTCAGCCATCTTGTGAGTCCTTTTCCACTCCCTGTGATGTGAGCATGGTTCAGGGTGGTGTTGATGGGCCAATTGTGAGGCTGACCAATATCTGTGACTACCACTCCCATCATGCTATTGCCTCCACCCCCTTCCCAGCATGCCCATCCTTCCTTCCTTTTGACTCTGCTTCCCTGTGGGGTGGGGTGCCTGTGCTGACAGGATGGCTGGGAGTGTTGTCCTGGCAGTTGTTTGGCTACAAGTCCCAAGAGTGTCCCTGTGCTTCACACAGCATAACCCAGGGTGGTGGTTCTTTGTGGGATCTTCAGTTAGGATGTGAGGCATTGCATTCTCCCAGGTGGGTTATGTGGAGTTAGTGTTGAGGGGGTGTGTGAGTGGAGGTGCTTGTAACTATGGTCAGTGCTGTGAGTCCTCCTTCCCACCCAGCCAGATATCCCACCATGGAACGTGCTTCCATTGCAGGGAGTGCAAGTTGTCTTTCAGGATGTCAGTCAGTGGTGTCCTGCTGTTGGTTGTTGCACAGTTCCCAGCAGGGCCTTGTGCTCCCCCAGCACTACCCAGTGTCAGCCATCTTGTGAGTCCTTTTCCACTCCCTGTGATGTGAGCATGGTTCAGGGTGGTGTTGATGGGCCAATTGTGAGGCTCACCAATATCTGTGACTACCACTCCCATCATGCTATTGCCTCCACCCCCCTTCCCAGCATGCCCATCCTTCCTTCCTTTTGACTCAGCTCCCCTGTGGGGTGGGGTGCCTGTGCTGACAGGATGGCTGGGAGTGTTGTCCTGGCAGTTGTTTGGCTACAAGTCCCAAGAGTGTCCCTGTGCTTCACACAGCATAACCCAGGGTGGTGGTTCTTTGTTGGATCTTCAGTTAGGATGTGAGGCATTGCATTCTCCCAGGTGGGTTATGTGGAGTTAGTGTTGAGGGGGTGTGTGAGGGGAGGTGCTTGTAACTATGGTCAGTGCTGTGAGTCCTCATTCCCACCCAGCCAGATATCCCACCATGGAACGTGCTTCCATTGCAGGGAGTGCAAGTTGTCTTTCAGGATGTCAGTCATTGGTGTCCTGCTGTTGGTTGTTGCACAGTTCCCAGCAGGGCCTTGTGCTCCCCCAGCAGTACCCAGTGTCAGCCATCTTGTCAGTTGTTTTCCACTCCCTGTGATGTGAGCATGGTTCAGAGTGGTGTTGATGGGCCAATTGTGAGGCTGACCAATATCTGTGCCTACAACTCCCATCATGCTATTGCCTCCACCCCCCTTCCCAGCATGCCCATACTTCCTTCCTTTTGAGGGGACTTCACTGTGTGTGAGTGTGACAGCAATGGCAAGATGGCTGACAGTGTGGTCCTGTTGTTTGTTGGTGCCCAGTTCCCATCAGGGCCTTGTGTCCCCACAGCATTACCCAGTGTCAGCCATCTTGTCAGTTGTTTTCCACCCCCTGTGATGTGAGCATGGTTCAGAGTGGTGTTGATGGGCCAATTGTGGGTGTGACCAATATCTGTGACTACCACTCCCATCATGCTATTGGCTACACTGACTTCACCAGCATACACAGAATTCCTTCCTTTCAGTGAGCTTCCCTGTGAGGTGGTGTTTTAGTGGTGGGTAAATATCTGGGAGTGTTTGTTGGTTCTATTTGTGCCACTGCCTTGCTGCATTTGTTGTTAGGTTTGTACATGTCATGACACAGTTACATATCACTATGAGATGGCAGGTATTGTGTTTGTCTGACTAGCATTCACATCTTGGGATGAATATCTTTTGGTTGCTGTGTATTTGCTAAGGGTGCATGGTTTGCCTATCCCCTTGACTGTGATGTGTGTGTGTTGTCACACCATATTGTGTATATTAGTTGTGTACTCACCAGGCTCTGGGATGTCTGTTAGTCCGTATACGCTCACTGGTGGTAGGATGACCCGCACCTTCTCCTCCCAGGGCCTGAGGTATACTGGTTTTGCAGGAGGGCCACTGCCGGTGTGCTGGCTGAGGAGGTAGTCCTTTTTGAGTAGGTCCCGGACCCTCCTGCGCACATCATACCACCTGTTCTGGATGTCTTCCTTTGTGCGCAAACATGGTGATTGTGCGTTCACCCTGTCGACAATCCTCGCCCACATCTTGGTTTTCTGCGACATGGGGGTCTGTTGTACCAATGTACCAAACAACTGTGGCTCTACCCTGAGGATCTCATCTACCATGACTTCCAATTCACTGTCTAGGAACTTATGATTCTTCTTTGGGGGCATGGTGATGGGTGGTGGTGGTGATTGATGTGTGTGTGTGTGCAAGTGGGGGGGTGTGAGTGTAGGTTTAGCTGGGTGTGTGTGAGGGTGCTATTTGTAGGTGTGGTAATGGTGTGTGGCTTGTGTGATGTATGAGCTGTGAGTGTGTCTATGGTTGCTGTGTGATGGTGTTCTGTGCTGGCAGGTCAGTGGACTTTGCTAAGGATCATGGTAGGGATTTGTGGCCTTTATGTAGGTGGAGTTGGAGGTGTGTCCTTGTTCCATTTTTTTTTTCCTCCCTGTATTTATTGGCTTTGTGGTTGCTTGTTTGGCCCTTTTTAAAAAAAAAAATTCCTTGGTGTTTTTGGTGCATGTAGGAGTCGTTCTTGTGTCCGAGTAGGACGCTGCAGTTGTCTGGTGCGATCTTGGTTTCATATGCGGCGTACGAGTCGGTCGCGGAGTATTGGGTTGCTTCGGCTGGGTTTTGTATGCGTGTCAGTCGTACGGCTTGTGCTCCGGGCGAGTCGGTCGTGTTTTGCACGCACAGCATCGTACTACGCGGGTCGGAGTTCGCGGGTACGTTTCGTTCGGGTTCAATCCGGGTGCGTGTCGGTCGGTTCGTTTCGTGTGATTTCCCGGCCGGATGGCTTGTTTCTGTCCGGCTCGGTCGGTCATTTTGTATTCCGTCCGAGTCTGTCGGATTTCACATGCATTTCATCGTACTACCCGGGTCGTACGGCGCCGGTCCGAGTCGGTCGGACTAAATTTCCGTACCGAGTCGGTCGGTATGTTTTCCGGCCCGAATCGGAATCGGCCCCTAAGTATACCAAATTTTAAGAAAACTGGTTTTTGAGTGGTTTTTGAGTTGCACTAGACATGTGTGCCAGTAAACTCCAGTTGATTATACTAAGCCAGCCAAAGACTGAACTGTGCTGATCCATGGTCGATTCTGTATGTTGCAGAATAGGTTGGAAGCCATATTCATTAAACCTTTTTTGTCTGGACTTCCACTCCCTGTTTTAACCCTTCATGGTCCACTGACCCTCACTTCATACCTCTACACCTATAGGCCCCTCACACCCACGGCACCAAACGGCATGGAATAAAAGATCTCCGCCAAAGAGCCCCTCATAGGGAGCCCGTCAGGTATTGCAACGCCGACCTGACGAGGAGCACGCCCTATGATGAAGCATGACACTCAGCTGGCTAGGTGTGTGAGGGCCCTAATTCCAAAAGGAGGAATTCCCCTTCCCTCCTGCTATTAAGTGGGGACGTTTCACCACCTAGTTGACCTGTCTCCCCTTGCCCAGTTAGGAACTGCATACCTTTATTGATTTACTTCATTTGGGCATGTATGCTGTACCTCAGTAAAGCCCTTAATCCCCCCTTCCTTGATTAACAGCAAAGCACAGTCACTCAACTTGAAGCTATCCAATTGCCGAAGAGGGCTGAATGATTTTCTCATACTGTGTGCTGTGGTGGAGGAAAGCCTTATTTCAGCGACATTTGAGCATACCAATAAAAAAAAGTTGACTTAAAGCCCCTTTATGAATTTAGGTATTTTATATCATTTTTCTTTAGAAATCCTGTTCCTATTTACCTATATATTTATGTGACCCTTGATACTATTTTTTGAAAAATTGCTTTAAGTATTCTACTGACAGTGACAGCGGGCACGGTATGTTAGCACTAAGAAGCTGAAATAAATATTTACACTAGATCAGCTATTTCCCTCTCGGTTTTTGTTGAGCGTTTTGCCACGTACAATTTGCAATAGCATATTTTATGTTTGGAGAAAAGAAAAGAAGAAAAGAATTGAAAGAAATTTAAATATCTGGTATGAATAAAAAGAAGGGGGCACACACTGCTTATGTTCAATGCTAACAACATTCTTGTAATCATGGGAAATATTGACTGTATTAGATCAAAGCAATTTGTAAAATTTCCTCCGCCAGGGCAGGAGTTGGGTGGGAGCTCCCTAATGGTTCTAGCAGAGGTCCACTGCATAAGTGAAGTAATGTTCTTATTAGATGTTAGTAGTGATGTCACACCTGGACTGTAATACCAAACTTTTGAACATATTTTTACATTGGTATTGCAGACTTCCATGTATTTAATGGAAACTAAGACCCTGGGGAAGATTTCAAGTGTTCTGTTTAATCATGATTTCACGGACAAGTTAAAAAACCCTTCTTTATAGTGCTGCAGAGAAAAGCTCCTCAAAGAGTAGATGTTGCAAAGATAACACTGCATATGTACAGTCTCCACTTCTGGTAAAGAAGAAGGCAGTGACATACCGACTGACTCTGCATAGAACTCAGTACTTCTTTGTTCTTGTTGGTTAAATCAACTTTACAAAAAATCAATTTTGACAAGTGTATCACTGTACTTTCCTGTTCATCTAAAAATTCCTCCGAAATGAGGAAGGCTGAGGAGCCAGTAAGAGACCCTGTATATTTTGCAGAGGTGGCCCCTTGTCAGGGGCTTCAGAATACAGCTCCCCAGTCTCCTGTCAGGCCCAAGATTTTTGAAATGTTTAGGTTTTGATGATGCATAGAGTCGTAAGTGATTAAGTATTGATTTTGCACTTGACAGAAGTTTACTGAGTTATGTAGAAATGTAATTAACACTATGAAGTAGTTATGTAACGTTTTCATATGAGAAGCCATTTGCTTTAACATGGATACAGTTTTAGGCGTCTGCATATCTTGCTCCTGTTCTTTTCCTCTTCCCAATCAGTGTTCTGCTACAAACCATTTCTCCTCTTGTTTCTGCGGAGCATCGGATGAATGACATCAAAGGTTCAAAATGACAATTGTATTAGAAAGTGTGTATTGTGAATGAAGCCTCCATCGTTTTACTAAAGTACTGTAGTCAAGGACTTCTGCTTAAAGTTCAGCTGAAGACGTGTTGGTGTTAATTCTATAAGCCCTTGTTGATAAATGTTTCATTTTGTGCTGACCATCTCTGGAGTGCAGTTGCTGAGAAAGTAGGTGGAAGATTTCTCTTACCTTTAGAAATGGGTTTGTGTTAAATAATTACATAGATTTAAAATATCACGTTGCTGTTTCTGATTTGCCAATGCCACCCTAACCCTGATCATACCATGCTACATTTCAGAACCTTTTAATAGAATATGAGATTTGTGTCTAAAAAATATTGGGCTTTACTATTAGTGGGCTCATTTTGATTTCCTGGGGGCATATTCTGTTTTTGAAGGGGCTTCATGCTGATGGGTGAGTGTTTACTTTTTTCCTGAGACCTTGTCTATTTGCCTTGCGTTTTTCCTTATGGGATGCTGTCAGTACTCTTTATGATTTCGACTCTCGGGGTTGGCCTGGATTTGACTGATTAGGGCAAAGTTTTATGATTCTGTAATTCTGTAATTGAGCCTTTATGGAATTTTCATGCATTTATTCTATTTACCTTATTCACTAAACTCTCTGTAATAAATCAATTTTTGCCTCACGTTTGGTCTAGAACTCATTTATTAGTGCTTTCTCAATTATTATGTATTACTTTGCTAAAACATATGATTTTTCTTGAGGAGTGCAGTTTTTAACCACTAGATTTACTGGAAAATCTGGAGCCAAACTAATTGGGTAAGATTTTGGGGTGATCAGAATATTGGAGTTCAGATGATTATAGGGGTTCGGCTCCCACAGGTGGATGCCTGGATTGTGCATGTATGAGGGGCGTAGTTCAACTACGCTCCCCTCACACAGACGGAAAACCATTTTATTTAGCAGACATAATGAGCATGCTTCAGGCAGCACAAAATGTCTGCTAAAATGTGGCTGCCAGGGAAAGATCAGTGCATCCCTGAGGTCAATGAAAAGACACACACAGCTCTGTGCCAGCTTCTGATAGGGCTGTGTTCCAGTCCTATCAAGAAGCTGGGAAAGGGAATGAGGTGATCTTTACCTTTTCAAACCTGCTCTTGCTGCTCTGGCTTGCTGCTCATTACGAATTATGGACTGTTGGTTCCCATGTCCAGCACTAAATTCCTGCTCTGCTGCGAAAGAAGCAAGGTAATTAAAACAAATGTTGATTTTTGGTTCATGTATGTATGTGTTTGGGAGTGTGATTGCGGGTGAATGAAAGTGAATAGGATTGAGTGAAAGTGTGTGTGTTCACAGGTTTCAATGAGAGTGAATCTGAGTTTGAGTGTGTATGAATATGTGAAAGTAACTACGAAGGAGTGTGAGTGTGTCAGAAGGAGTGAGTGATTGGAGATTGTAAGAGCGAGTAAAAGTGAATCAGGGGTGTAGGTATCAATGATGCAGCAGGTGCAGTTGCTTCAGGGCCCAGTGTCAAATAGTGTGACTGGATGAGTGTTTTTGAGTGTGCTGTGAGAATGAGAACCAGTGAGTGTGAGCATGCGTGTGTGAGTAACAGTGAGGGGGAGTGAGTATGAGTGAGAATGAGTAAGTGAGAGAATGTGAGTTAGAGTAAGTGAGTCGGAAGAGAGTAAATGTGAGAGCCAGTGAGCATGAGTAGGCAAGTTTGGAAAAAAATGGGGTGAAATCCTAGCAGGTATTACGCTTCACCACTTTCAAAGGTCACCATCCGCCACTGGATGCAAAGAGCATCAAACTCACCCGTAGAGCAATCTGGCAGGGCCTAATGGTCTGCTCTGACAGGGCACTGCATGGGCCAGTTTTCCTGCTGTTTGTGGGCTTCTTTTAGGATCTGATGGGCCCGTTTTTAATGTTGATTTCCCCGATACTAATAAAACATTGTGTGCAGCAAGTGCAAATGCATGCATTAAATTATTCCTTTCAAATCACTTACGAAGCATCTCTCTACAAGTTCAAAACTGCCCAAATTTGCAAATGTGGGGCACTTTTTTAGTTATCCTATTCACTAAAGGGGGCACATTATTTCGGTTCCCTAACCTATTTTCTCTTCCAGTCCGACCCTGGATGCAGAAAATTCAGCAAACTGGATATTATTTTCTTCTGTACTACATCAAAGTCATCATATTCTGGTCAACCTTCATTACACTTTGGCCCTTACTAAAGGTTGTGCTGGCACGCGCACAGTAAAACACAATTTACTACTTCACTAATGGACCTTTAAAGGGGTTAAATAAATTGATTCTGTGTTTTAGGTGACGCAGCAAAACTTTAGTAGCTAAGTGCATTTATGTTTTCACACAAGGAACATAGCTTGACATTAGTCCTCGGGAACATTTAACATTCAAAGGTTCGCACTCACTCTTTCACGTTTTAGGGGCCAAGGTTGGACCCTATGTAAAATGAGTTAGCAAATTGGGTGAATTACATCAATATTAATCATCAAGAGGGCTAAGCCCACTGTTGTGGTTTTGCTTTTGGGATTCTCTGTGGCCTGTCATATTTCAAAAGATGAGACCGGAAGTCGATGGGCCCGATTACGATGTAGGGCGGTAAGCCTCCGACCAGCTGTTGGAGGCTTTCCGCCTAACATCGCTGGTTTCACTCTGACCACCGTATTACGATGACGGCGGTAGGAGTGAAACCTGAGGGGGGATTCTGCTGCGCTTCCGATGGGCTCAAGGAGCCAGTCAGAGCATCGGAAACACAAATAATCCTATAATGGCGGTGGAGCTAGCCTCTGCTTCGCTGTTGGGATTATGATGTCAGTTTTCAAAAATCCTTTCCATGTCGGCTTTTCTGACATGGAAAGGCTGTCGGAAAGTGACTTTGGGGCCACTAGCAGGGCCCTCTTGGCCCCGGGCCCTCTGCTATGGAGCCTGGGGGGCTCCTATGGTACCCACCTAAAAATCCCTGCACTGTGTGGTGCCTGCCACACGATGCAGATATGTTCAAAAATATCCAATTTTCAGTGGCAGCTTATGCTGCGGGCCTTTTTCCGCCTGCCGCACAAGTTGCAATTGGAAAATGTATGCTTTCGACTGCCCATAGGGCGGTCACATCCAAAGTGTGCTGACAGGACCGCCGACCTATGGCCGGGTGGTTCCAGTCCGTTACGGTGTTGTTCGCCCGACTTCGTAATGATGCCCAATGTTGTTTCCATAACGACAGAGCTAATCTAAAAAATGAACGTATCATGTTGTTTAATTTACGTGCAGTTGTGTGAGAAATTCTTACCGTCTGAGTAGGGAAGCTTGGCAGGAGTTGTATTGATGAGGACATTACCATAAATATCGATTTGAAACTCCTGTTAGGAGTAGAAGAGCTGTCAGTTAGCAGGCAATGAAGGAGCTCCACATATTCCATTTGAACTCATAATTTAGTTTTCTTAGTTTCATTTTGAATGATTACATAATGCCCCTGACAGACTAACATATCTCTATAAATTATATAAAGCCATATGAAACATAGCAAATGCGTGAAGCACAATACTAATATATACAGGAGAAAAGAAAATGGCCACATGAAATATGGACAGGGGGTTGAGATAATCACTATCGTTGAGGGGGCATCAACAGGTTTCAGCAACAAATAGCCAGGAAAGGCTTACATTCTTACTTCAAACTGTGGAGTAATTTTACATGGAATTTATAAATGCACAAAATCTAAAACTATAAGAAATGAAATAAAAAAAGCTGTACATTGAGGATAAGCTGAATAAGATGGCCACAAAAAAATCTTTGATTCAAAATATTATCCTTGCAAAAGTGGAAACAACAGAATCCATGAAACGTTTTGGCTGTTGAAAATTGTCTGTTGCAGTTACAATGAATGTGAAGTAACATATGGTCATGCATGGATAGAAGAAGTAAATCTACTTAGAAGAAACAAGTTCAATTATTGAAAGGACTGTTCAATTGGGTGCTCACAAAGGTAGCACTGTTTAATGCTACATATCTTGCCCCTTGTTGGGTAATACATGTAGCTGGAGAACACTTAATCACTAGACAATATTAGTCTTAATTACCAAACTTAGTCTAACAAGTATATTCATAACATGTGCACAGGTGCTTTGAGTAATTACCATTAAGTACAATTTTAAATTGCTCATGCTTGCATTTTTTCTCCTTTACGTAAACACTGAATTTACCAAATGGCCTCTCATTCTGTTATGTTCCTTTTAGGTATGGCCTGACAGTGGGGGTGTCTGCCAGAGCTTTTGTCACTGCTCTTCCAAAAATAAATATACAAACAGTGGCCTTCAGAGGAATGAATATTCCTCATCTCATGGTATTGGTTGTTTGGTATATCATTATGCCTCGTATGGAGTGTAATCAATGAAAGACTTTTTGATAGCTGAAAATTACAATCATCAAACAATTTGTCAGGTTTAATCCATTATCTCATGAATGAATTCTAAAGAGAAAGCAATCCTCATTATTTAGACATTATTTAGAGCATTTCTGCATCTCTCATGACTTGAGTGCGAGTCTGACCCTGTCATTGCCACCTTGTTTGCTTTTCTTTTTTTTCTGATCATGATCGTGTGACACTGATCACAACCACCCATAGTTTTGCCACATCAACAGCAACAACTGTGATCTTTCAAGGATTCATGCTCCTATCTTGGAATCAAGGTGCTTCCAATACATTTCTACCACTTCACTCAGCCTTTCTTCCCTCTCCCTTCTTCAGTGTCCACTTTTATTCTTCTGCCCATCTTCACTTATTTTTTCCTGCATCACTACCAAGTCTGAACCAATGTTCTTCCACAAACATTAGGCTGCCCATGGAAGGAAAAACAGCGTGAGAAGTAAATTGCTGGAGAAGATCTGACGTCTTCCCCACAGTTGCCCACCACAAAATCTGCTCGTTCCCCATGCCTGTAAGATGATAGCTGGGCAGAGGCAGGATGCACAATTGTGGCTGCCCTCTGTCATCATCCTATTGAGAAGCATGCCGTCAGGTGCCCTGTCTCTGTCTTTGTTCTGAGAGGCACTCCTTTAACCATCGAAATCTGCCACACCACATCTAGCACCACCACTTTCAGACAAACAGCACAACATGTTTGATTCTAGTGAATTTAGATGCAGTGTCATCCACTGCAACGAGACACCAGGCTAATTTGACTTGATCATCAGATTCCAAATAAACAATTCTCCAAAAATGATACCTAATTACATAGGGTTTTATTTCCACACGATGTGTAAATGATCACCAATGTGTTTGACAAGCATTTTGTTATGCTTTTTTAACCAGCCCAACTTACGTTTATTCTTCAATTTGCAGGAGGGAAATCGTGATACGATGTGCCACGAAAAAGTTGCTTCTATAACTGGTGACCACTAGCTAATACACATAGCCCTTTGTAGAAAGTCCCACCACTCCCTGAGCACAGCAATTAATACACAGGTCAACAAACACTTATCTTTATTTCTCATGATCAGTTAATTGGGAAAGTATTAGCCTCTACTTATGGGCGTAATAGTAAAGAGCTGTGTGGTGGAGCAGTGTTGTGAAATCTCTCCAGGTGCAATGGATCCGTTAATTTCCTGAATGTACTAAGCCAAGAAGAAGAGGTCTCACTTGAACATCTTGCCAGGGTGAAAGTTTTGCCAATGTATTTGAACTCTCTCTAGCACATGAAGGATTCAATAGTGTCTGCTGTGAGCATGAAGTACAGGGACTTCTTTGCAGTACTGGATGGACTGGACGAACTTCCAGCCAAAAAGGGAATTACTGCACTTCAGTCCATAAGCATGAGAGTTCATAGAAATTGCTTAATCATTCCTTTGACACAAGCCTGCATCTTAATATGAGAAATTGGTGATACGGGGGGCATGGGCAGGCAAGATGGCTGTCTAGACATTTCCACGGAGCTCCGCTGACGCACATTATTCTACATTATCCTGTATTGGAGACATATCTGATTGCTGCACCGGGCCCGGATGTCCCCTGGTCGGCCCCCACCAAGCAGCAGAGTCTGGCGGTGGCCGGATCGCCTGTTGAGGGAAGTATTGTGACTGTTGGCGGTGCCCCTGAGGTGGGGCTACAGTGTTGTGGCCGCGGGCAGCTATGGGAGCCCCCTAACTGTATTGAGAACTGTGCTGTGTCGGTGGAACTTTAGGGTCCTGGTTGTGGGTGGCCCCCACAGGAGTGACTAACAGGCCACAGAATATCTGCTGGTGGCAAAGCATTGGAGGCTCAACATGGCGAAAGATAAAATGACAAAGACAGTTCGGACTAACGAAATAGATAACTATGTTCAGCCCCTACAAACGGATAGCGCGGATGGTGGTGTGGCGCAGTACACCCCTCCGGGGTAACAGAGGGCTCCGACGATGCCAGAGATACTGGCTGAAATAAGTGGTTCAAGAGAGATCACCCTTGCAAAAATAGACACAGTGGCTCTGGAAGTGGGTTTGCTCTGCGCAGACTTCTGAAAGTAATGTACAAACTCTGGAGACCAAGGTGGCCACTCTAAAGAAGACAGTGTCGGAACTACAGTCATCATCAATATGCATGAACGTGAGGCTGGAGGATGCAGAAGGGCGTTGCAGGAGGAACAATCTTCACTTTGTGGGATTTCCCGAGAAGGCGGAGGGGCAATCTATGGAACTATTTTTGGAAGACTGGACCACAAACACACTGCAGCCAAAAAAACTCTCTAACTTTTCACAATTGAATGGGCGCACAGGGAGTTAACTCCACCACCCAGGCCCGGTGTGCCGCCACATTCTGTCATAGCGTGACTGTTCAATTTTAGAGACTGGGATGCAATCCTGCAACATGTTCAGGCACAAAGTACACCCCAGTTTGAAAGCCGGAACATAATGGTATTCCTGGACTACACTCGTAAAGTACAGGACCTGTGGAGAGACATTTGGGCTATTAAAAAACGGCTACGAGACAGGAGTATGGGATACAGCCTCATGTTCCCAGCATGGTGGGAAGCCATATTTTTTCGTAAGCCCTGATGAGGGAAATGCTTGGCAGGATTCTCTGGGTGAACAGCCCCAGCAGCAACATCTGGAACATACTCAGAGAGGGAGTGGTGCTACATGATGGAGGCTTAGACATTCTGCTGACTTTTTGCCATGATCGGGAGTCTGTAGCACTGGAGAAATTATAGTCTGCACAGACGGTACATTAACGGACTCCAACTGTGTGCCAGACACTCGGGAGTCCTTCACACTACACAGGGATGCCAGAGAGTACAGGAGTGAAGCGTACGACCACGAACAGGGGTGAAGGAGTGAATTGTTTCACGTGCACTCTACATGCTTTAGATAACTGAGTATTTGTGTCAATGTAATTCATTGTTGCTTAAGCTATAACATACATGTTGATGCCATAGGGTGCTAGTCGGGGTCATAGTAAGTGCCTCATATGTGTAAGAGACTGAGTGCAGGGGGCACCCCGGTTTCATTCTACTAAAGGTTGCAATACTAACGGTACTATGGTTAAGGTGTTGGCGGGAGATCACTGAGGGCCACAGTCCTACTGGGTGGGCTGAGAGCCATTGGACTCGCTGGCCTGGTGGGATGATGGGACCTCTGCACTATGCGCTCACTGTAGAGGAGGCTGAAGTCTGTTTGGAGGGTTTTGGGCAGTGGGAGCTGAGTGTTGGCTATGTTGGGGTAGGCCTTCAAGTTTGGACTCACTGCCTGTGGGTGGGGGGAGTTGCCTGCTGTGTTGGGCTGTTGGTTCTGTTTTTCGAGGAGGGTCAGGCTTTGGTTACATAATGTTGGCTATGAATGTGGGCTGCAGTGCGGGGTTGAGAAGGGGCAGCTCGGGCAGGTCTGGTATGCACATTGGGACATGGGTGCCAGAGACTGTAGGAATCCATGACTGCTGATTGGAAACTTATGACTTGGAACATCAGGGGATTGGGTCAGCCGAATAAGCAGCAGAGGGAGCACTCCTATCTATGCCGCTACGGGGTTTCAATGGTCTTCCTTCAGGAGATCCACAACTGGGGGTCCTGTACACCTTATCTGTGTCATAGGTGGCAAGGGCAAATATTCGCCACATCATATTTTAGGTATGCCATTGGAGCTTTGATTTGGGTGGCGCCTAGAGTTCCTTTTGTGGCGAAGGAGGTGAAGATAGACCCTGAGGGTCGATATTTGATAGTCTCTTGGTCACTGGACGCCAGAGGTGTATGCCTGGTGAATGTGTTCAGTCCAAATGGGAATGATTCTGAATTATTTGTGGCACTAATGCGTGCAGCTCTGGAGCTTGTGAGCCCAGCATTAATTATGGTTGGCGACCTGAATTGTGTAATAAATAACAAGATTGATAATCTCCCCCTTAAAGGAGATACTAAGCCAGTGATGACAAGTGCTCTCCGGGAGTTGATGAGGGGATTGGGACTGCAGGATGCGTGGAGTATGCGCTAGCCACAAAACAGAACCAACTCATGCTATGTGCCTGCTACCGGGATGCATAGTCACATTGATTATTGCCTACAATCAGAGACTTTGCCCTGGTGGTGGAAAATGTTTCTTATTTAGCCCGTTACTTGTCAAACCACTCGCCACTGCTGATCTCTTTTTGAATTCGTAGGCAGGCTCCTGAGGTGCCATTATGGAAAATGAGTGTGGAAGCGCTGTCAGACTAGGTGTTTGTAGGTGAGGTGAAGTGGCAAAGATGATGGATCATTATTTTTTTTTATTTTTTTAAACTTTTTTATTGGTAAAAACAAACAACAGCACAGCAATGCATTGAAGTTATGGCATGCATGAGGTGAACATGTATACAAGCATTATGAATTGGTCGATATTACATTGATAGCATTATTATAAATGACATCAGTAACATCACAATTACCCCACTCGGAGGTGACCCATCAACAGTGAGCGCATTGTCAAGTCTCATTTTGTCACACTGCAGTTCAACTGTTGGAGACAAACATATATCTCCCCTGTATTTGTTCCACATACCCCACTTGCGGTCCCACTTTTTGGGGCATCCCCTGTGTTTGAAGACATCTTTTTCGGCTATCATGGCTCTGTCCATGTCAGCCGCCCAGTCACGAACACTAGGCATCGCTCCCACGTCCCATTGCTGTGCGATGTTGCGTTTTGCAATGGCCCATCCCAACGAGGCCCACGTTTTCTCGGTCTGTGTAAGATCGGTGGCGTCCCACACATTGAGTAAGCAAAGTTTTGGGGAGGACGTCAACGTCTTACCCCCAGCCCTCCCCATTTGTTTGGTAATGGCGTCCCAATATGATCGAGCCGCTGGGCAGTCCCATATAATGTGAAAAAAGGTCCCCTCCTGGCGACATTGTCTGAGACAAAAGAGATCTGTCCGTCTGCCCATTTTGACTAGGATGCCCGCATCCAGAGAGGCTCGATGGAGGATCTTCAGTTGGACCAGTCGCAGTCTCATGGGGATGGCCACCTCTCTAGGGGAGGCCAAGGCATCACGCCAATCATCCTCCCCGAGAACGCCCAGGTCCACCTCCCATTGGTGCCGCAAACGCATTAGAGGGTCCGGGCGGTTATTAATCAGTTTTTTGTATGTGAGGAATATGGCTTTTTTGTTCATGGGATCCAATAGTAACTTATCTTCCAATGGAGAGGCCTCGGGAAGTGGGTTACCCTTTGGCAGCACTGCTTTGAGTGCATGGCTGTTCTGTAAGTATCTAAATGCTTCGGCCAGTGCGAGCTCGTACTTATTCTGGAGGTCTGTGAAAATGGCTAGTCTCCCCGAGTTCCACAGATCCCCAACAGTTGAGATGCCAATCAGGTCCCACTTATCAAACCCTGGGGAGGCACTCAGGCGACCCATGAATTCGGGCTCTCATAGTGGTGTAGCACGAGTAATTAGATTGTGCCAACCCATTTGTTTATTGACCCTATGCCAAGTTTCAATTGTGCGTGCAGTAGGTCCAGTGAGGTTTAACTTTCGGGGTTTGTGTATAATGCCCTGTTATATCCGCCCTGCCCCATGAGCCACCGGTCAGTTCGAAAGTTTGGGTCCTCATGATTCCCATGTGCCCACCGATTGATCGCCACTAACTGAGATGCTTGATAGTATGTCTTGATGTCAGGTAGTGCGATGCCCCCTTCATACCATCCCGCCGATAGTTTTTTCATGGCAATCCATGGTGCACGACCGTCCCATAGGAGAGCACGCACAGCATTGTCGATGTTAGTGAAGTAGGAGTCAGGGATTTTATCGGGGGTGTTCTGCAAGACGTAAAGAAAGCGCGGCAGCGCCAGCATTTTAAAAAGGACTGCCCGTCCCAGAAGAGTCAGGGGAAGTGAACGCCAGTGTTTGACATCGGCGCGAAAGCGTCTCAGAGGTTCCTGCAGGTTTCCTTCATAAAATTGGGCTGGGTCGGTCGTTATGTATATACCTAGATAGCGAAAGCCCCCCGTTGCAACAGGGATGTCATATCCTCTTGGATTACGCGGTTGTGGCCCCCACAGCATGTATAGCTGGGATTTAGACCAGTTAATTGTGTATCCCGAGTGAGCGCCAAATATATGAAAAAAATGTGAAGGATACGGTGAAGGGTAGATGAAGGTGAAGCCATATATAACAGGATGTCATCTGCGTACAACGAGATGCGGTCTTCGTGATTCTCTGTCCATTTAAGTCCACGGATCAGGGGGTCTCCCCTCACCCAGACCGCTAGTGGCTCCAGCACCAAGGCGAATATTAGGAGCGATAAGGGACAACCTTGCCGGGTTCCCCTTCCCAATTGGAACTGTCTAGAGGTATGTCGATTCACCACAACCTGGGCGACCGGGCAGGCATATAGTAATTGTACCCACTTTATGAATTTGGGTCCGAATACCATCCTTTCCAGGACTGCGAACAGGAAGTTCCATTCGATGGTATCAAATGCCATTTTGGCATCTAGGGACAGTAGGGCTGCATCTTCCCTAATTGTGTGATGTCTGCCCAGCACCCCGTTTAGTCGTCATAAATTCAGGGCGGTATTCTGTCCAGGCATGAAGCCTGATTGGTCTGGGTGTATCAGTCCGGTGATATGGGGAATAAGTCTATTGGCAAGTAATTTTGCAAGTATTTTTGCTTCTACTGTGAGAAAGGAAATAGGTCTGTATGCCTTGCAGTCATCAGGTGGTTTGCCCTTCTTGTGGATAACCACAATTGTGGCCAGTCTGATATCTTTTGGCAGCATCCCTTCAGCAAAGCTCTCAAGATACATTTGGCGCAAATAGGGGGACAATTTGGAAGCCATCGGTTTGAAGAATTCAATCGGGAACCCATTAGGTCCCATACCTTGCCCGATCGGGTGTCGTGAATCAGCAATTGGATTTTCTCCTCCGTGGGTTCTACCTCGAGGGAGTCTCTATCTTCAGGGGACAAACACGGGACTTTGATAGTCGAATGCAGTTTCCTAGCCACGAGCACCGTGGTCGTCCCGGTTGAGGTATACACTGATTCGAAATAGGTTGCAAATGTGTCAGCTATCCGCTGAGGATCAGTAATTCCCTCCCCGTTCGGCCAAAGCAACTGATGCACCCATCTTGATAACTGCTCTTTTTTTTCAAGCCAGGCAAGGAGCTTGCCTGTTCTCTCCCCATGTTCGTATATCTTATGACACGTTGATTTGTATTTCGCCTGGGCCGCCTCTGTAAGGAGTTGTTTGTAGTCTAGTGTCACGACCGCCAGTGATTGTTGTGCATCGTGATCAGGGGTTTGTGCTAGTGTTATTTCCCTCTGTAGGATATCCACCTCAAGTTCCTCTATACGTTTGGTTAGTTCTCTCTTGTGGCCCACCATCAGAGCAAGAGCCCTCCCCTTTATCACCGCACCAAACGCGCCCCACAGGATTTTGGCTGAGGTGACCGAACCGACGTTTTCTTTAAAGTATAGCTCGGTGTCTTTAATTAACGTCGCTTTGATGTGTGGTATTTTGAGAGCCCAGGGATTTATGGTCAGGGTAGTGCATCGAGGTGGGGAGCCAACTTCGAGTCATAGGTCCCTTCTTTGCTCGACGGGTCCCCAAGTTGATCATTGATATCCGTTCTCAGCGTTGTTTTCGCTCCGGACGTCCACCTTCTCCTGTCTTTCGTCGTCCATCGAGCCAGTCCATTATCTCGGTGGGATCTGTGAAGAACCAACTCCTGCCATCCGCCTCAACACGCAATTTCGCGGGGAATAACATTGCATATTTGAGCTCTCGCTCTCTGAGAGCCTTTTTTGCCTCCAGGAAGGAGCGTCTTTGTTTTGATGGATCATTATTTTGCTGAGAACTGGGGTAGTGCGTCCACAAGAGCCATGGAATGGGTTGCAATGAAAGTAGTGTTACGAGGGGAATGTATGAAAATCACATATGGGGTTTAACAACAGCTAACTAGGTCACTGGATGGGCCTGAGAAACAGCTTGGTAGCCTGGAACAAGAGATAGTCGAGCGACCTCAAATATTGCCTGCATGGCAGGAATGCAAAAAGGAGCTACTAGATACCTGGGATAGATTAGATAAATGTTTCCATACCAATTGCAGGAAGAGTCTACTTAGGAAAGGAGACAAGGCTAGCAGGATGCTTGCCTTGCATATCCGTGGCAAAACTAGATGCGCACCAATTGTAGGACTCCGGAACTGGCAAGGGCTTATGGTGACCTCGTAACGGGGCATCACCGAGGTGTTCACAGAGCACCTACAGGGGGTGTATACAGCACCACGGGCTGGAGGCAATCAAGATAGGATTGCATACCTGACTGACATACGAATGCCTTCTCTGACACGAGATGAAAGGGACAATCTGGATGCCCCCATTACTACTGAAGAAATCATAGCAGCTATAACGGCCATGAAGACAGCCAAAGCCTCTGGTGGAGACGGCCTACCAGTCAAAATTTACCAAAACAGGGCAGGGGGGAATAGCTGATCTCCTACTGGAGGTTTCTACAGAGGCCTATGAAAGGGTGTTGCTCCCAGTGTCCATGAGGGAGGCGATTATAATGATGCTGCCCAAGCCAGACAGAGATAGCACAGCGGTGTCCTCCTACCGCCCTTTATTGATGCTCAATGTGGATGTAAAAGTTCTCAGTAAGATATTGGCCACAGGATTATTAGCTTACCGACCCCAGTTGAACGAGGAAGGCCAGTGCGGGTTCATCCCTCACAAAAATACCCTTTGCAATCTTTGATGATGCATTCACCTACTTTGCAGGACAAGTTTCCGCTTGCGCTGCTGGACATCGATGGGTGCAGCCACTGTTTAGAGCCCCAATGGCAAGGGTGCGAGTGGGGCTTTGCGTTGAGCCTGGGGACCAGTCAGGGATATCCCCTTTCGCCCCTGCTCTTTGCCTTGGCCTTGGCAATGGAGCCACTGACCAGCCTCCTGAGAACAGCACTTCAAGTTTGGTGACCTCACTGGGCTGGACGTGAACCATAATAAGTAAAAGTTGTTCCCACTAGGGATACTGGCGGGGATGCTGGAAAAGGATTTGCCACAACTCAACCTCCCTTGGGCATCGGCGATGGTAAAATACTTGGGGATTTTGATAACACACTGGGCTAAAGATTTCAAAATATAGGCAGAGTGATTGACGGCCTGAAACCTACAATAACATTTTGGAATACACTCTGTCTCTCCCTGATGAGAAAGGTCGCCTTGGTAAAGATGAAAGTACTCCTTCGATGTTTGTATATCTTCCAAGGAACCCTATTTGACATACATAGGAAGTTCTTTATGGACCTAGATAGGTTGATTGTTGAGTTGTTATGGGCCACAGGGAGGAAGAGAGTTAGTCTGGCTACATTGAAGTGTACATGGCAGAAGGGCGATCTGGAACTGCCCTGCTTGGAACATTATTACCTGGCTCCACAACTGCAGCAAGCAGTCCACTGGTCAGATGACCAAGATAATTGGGAACGCAGATTGTTGAGGGGCACCTGCAGATGGATCTACTGCCGGAGATATTGATGATGGCGGCGAAGGCCCCGACAACCTTACCATATGTGGTTAGAATGATATGCAGGGCTTGGGAGCGGGCGGTTAAGGTCATACTGAGGAGGGCTCCCTATGCGTCCGATTTGAGCATCTGTGAACGCCCATTCAAACTTATAGAATGCTCTATGTCCTTACATAAATGGCAGCAGGGTGGATGCAATTTGTTAGGCGATCTCTACCCTAACAATAGCTTTAGTACTATGGCGAATGGAACAAGACAATTTTTACAATTCATTAAAATAGCAGCTACAGCTCACAAGATTGGGCCGACGTTCCCAGAAGCTTGCTGGCCTCTCATACACTAGAAGCCCTGTTGGCCTTGGCTTGGGGCAAAAGGTTGATCTCATATATATATAGGGCCCTGAAAGAATATGCTCCCTTGGCTGAACTCTTGGTGCTGGACTGTTCCCATGAGGCACAGGGTCAGACTGATTTGCATATGGCCATGTCTGAACTGGGGTGGTGGAGTGAGCTAAAGAATGATGATGGATTAAACCCAGATCAGTTGACTGGGGGTGAGTGTTTCTGCTCTAACGCTCCGTCCATCATCCCCTTTGGTATCGCTTTGTTCGCCCTAAGTTGGCAGGGTATGCCCAGACGTGGGTCCCTTGCTCACTTTGCCACTGGATTCAAAATAGCCTGGCTGATGAGGGTTTTGAACCCGAAACCGGTCCCAGGATGCTTGTTTCCGGTCCAGGGAAGACATGGCTTGGCAGTTTGGGCTGGACTGTTCCCATGAGGCACAGGGTCAGACTGATTTGCATATGGCCATGTCTGAACTGGGGTGGTGGAGTGAGCTAAAGAATGATGATGGATTAAACCCAGATCAGTTGACTGGGGGTAAGTGTTTGATTTGCTCTAATGCTCCGTCCATCATCCCCTTTGGAATCGCTTTGTTCGCCCTAAGTTGGCAGGGTATGCCCAGACGTGGGTCCCTTGCTCACTTTGCCACTGGATTCAAGATAGCATGGCTGATGAGGGTTTTGAACCCAAAACCGGTCCCAGGATGCTTGTTTCTGGTCCAGGGAAGACATGGCTTGGCAGTTCGGGCTGGACTGTTCCCATGAGGCACAGGGTCAGACTGATTTGCATATGGCCATGTCTGAACTGGGGTGGTGGAGTGAGCTAAAGAATGATGATGGATTAAACCCAGATCAGTTGACTGGGGGTGAGTGTTTGATTTGCTCTAACGCTCCGTCCATCATCCCCTTTGGTATCGCTTTGTTCGCCCTAAGTTGGCAGAGTATGCCCAGACGTGGGTCCCTTGCTCACTTTGCCACTGGATTCAAGATCGCCTGGCTGATGAGGGTTTTGAACCTGAAACCGGTCCCAGGATGCTTGTTTCCGGTCCAGGGAAGACATGGCTTGGCAGTTCGGGCTGGACTGTTCCCATGAGGCACAGGGTCAGACTGATTTGCATATGGCCATGTCTGAACTGGGGTGGTGGAGTGAGCTAAAGAATGATGATGGATTAAACCCAGATCAGTTGACTGGGGGTGAGTGTTTGATTTGCTCTAACGCTCCGTCCATCATCCCCTTTGATATCGCTTTGTTCGCTCTAAGTTGGCAGGGTATGACCAGACGTGGGTCCCTTGCTCACTTTGCCACTGGATTCAAGATAGCCTGTCTGATGAGGGTTTTGAACCCGAAACCGGTCCCAGGATGCTTGTTTCCGGTCCAGGGAAGACATGGCTTGGCAGTTCGGGCTGGACTGTTCCCATGAGGCACAGGGTCAGACTGATTTGCATATGGCCATGTCTGAACTGGGGTGGTGGAGTGAGCTAAAGAATGATGATGGATTAAACCCGGATCAGTTGACTGGGGGTGAGTGTTTGATTTGCTCTAACGCTCCGTCCATCATCCCCTTTGGTATCGCTTTGTTCGCCCTAAGTTGGCAGGGTATGCCCAGACGTGGGTCCCTTGCTCACTTTGCCACTGGATTCAAGATAGCCTGGCTGATGAGGGTTTTGAACCCGAAACCGGTCCCAGGATGCTTGTTTCCGGTCCAGGGAAGACATGGCTTGGCAGTTCGGGCTGGACTGTTCCCATGAGGCACAGGGTCAGACTGATTTGCATATGGCCATGTCTGAACTGGGGTGGTGGAGTGAGCTAAAGAATGATGATGGATTAAACCCAGATCAGTTGACTGGGGGTGAGTGTTTGATTTGCTCTAACGCTCCGTCCATCATCCAATTTGGTATCGCTTTGTTCTCCCTAAGTTGGCAGGGTATGCCCAGACGTGGGTCCCTTGCTCACTTTGCCACTGGATTCAAGATAGCCTGGCTGATGAGGGTTTTGAACCCGAAACCGGTCCCAGGATGCTTGTTTCCGGTCCAGGGAAGACATGGCTTGGCAGTTCGGGCTGGACTGTTCCCATGAGGCATAGGGTCAGACTGATTTGCATATGGCCATGTCTGAACTGGGGTGGTGGAGTGAGCTAAAGAATGATGATGGATTAAACCCAGATCAGTTGACTGGGGGTGAGTGTTTGATTTGCTCTAACGCTCCGTCCATCATCCAATTTGGTATCGCTTTGTTCTCCCTAAGTTGGCAGGGTATGCCCAGACGTGGGTCCCTTGCTCACTTTGCCACTGGATTCAAGATAGCCTGGCTGATGAGGGTTTTGAACCCGAAACCGGTCCCAGGATGCTTGTTTCCGGTCCAGGGAAGACATGGCTTGGCAGTTCGGGCTAGACTGTTCCCATGAGGCACAGGGTCAGACTGATTTGCATATGGCCATGTCTGAACTGGGGTGGTGGAGTGAGCTAAAGAATGATGAGGGATTAAACCCAGATCAGTTGACTGGGGGTGAGTGTTTGATTTGCTCTAACGCTCCGTCCATCATCCCCTTTGGTATCGCTTTGTTCGCCCTAAGTTGGCAGGGTATGCCCAGACGTGGGTCCATTGCTCACTTTGCCACTGGATTCAAGATAGCCTGGCTGATGAGGGTTTTGAACCCGAAACCGGTCCCAGGATGCTTGTTTCCGGTCCAGGGAAGACATGGCTTGGCAGTTCGGGCTGGACTGTTCCATGAGGCACAGGGTCAGACTGATTTGCATATGGCCATGTCTGAACTGGGGTGGTGGAGTGAGCTAAAGAATGATGATGGATTAAACCCAGATCAGTTGACTGGTTGTGAGTGTTTGATTTTCTCTAACGCTCCGTCCATCATCCCCTTTGGTATCGCAACATAAATGTCATACGAACTTGGAGGCGCCCCTAAAGACGAAAGCCTGGGAGGGGATACACAGAGGAGTAAAAGCCACATCCACCAACACATAGTTCAGATTCTTGCAATATAATGTGATTCACCAGGTATACCTTTCCCTCAGTATATTACATGCCATAAACCTGGAGTGCTCAGCGGAGTGCCCCCGATGTAAAGGGCGGGCAGCAGACTTTCTACCTATTATCTGGGGGTGCCCAAATATCGATGACTATTGGCAGTCAGTTTTAGTGAAACTGAACACGGCCACTGGGTGAGGGAAACCCAGAGAGGTAGGCCCATGCCTGTTGTGACATATCCCTTTCAGAAAGAAGAAGAAATTAAGTAGAAAATTCCTTATTCTGGGGCTGGTACTGGCAAAGCATAGAACAGTAATCAGATGGCTGCCCCGAAAGAGCTGAAAGTTACTGATTGGCTGAAAGATATGGCTGAATGGATAAATGCCGAGGGAGACACATGAGTAAGACGCGTAGGAATGAAAAATTGGCGGGTGACCTGCGTGCTTGGGTGGCGATGCTCTCTGAGCTGCTAACACCACCACACGAGTTACCTCCATAGATCTTATGTGTGCCATGGAACAAGAGGTAAATATAAATAGACACTAAGGAGACTCTCAAAACTTGTTGAATGCTTATGTGCTATGCTTGCACTATTGTCATTCGATTCGTTATGTGAACACACTGATAAAACACTGAATGTATTTGATCCTGCATAAAATGTGACAGAGCATGTAGGGAGTGGGGGTGGGTGGGTCTTTAAAAGCAGATCTGCTGGTAATAGAAATTCAGATACGGTATATTCACGCAATGCTGCTGTTGTAAATTTGGAAATGCTAATAAAAATCTATACTAAAAAAAAAGAAGTTGGTGATACTCAGGAATCAGCTGGATGAGGCGAGTGCAGCAAAACACAGAAAAATGCACACATTAATGCTATGGTCCTGCTCTTTTCATCAAAGGTTCAACTCGAAATTGCGGGAGTGTCTGGTAGATTTTCTTAAAGAATACTTCGAGATTGCTAAGCGTGCTTGAGTAGTGTGCTAGAGTCTGATGAATTTGGGACTTATTGAGCACAACAGGCCCTACCTATAGTCCTAGTTTATGTGTGCATGGGCGCCATGTAGAATGCATGCCTTTGTGAAAGCTATGGAGGTTAAACATCTTTGTTCTTATAAGAAGTAAATGTGTTTATAAAGTACTGGAATACAATTAGTTGGTTTAAATGTATAACTAAGTTGAGTCATTTCTGAGTGGAAGTACTGGACTTGTCCTGTGACAAAACACAGTGGATAGGAAATTGTGATTTGCATCTACTTACATTTTGGTACAAAAGAGTTTGAAGATCAAGACTGTTGGGAAATTATTTTTTCTTCAAGACCTGTTATCATTCCAATGTTCCTAACTGTGTGATGTAAAGAGGTTCTTAGAAGTCTTGGGTTACAGGAAATTCAGGTTTGGCAGTTGCTGAATAGAGCATAGAGCTGTCAGTCGCTTGCTTCATAATTGTGAAATACACTGTTACAATTCATTGCAGTCAAGAACTAGTACTCACCAGAACATGTAGGATACTTCTTTATTTCATAGTTCCATGAGCGCTCCAAGGGTATGCAGTATATAAGATGTACCTTGGTCAACAGACAATCCACAAGGAGCAAGGACTTTTCTTATCAGTCCCTAAACCTCAACTGGCTCACACAGCCAACAATCCACACTTAGGATTTCATTCATATAGCCTGAGCAGAAACACAGACCTATGTCATAGAGATAATACATCATTTTTCCTTCTAAGAATAACAAAGATGAAGATGAAACACATCCTGTTCTTTGCAAGGACATAATTATTGCACAACCACCACTTGTACCACAAATGGCAACCTAAACCATATGCCTGTGCACCAGCGTACCTATCCACTAAGTCATGGTACTATTGCGCAACTGATTACAACCACACTACTATCCTTATGCGTTCACTAATACATTCACAAAGCAGAGGCTGCACTGGATATTGCATGAGGAATTGAACATCCACAGATATGGATGAGGGAGATGTCAACTTCTGGGCACAATACAGAGCTTGGGGAAGTGAGCAACGTATCCAAATACTGAGATAGTGAGGGTGTAGCTCAACTGACACAAGATAAAGAGTAAGCCACAAGGTTTCCAAAAATTGAAAATATTCAAAGGGAAACAGATGGACTTTGAGGTGTGGGAGTAAGACTCACATGAGCAATGTCAAAACAGGTCCTGCATGGTAATATATTTACTTTAAATGTAATAAGATGGTACACTTTGAGAGGGTTGTGCAGATATGTTCAAGCAGAAGGAATCTGAAGAGCCAGTAGGAAAAGATAGCGTATTGCTTCTGGAAAGCAACTAACAAGTGGGTTTGAAGGGACAAGAGTGTATTGGTGCAATGGGAGGAAGGACTAGCAACGTGATTTATTGTCACATCAAGATTGTAAGAATTCAGGACCTGTTTGCAGTGTTCCCCCACTGTCTGCCCCCATTTGGAACACTAGGTGCTGATTTTTTGATTCTGATTGTGCCCTGGGCTCTGCTAACCAGAACCAGGGCCTGTGCTCTAATTATAATGTATATGGCAATTACGTTTAATTACAATTGGTACTGACAGCCTAGCTGTAAGTCCCTATTATATACTAGGGCATGTAAATTTAGAGGCCCAGTAGACTTAATACACTTAAGTGTGCACTATTGTGTTGTCTGCTGTAATTTTAAAGGCATCCATTACTTCCAGGCTGCCTTTACATTACAAAATATATGCAAATTCGACTTTGCAATTAAAGGTACTTCCAAAGACTCAAACTACCTTATTTTTTTTATATATTAGTCTCCTTTAGGTGCCCCACGGATAGGCATTATTAAAATATTTTATATGACCTGGTGAGGGAAAAACTGGCAACTGCATGTTTCCCCATTGTAGCGCAATCTCTCTATAGGATAACATTAGAATACTTCATTAAAGTATAACTATTGAAAGGAGTGGGATACAAATATAATTCAAGGACTTAAAAGAATAGTCATGATAAATACAGCAACTTGCCACTGTTAGATTTGTAATAACTATTACAAAAAAGAAGTTATAGAACTTTGTTTTATGTGAGCCAAAGTCCAGCCTTCCAGCAGCCCTTTTCTGATTGGCCAGCCTCTGCCAGCCTGAGCCAAACTGTCTTAATGAGGTGTGAAGTGGCCTGACTAGAGGCAAAGGATTTCCTGTGAGAGGAGAACTGAAAGCTGCAGAACACAAGAAAGGTTGGGGAGGAGTAGCCAAACTGGTCTTCAAAGAGGGAATGACAGTTTAGGGCAGCACAGGCTCACCCCTACATCCTGCACCACCAGCCAGACAGGGGCCCTAGTAATTAGTTTAGTGAGGGGCTGGAAGGAGAGAGCTAGGGAATTTTAGCCAGTTTGATGGCTTAGACAGATCTAACCCTCCAGGTGGGAGTTTCTCCATTTTGGATTTTGAAAGAATAGTGCTTTCTGGGTCAGGAATAACCACACTTTGGAGGAAGTGGTCATACACGTTGGTTGCACCCTGCATCCCATTGGTCAGTGGTGCCCCCCTGCCTGACACCCAGGAACTCTAAATAAATATGGGAGAGCTGCCAAGCAATTCATATCCCTCCTTTACACAACAAGGAGAACAAGCATTGGCATAGCCAATAGGTCTCGCCTTTGGGGCCATATAAGTGTTTAGCCAGAGCTATTGACTTTGCCAATGTCTTCAAGCTGTGCTGTAGAGAAGTGTGGCTGCTGTGCAGCATGCTGAAAAAGTTATAATAAAAAAGTGTCAGAAGATTTTTGTTACTTTATATATGACCAAGAAGGCATTATGTAAAACTGAACGACCATATTAAAAAAGTATTTACAATAAAAAATTTCCTCAGTTTTCTTTTGTTCTTGCAATGCTGGCAACTTGTTTCTGCCTATTGCAATGGTTGTTTGTTAAAGCTTTTTTTTTGAGGGGGCATAAACAATTGGAGGGTGAAGGTTGGGAACTAGTACCTGTATTATAACACTAGCAGCGGCCAGACGCTAGGGGAGAATCAACAGATGCCAGATTCCGAGAGCAGGCTGAGGTGGTGCTGAGTGATGCTGAGGTGGTAGTGGTGGTGGTGGTGACTGTTGCGGAGATGATGCTGAGGTGATGCTGAATGATACTCAGGTCTTGCTGAGTGATACTGCTGTGGTCCTGAGTGATGCTGTGGTGGTGCTGAGTGATATTGTCTTGGCGCTGAGTGATGCTGTGGTGGTGCTGAGTGATATTGTCTTGGCGCTGAGTGATATTGTGGTGGTGCTGAGTGATGCTGTGGTGGCCCTGAGTGATGCTGTGGTGGCCCTGAGTGATGCTGTGGTGGCCCTGAGTGATGCTGTGGTGGTGCTGAATGATGCTGTGGTGGTGCTGAATGATGCTGTGGTGGTGCTGAGCGATGCTGTGGTGGTGCTGAGCGATGCTGTGGTGGTGCTGAGCGATGCTGTGGTGGTGCTGAGCGATGCTGTGGTGGTGCTGAGTCATCCTGTGGTTGTGCTGAGTCATCCTGTGGTGGTGCTGAGTCATCCTGTGGTGGTGCGGAGTCATCCTGTGGTGGTGCGGAGTCATCCTGTGGTGGTGCTGAGTGATCCTGTGGTGGTGCTGAGTGATGCAGTGTTGGCCCTGAGTGATGATGTGGTGTCGCTGAGTGAAGCTATGGTGGTGCTGAGTGATGCTGTGGTGGCGCGGAGTGATGTTGTGGTGCTGCTGAGTAATGCTGTGGTGGCGCTGAGTGATGCTGTTGTGGCGCTAAGTGATGCTGTGGTTGTGCTGAGTAATGCTGTGGTTGCACTGAGTGATGCTGTGGTTGCACTGAGTGATGCTGTGATGGCGTTGAGTGATGCTGTGATGGCGTTGAGTGATGCTGTGATGGCGTTGAGTGATGCTGTGATGGCGTTGAGAGATGTGTTGGTGATGAGTGATGCTGTGGTGATGCTGAGTGATGCTGTGGTGTTGCCGAGTGAGAGATAGAGTGAAGATATAATGCCCAATTAGAGAGGGTGGTGAGAGAGAAAGAGAGAGAAAGGGTGTACATAGAATAAAGAGTGGAGCGGGATAGAGAGAGAGAAAGAAGGGGAGAGAGAGTGAATGAAGGAGTTTGAAAGAGAAATAGATAAAGGGGTGAGAGAGAATGAAAGGCTAAAAAAGATAGAGAGGGGAGAGTTAATTAAGTAGAGAGAGAATTGGAGAGGGAGAGAGAGAGAAGGAGAGAGACAATAAGAGTGGGGGGTGTGGAGTTTAAATAGAGTGAAGAAGTGACGCGGAAAAAGTAACCTTAAATATAGCTTTGTGCTTTGCGCGAATAAATATAAAAAAAAAAACAGAGTGAGACAAAAATACTGGTAATTAGGCTGTGACTCCCAATATAAAACAAATAGCGATATAAGGTGAAATCAACCCACCGAAGCAATATTTCTAACTAGACAAAAAAAAGCTTGCATTTCAATGCTAATCGCTGTTGTTTTTCATGTGACTGTAGTCCAGGGCCGTCAGTTGGTAATGTGAGCTGCTGCTGCAATTGAAACATCAGAGTCCAGAGAGTTAATGAGCAATGACGAGGAAATGAGGAAGAGATAGGAAACCCAGATGGCAGCTGCGCGCGTGCACGCCCATCGTGAACGCAAGCTGGTCGCCAGCCGAAAGCCAGTGTTTGCACTTCCAAAACCCACTTACTAAAACTCTCGGCCAGACCAGCGCAAGCGCTGGTGCAGGCCGAGACCTAAAAAGGACTGCCCTGCAGGAACCCTGATTTGCACCCATAGGATTGCACCTGCTGCATAATCTGGAAATATAGCCCTAAGGACTTTGCCTGGCTTTACAAGGATTAACCAGTGGACTCCCTGAAAGCAACAGGTTAACAGAGCACCACTTGCATCATCTCCACCAAGAAGGACCCATCTGGAGTGCGTCGAGTGGACTTTTAAGGATTTGGCAAGGTGCATTGTGGGAAACGTGGTCCCAACATCCCAAGGACCATCTCAGAGCTTCTAGAACCTTGGATTTGTGTTATGAACACTTTGAATCCACAAGAGGAACTTCAGGAAAAAGTTTCAGAAGTTTGGAGCAACTTTTGTAAAAAGCTCCATAAGGTGACCGACCCATCGACGAGAGTCAATCTGCTGACGTCGAACCGTGACCCAGCCTGGATTTCATGGTTCATCCCGCTGAAATCTCCGGATCTCCAGCTGTCGATGAGACTTCCATGAATTGACTGAGGCCTCATGCCGAACCAAGCCGAAGACGTCGATGCGGATCCAAGCTTGAAGAAAAGCCTTGATCGACAATGAAAGAAAAAGATCTGAAAAAGTTTCTAAGTCCGAAGGTCAAATTTTGACCGAGGCCTCCCACTTAGTGTTTCAGACCCTGGATCCTCCGCAGTCAGCCTCAAACTTTGACTTTGTCCCGGTCAAGCACGATCAGATGTCACAAGCTGGCATCATTGGTTTTTAAGCACTAGAAAGTTTTATTCTTTAAAAATTCATGTCTACCGTTCCCATCATTGAATTTTTGTCATTTTGGTGTCTATTTGTTCATATAAATATAACCTATGTTTATATATTGGTGTTGAATTATTATTGTGTGTTGTGTCTTACTTATTTAATTCATTAATGTTTTTAAATCCTTTACACAGCTGTCTCCTAAGTTAAGCCTGTCTGCTCGTTGCCAGCTACCAACGGTTGAGCAAGGGAATAGTTTATTGAGAGTTTGACTGAACCTTTTATTGTTTGTGGCCTTATTACTAGTGGTAGGTCTCTAATTATCCCTATTAATAAACCACTTTCCTAGAGCCACTATTTAGTGCGGCTGCACCTTCTTCCTGTGTTTTACAAAGCGCTGAGCACTTGTGGTGCATATATTGTAATTAATTTCAATTTGTAGATTTATATAGCGCAGCTTATCACCCGTGAGGGTATCCAGGCGCTGTCCATAGGCACTGAGAGAGTAAGTGATTTGCCCAGAATCACAGGATGTTGAGCCGGCACCGAGACGCGAACCCGGATCCCCAGCTCCTGAGTCAGCAGCTCTGGTCGCTGCGCCGCATCCTCTCCTCTATGTTGGTGTGTAAGGGTCCATGCATTGCTGATACTATTGTGTACCTATATTGTATCTGCAGCTGTATGCTTGGCATGCAGCTCTATATGCTTTTCTTCTGTAGGTAGTTAGGGGTGCGTGAAGTTGCAAGGTCTGAAATCCCCATAGCTTGCAATTCTGCATATTTTGTAAATTATGGACCTGGATATCATTTAGGGGTCATAAAGGTCTGCAGCTGTGACCCCTGGTCTGCCCCTTGTGACCCCTGGTGTTTTTTTGCAACCACTAGCCTCAGAGGAAGGCAAAATCCGTGCCAACAACACAGGGTTCTGGTACAAAGCGTATGTGCAATGCAGTAGGCCTGAGCTGGTTGTGGTGATAAGCCAATGATAATGGCTCACCCTGACTGGTTCTTTGAGAGTCCCAGATGCCTTATGACCTATCTGTTCAGTATGAAAAGCTATGATATCGAATGAGGCACGAAAAGTAATTGTGAAAAGCATATGTTAAAGTCAATAGGCCTTGATGAGGGAATTGGTATTACACTGTGTTAAAGCTTCCAAACAGATATTTTGTTAAATGGAAGCTTACAGATTACTGTGGAGCATAAGTGTTTTGGTGGTGCATTGCTGCTGCCATTATGTACCTATAGTGTGCATGCAGTTGTAGGGTTGGCATGCAGCACTATATACTATTCCATTCATGTTAGTCTCCCAGGGACATGCGGAAGAGGGAAATGGTCATCAGATTGACAAAGCTAATGTAGTTTTCAAAGATGGAAAAGTCTTACTTGTGCAGGTAGTTAGGAGTATGTGAAGTTGCAAAGCCTCAAAACCTGCAATTCTGCATATTTTTAACTATAGAAATTGATGTGATTTAGAGGTAGCCAAGGGTTGCAGCTGTGACCCTTGGCTTGACCCTTTGCAACCCTGGCCTCATGGGGTGTATAATTAGTGCCAACAACATGGGGCAGATTGCCCTTATGAGTCTCAGGCTCTGCCTTTCTTGTTTTCTGCCCATTTTTTAAATTATGCAAATAGTGAATAAGATTATGTTATCCTCAGGAGCTGGAAATTGATCTTCGCAAGAGGCTAAAATAAGTTGAAAAAAAAGTTTACATGTTTATTGTGCGCATGCATGCAGGTGAGTGTTTTTGTGTGTGAGAGAGCATGTGTATGTGAGAGTATGTATCTGTGTGTAAGTGTATGTTTATGTGTATGTGAGTCTGATTGAAAGCAAGTGAGTGAATGTCCATCACTGGCAGATTATGAAAATGAGTGAGTTTAACTGTCAGTAAGGGTGAGTCAGAGTGAGTGAGAATGAGTGAATATAAGAGTGACGGCAGGTGACTGGGAGTGAATGAGAATGAAAAGCGAATGCAAATGAGTGTGAGTGAGAAAGTACAAGTGAGTCAAAGTATGAATGGGTGAGCGTGAGTTCGAGTGAATGAGTGAGAATGAGTGAGAGTAAGAGTGAGTGTAAATGAGTGAGTGAGAATGAGTGAGTCCAGGTGAGTAAGAATGAATGAGTGAATGTGAGTGATTGAAAATGTGGTGTTGTGCTTTAGAATCTGCCATTGTCCCCGTCACCAAAGGTCAGAAATTTAAGAGATAATTACTGCCCTCTGTATCCGTGGTCTTCGTTCAGCAACACAATTAACTCCGAAATTTTTCAAGTTAATGTATATGCTGAAAACCCCAAAAGAACACACAGACCCCTTTGGTGCTAGCACAGTGCAGAAAACAACATCATTTTATTTATTTAAGAAGCTTATAGAGCGTGCAGCTACCCCAAAGGGTCTCCCGGTGCTAACGATGGACAGTAGCAAGGCGCAGCAAGAGGAATATCTAAGAAGGCAGGATGTAATCAGGGCTGCTAAAAAGTTTTTAGGTTTTTACGGAACTGAAGCAGTGAGGTACAGGATCTGAGAGCGAGCGGCAGAGAGTTCCAGAGTTTCGGGCCCAGGCCGGAAAAGGAGAGCCCCTTAAGACGAGCTCTGAGAAACCTGGGCACCGAAAACAGAGCAACGTTGGCTGATCTCAGCGCACGGGTGGGGACATAAGAAGTCACCAGGGCTTGGATGTAAGGAGGAGCGAGACCGTGTCTAGTACGAAACATATAACACAAGGCCTTGAACTTGATCCGCTTGTCAACTCTTAGCCAGTGCAGTCCCTGCAGCAAGGGAGATACGGGCGAAAATCTCGGCAGCCGTAAGAGAAGGCGGGCAGCTGCATTTTGGATGATCTGCAAGCGACGAATCAAGGCTTTGACAGCACCCAGATACAGAACATTCCCATAATCCAATCTGGATGTGACCAGAGCTTGAACAGCCACAGGGGTCATATCATGATGAGCTGAGCTGGCTCAGTGCAGAGTCGAGCACCTGTGTTTATACGCCTGCAGTGTGTAAAGTGAATACATTTAACTCAATATTTCTCCAAGTTAGGGTTTGGTTTTCAAACAGTCCAGCTCAGATACAGTAAGCAAGGTTTGCATCTTTCTGTTACTGAGCAGTGCTTTCTAAAATAATGTGTTAACTCAGAGAGATATTTGGTTAAATTAAGTCACTTTACACACTGCAAGCACAAAAAAACAAGCACTAGACTCTGAGCTAGGCCAGCTAAGCCTACCATGATATGGCCTCTGGTCTTCTTGCTTTTATAGCTCTGTGCCTTAGGTCCCCTGTCTTCACTAAAGCCTGGAGGGTAATAAATGGGGCATGTGGCAAAGTGCTCTATCTTTCACCACTATTGTTAAGATGTTGGTTATGAGAAGGATGCAAGCCCTGCTACTGCATGACTTTATCTCTTTTGTGCTCTCTAACTGATACTCTTGACTGGACATACTACCCCAGATTTACATGGATAACCACAAAATACTTATAATATATGCTGCCTCTTCACACCATGCTCTGGGTGCCATGATGCAGTCTTTTTTTCTGCTCCCAAATTCTGCTTCTTCAACTCTTCTTTTTTTGGGTTCTGACTTTCTTTGTCTCCACTTCTGTTCATTCTGTGCTCTAACCTTGTACACTATACTCTCTCTTTGAATCTTGCATTATCCCTTGGGATCCGGCACTCTCCATTTACACTTGCATTTCTCCCTTTGCATCCCATAACCTTGCAACCTATTTTACTGTCTCTCACACTGACCTCCCATCTTGTACACTGCCCTTCTCCTTCATCCCTTATGTCCTGCACACTCTGCGTCACTCTCCTTCTGTGTTCCGTTCTCTGCCCTTGCAACATGTGTTCACATTTGCACTAAGTGCTCCTTCTTGCATCCAGTACTCCCTCTTGAACTCAAAATGCTCACTTTAAACCCTGTTTCCTATTTTTTTTAAAATACCAAACTGAGTTTGCTATTGTCTCATTTCCTCTGTTTTGTGATCACATGAGAAGTGAGCACGAGCTTTAAATATTTATATAAAATATGCACATACATCATGAATGTGAATGGTTACAAATATTGACCTGGCCTTGGTACTTGCTAAGTGTAAGATTACTACGATGTGGAAGAATGCCGTGGGTCCCTGGATTGAAAAATGGCAAGCAGACTTAATACGATGGGCAACGTGGGAGGGTATCACTTTGCTTTGTGAAGCACATCAGGGCAGGCACCCCTTGGAATGGGCGAGGGTTTAGGACCTAATTCTGTCATATTTTCAGGGAGATGGGACAGAGAGTGTAGATGAATCCACTGACTGAATGCCCCCCTAGACGTGCCCTGTTATGCTCTCTGCACTCTGATATTTGAACCCCTGGCTCTGTGTATGACTCCCCTGCATTATAATTGTATTTCACTGTTGGGCTCCACTCATATTGCAAGATATTTTTTAGGAGTGCCTACTCATATCATCGTTGCCTGATAGCTTTGGGATATTCTGGAGGGTGGAAAATGGTGGGGAGAAGTGCCGCTGGAGAGGAGTGTTGGGTTTGAGTGTTTGATTGATCATTTTTTATTAATTTACCTTAATATGCTTGCTTCATTCGTCATGATGTACACTACTATAATGGTGGCAAGCCGTCTTGCTCATGAGTATATGCCTTGAATCTCTATTATGATGTCATATGTGTGTTACATTATTGACCTTCGTTATTTTATGCCCTTCAAGTCCCATTTATTGGTACTGAATTTTACATGAGAACACTGATGTATATTGTACAACTGAAAGTACTGTTATACTTCAATTCAATAAAAACAAAAATTAGTGATGAATAATGTCACTATGCATTTTTGATTGATTCTATGATAAAATATCTTGACATCATTGTTGCTATATAACTGTTAAGTGCTCTAGGAACCAGTGTTTCTTTATGAGTTCTTCCTGAACGCTGCCATTTGGTGGATGGTATTGGTGAGGGGTGGGATTGAAGCCTTTGGGATGTGAGGTGAGAAGTTTCTAGGTGAGGTGTACATTTTTGTCTGACCTTGACTACTCCTTCAGTTGTGTTCAGGACAGTTGGGTGCAGAAACCTCACACTTCACTGTGCCTCTGTTGTGGTTGGTCCACAGCAGGTAGCCCCGGTGCTACCTGCTGTGAGAAGCGTCACTCTACACAAAGACTCTATGCAAAGGCTCTGTCTAGAGAGAAGCCTGAGGAGAGCACCTGGAAGATGAACCACCCAAATCTGGTTTTAAAGTATAAGAGAGTGGATCCACATGCCCTGTGTAAACGTTGTTTAAAAACATGAAACCTAAACCACTCCACCAGGTTTCAGTTCCAAAACCATCATGGCCACGGCCAGAGACTGCTCTTCAGAGTACTCAGAGGACTGCTGTGTAACCAGGACTGGTGTCTGCCAGTCTCTCAAAGATGAGGGGACTTCAGCCAGAAGCCTGCCTGCATGTTTACAGAGAGAGAAGGAGTCTGCCTAACAGTACAGAAGGAGAGACTGTCCATGAGGTGAGAAGCATTGTGTGCCACAGTACTTGATGAACATCCAGAGAAAGTTGACTGCCGAAGAGTGAGCTAGATCATTTGTCAAGGGGCCTCTCCTTGTATCTCATCCCATTTCTGGGTGGCAACCGCAACTGCTGAGAGCATAATCGGCATAGTCGAGCTGCACCTGCCATGATATTCATAGGCCCGGTCAGGACTGCAACTGCCAAGATCATTGTAGGCCCAGATGGGGCTGCAACTTGTATGATTATCATAGGTCTGGATAGGAGGCTGTAACTGTAGAGGGCAATGTAGACCTGCAAGGGGGCTGCAACTACCATGATCACCTTGGGCCTGGACAGGGACTGCAAATGCCATGATCACTGTAGGCCCAATTGGCACTGCACCTACCCTCTGTCCAATTGGGACCATAACTGCCATGCCCACCGTTGGCCCTACCTGGACTGCATCTGTCCTCAGCCCAGTTAGGCCTGTATAACTGCATGCATTTGAGACTGCTGTGGATGGGTCAATGCCTGTGTGGGCATGTGGACTCAAGAGACTGAGGATGGGCAAGCACGCAGTTGAATGTAGCCCATGTCAGGCTTCTTCCACGGCCCAGCAGAATAACTTCCCACTCTGGCCCCTGCCATAAATGCATGGGACAGCCTCAGAGCAGCTGAAAGACGAACTAGGATTAAGTTGTGCCTATTCACTACAAAATGTGGTTCAAACTTGAAATGAGAGTACATTTACCTGTGAAGGAGTAAAGGATGCACCTGCATTTGTTTCACACCCGGCTAGAGGGCCACAAGGGAGGGGTTAGCGGAGGGAAAGGGGAGGATGTAGAACCTTGAATATGAATCACAAACGATGGCACCATCTTGTATGACAAATTGGCTTTTGTAGTATTTAGTACAACTGTGTGATAAAAAGTAATTTCTTTCTTTGAAAAGACAACCACTGGTCTGGACTTTGAAATTATTGTGTCTATTGGTTAATTGTTGAATTCTGAGCCTGAGCACCCAACACTACCTACCTGGAAAATCTGGGTCTGCTTACCCTCCTACCCTGAGAATCAAGTGTGGAAGGGGTTGTGCTAGGCCCAGTTTGCACAGCCATAATAGGACGTGACCTTTGATATCGGGAGCAAACAATCTCATCCATGACAGTAGAGAACCAATAGGCCCTGCCTGTCCCATGGCCTCCAGATTGGTGTATGACACTACCAATTTATTACCTTTTTGTGGATTGCTTAAGCTTGCAAGCACCTTTACCATATACAAAAGTCAAACATGTAGGAAAAAGGAGTGCCATTGTCAATGTTTATTTAACAGTGCTGCATATTTCAGCATCCTACCAAACATTTTTTTCTCTCTTCCTAGATGATGTTACTTCAGAATACATTGCTCTTTTATAGTTTGGCGTAAGACATAGGCATCTTTCTGTATATACACATGCAGATTTGGCTTTGGGTCATCCCCCTTCAGTCATTGAACTGTGTGGGCCAGGCCCCACAGAGATTGCTTATCTTATGTGTCCATTGTGTTCTGGCCCAGGCGTTGGCATTTTATGGATTTTTACATGTTGCAGTCATCAGAGAAAGAAATTCCTTTCCTACACTTTTGTAATATTAACTTACCACACTGCAACATCATAAAAAGTTGCCCATTATTTAGTGCGAGAATCCTGGTGACCTGGTGAGATTCTGGCTGGTATTCCCACACCAAATAATGGGTATTCTAAGTTATCCCTCATTCCTGGTGGGGTAATATGCCGACCCGAGCATATTGGTCCCCTTGAAACTTCCTCATACAGACACAATAATGGGCCTGCTTTGAGCTGGTTGCCAATGGCAGCTGGGCCATTGCTATGTGTCGTGTGCTTGGGGGTGGGGAGGGCATTGCTAGGCAGTACAATAATTAATGCTGTGGGGCATTGCTGGAACTGGGCAATGCCTCTGCCGATAGCCCCTGCCTGTGGTTTCACTGGGTACAGATTTGCACACAGAGAAACTGTGTCTAGTGTTTCTGGATCCGAGATTACTGAGCCCAGTATTCGCAGACCTGGTAATACCAGGTCTTGAAACGCCAGCCGGCACAGAATTGCTCTGAGCAGCATTCCCTCCTGATGACTCGTAATGAAACCCTCCGTGCAGTACCTCACAAATTTTGTAATACTAAAATCTTGTGTTTTTTTTTTTTTTTTTTTTTAAACTTTTTATTAAACAATCATTAACATGGCGGCATCAATATCGGTACAGTATAAAAATATGCATGACAATCAAGGTAGTACATTAGCGAATTTACATGCAGTGGGGATAATCAATGGGGAAGTCAATCAGCAGAATCTACAGTTTGTGGGGGTGCAGATATCGCCACGATAAGCGTTCCATAGTGACCAGATGTGGGTCCATTTTCGGGGGCATCCTCGGGCAATAAACACTGTCTTTTCTCTGAACATGCACCAGTCCATGTCGTTTTCCCAGGTAGTTAAGGTAGGAGGGGCCGTCGCCCCCAGGCTTGAGCGATATTTCTTTTTGCCAGCATGAAGGCCAAAGTTGCCCACTGCGTTTGGTGTGTGTTAAGATCAGTTGGCTCCCATATGTTTAGTAGGCATCTACGTGCCTCCGGGCGTATACGAACATTCAGTACTGTACTCATAGTTTCATGTACCTCTCTCCAGTACCTTTGGACTAGGGTGCATTCCCACATAATATGCATGAATGTGCCCGTGAGGCCACATTTCCTGCGACAGTCCCCTGTTTCGGCTCTCCCCATCATCACAAGTCGAGGGCCGGTCATATATACTCTGTGTAGGATTTTAAGTTGGACAAGTCGTAGTCGGGCCGAAATGGCTACCACCCGGGGCGAGGAGACCGCTTCCTGCCAGTCCTCATCGTCCAATTCCATCCCATCAGCTACCCATTTCCCCCTCAAAGCCAGGAGAGGATCGTCCATGTGGTGTATTAATTTGTTGTAAATTAAGGAAATTGTCCTATCAGGAACATGACCATCTAATATTCTGTCCTCTAAAGGGGACGAGTCAGGAAGGGATGTGCCTCTAGGGATGAGAGAGTATAGTGCGTGGCTAATCTGATTATATCGGAAAAGTTCGGCATCCGCAAGTTCGTACTGAGTTTGAAGGGCGGCAAAGGGCTTTACTGCACCCCGTGTCCACAAATCCCCGACCCGTGATATACCGATCAGGTCCCACTTAGAAAATCCTTTCGAGGACCACAGGTTACCAAGCTTTGCGGAGTCCCACAGGGGGGTAGCCAATGTTAATCTACCCTCCCACCTCAGAGATCTATTTGCTGCGTGCCACAATTTAACAGAGTGGCCAGTGGGCCCTGTAAGTTTGGATCTGCCAGATTTCGCGTATAGGGATCGATTATAGCTCCCGCTCGGGAGGAGCCACCTGTCCATCTGATAGCCCGGATTGTCACGTTCTCCATAAGTGCTGTGGTTAATGGCTGCTAGGTGTGCCGCCCAGTAATATTTTTTAATGTCAGGAAGGCTGATGCCCCCATCGTACCACTGTAGCGTGAGCTTAGTCAGGGCTATACGGGGAGGCCCGTTCCATAGCAGGTCTCTCTGGAGGCCTTCAATTTCTGTGAAATATTTCGGAGGGACTGGATCAAGTGTATTCTGCAAAACATATAGAAAACGGGGCAGGGACATCATTTTAAAAAGAGCAGCTTTGCCCAGTAGGGAAAGAGGAAGGGATTTCCAGCTGGCAATGTCTCGCCGTAAGCGGAGCAATGGAGGGAGAAGATTATGTTCATAGCGGAGCATAGGATCCCGGGAGAGAAATATACCCAGGTATTTGAACCCGGTGGTGCTTACTTGGATGGGACAATTTCGGGGTAACACAGGGGGGTCCCCTTGAAGAACATAGAGATGGGATTTAGACCAGTTGATCCGGAAACCGGAGTATTTACCGAACGTGGCTAAGATGTCAAGGACTGTTATTAGAGATTTTTTGGGCTCTGTTAAATAGAGTAATATATCGTCCGCATAGAGCGAGATGCGGTCCTCCCAGTCGGGTGACCACCGCATTCCCTGTATAACTGGGTTTTGGCGGATCCACGCGGCTAGTGGTTCCAGCGCCAGTGCAAAAAGAAGGGGAGAGAGTGGACACCCTTGGCGGGTGCCCGGCTCAGGGCAAAGGGGTCTGACTTTTTGTTATTCACCACGACTTGCGCCATGGGTTCCGAATATAGAAGTTGGATCCATCGCATGAATTCCTGGCCGAACCCTAACTTTCGGAGGACCGCCCTAAGATAGGGCCATTCTATAGTGTCGAATGCCATAGTGGCATCTAAAGACACGAGGACAGCTGGCTCAAGAATCGTGTCCACTCTGCCCAAAACACCGTGAGCACGGCGTAGGTTCAACGCCGTGTTCCTGTGCGGAATGAAGCCGGATTGGTCCGGGTGTACCAATTCCGGAATTACGTTTATGAGACGAGTGGCGAGGACTTTAGCAAGGATCTTGGGTTCGGCATTGAGGAGGGATATCGGCCTATAGGAGGCGCAGTCCGTTTTGGGCTTACCTTCCTTGTGTATGGTTACTATGTTAGCTATACGTTGATCAATAGGGAGCACTCCTATGTCTCTACTTTCTTCAAACATGTTCTTGAGATGAATGGACAATTTGTCAGGGCTGAGTTTATACAATTCAATTGGGATGCCGTTAGGGCCAAGAGCTTTTCCTGACCGCAGTGACCTGATTGCTGCCGCTATTTCCTCTTTAGTCAGGGGCTATCTAAAAGACGTTGATCGTCTAAGGAAAGAGTGGGAAGTTTGATGTCGCGCAGTAGTTCGAAAGATTCGTCTTCAGTATAAGACGCCACTGCGGAGTATATTAATTTATAGTGCCTGGCAAAGCAGTTTACTATGTCTTGCGGATCCGTTACGTCAGTGTCATTAGCCTCGTGAAGGACTGGGACTAACCTGTTTGCCCATTCGCGTTTATCAAGCCAGGCTATTAGTTTCCCGGCTTTATCCCCGAGATCATAGAGTCTACCGCGCGTCTCTCTCCCCAGCACTTTCGCTCTTTCAGTCAATAGTGCCTTATATTCATCCTGTTTGAGTCGCAACAAGTGAGCTGTGGCAGGTGTGACCGTCATCTCCATCTCTCTCTCTAGGTGAGAGATCTCATCCTCTACTCTTGTAATTGCTTTATATCTTTCTTTCTTTTGTCCGGATATCAGGGACAGGGCCTCTCCCCTAATCACAGTCTTAAATGCTTCCCAGAGCGCCTGTGAGGAGTCCACAGTGCCCAGGTTTTCGGCAAAATATGTATCAATTGTCTTGGTGAGTTCTTGATGGATTTTAGGGTTGCGAAGGTGCCAGGGGTTAATAGGGGCCACCCTCCCCACCCGGGCTTGATCAAGAAGTATATGGACCCAAAGTGGTGAGTGATCCGAAATGCCCCTAGCTAGATGTCTAACTTCATGGATATGCGAGACTTGGTGGGCTGGGATCTAGATGTAATCTAGTCTGGAGAAGCTGCCATGAGCCCCCGAGTGAAACGTGTATTGCATTCTGTCAGGGTAATATGTGCGCCAGCCATCCACTAGTCCCAGGGTGTCAAGAAAGTCAGGCAACCAGTTATGCGAGGGCCCCAGTTTCCGCGGTGGATGGCGGTCAAGCTCTCCCGACCCCACAGAATTAAAGTCCCCTCCCAGCAACAACACCCCCTCAGGTAGTGAGATGAGAGTGGCACGTAGGTCCTGGAATGTGGTGGTTTGGAGGCCAGGGGGAACGTAAATTGAGACCAGTGTGGTAGTGCGCCCCTCCCAGGACCCCGTGACACCCACGTATCGGCCCCTGTCGTCTGCCCAAATACGGTCTATAGTGAGCGGGAAGGTATTTTTCAACATTACACCCACGCCTCTGGAGCCTTTGGTGAATCCTGCGTGCGCCACTAATTTATATCCAGATCTGCACAGTGCCTTACATGAGCTACCTATCAAGTGTGTCTCCTGAAGCAGGACAATGTCGGGAGCTTGCTTCCTAATATATTGGAGAACTATACTGCGTTTAACCTTGTCCCCCAACCCGTTGACATTCCAGCTCAGGATCTTCGCACTTTTATCCCACTGCGTATGCGTCATAAGTGTATGTGTCTCCCATAGCCTTGGTCATGCAGATTATAAAATTTGCCGAAAGAACAATCTGTACACAAATCATGTATCGATAAATACATATAACAATAGAACAACCCACCCCTCCCAACTCCCTTTTCCAACAACCCCCCTCCCTGCGTCCCTGCTCTCTGGACTTAAAACTGCCCATTACAAACTGGCAGAGTGCCTGTCACCCAATACCCTAGAACTTACAATAACTAAAGGTAGTAAAGAGGAGAAAGGTCGGTGCCCCGTCCCACTATCCCAAACCCATTCGTCACTGATAAATTGTTCCCATAATGTCATGGAGTGCCTTGCTGAATAGCTACTGTTCCATAATACTGTCGTCCGACTGTGGGGTCTTAAAACCCCGGTACCTGGTTTATGGTCATACAGGCCGCCCGCCTGTTAGCCAGTATTCACTCCCGCTCCTGTGACGCTTGATCTCCATCTCGACTACGTCCCTGGGGGTCACCAGCGGATCGACTGTCCAGCCAATCTGAGGCCAGCTCAGGATTTTCGAAGAACCATACCCTTCCACCGTCCTCGACACGTAGACGCGCCGGAAACATCATGGCGTACCTAAGTCCTTTGTCCCTAAGTTTCTTCTTGACGGCCAGAAATGTTCTACGCTCCCTTTGCACCATTTGTGTAAAGTCCGGAAAGAATGAGAGGGCGGCATTTTCGTAGCTTAGGGGGGGTGTCGCTCGGGCGCTTTGCAGGATAGCGTCTCTGTCTCTGAAGTTGAGGACCCGTGCAATGAGAGGGCGCGGAGGCGCCCCGGGCCTGGGTCGCCCACCCGGGATCCTGTGGGCACGTTCTATGGTAAAAAAATTCCCCAGTCCCTTGGGTTTAAGATGATTCAGGATAAGGTCCTCGACGAACAGGTCAGGGGCTGGCCCTTCTGATTTTTCGGGCACCCCTAAAATGTGGATATTATTACGCCTAGACCTTCCTTCGCAGTCGTCAAGTTTACGTTCGGCCGTCTCACAAAAGGATTTAAGATCGCGTACTTCTTGCTGGAGCTGCGACACGTCGTCCGTTAGACCGGTCGTCTTAATATCCAGGGATTTGACTTTTTCGTTCATTTTTGTTAGGTCGGCCCGGATTAGGTTCACTTCTATGGAAATGGTGTCCATTTTATGTTCCAGGGATGATTTGACCCCTTCTATGGCTGCCATGACATCCTGCAGGGTCAGTTCCGGAGTGGGGCTCGCAGAGACCTCCCCCACCCTAAGGGCATGATGTGGATCCGTCGGTGAGCCCCTGGGCAGGGTATAGCGGTCCAGTTTGTTCGATTGGATCTGTCTCGACCCCCTGGACCCCTTGGCCTGGCCCCTGTCCGAGTCCGTCTTACTCGCCATTATCCCTCTGTATCCCAGGTCGCGTAGTTAGTGTCCGGTCCAGATCACCTGCTGCGCGCCGCCGAGGGGTCTCTGCTGTGGCTAGTCGCCGCTCGTGGTTCAGATCAGCGCGGGCGCCCAGTCAGGGGCGGGAGGCACCGGAGGCGCGAGATTCGCGTGGAGTTTCGGCCTTCTCACAGGTAGATGTCACCTCTGCTGTCGATCCATTCCCCGGTCCGGTCGGCGCCACCTTCCGCCGTCAGGCCGACGCGAGAACACAGGCAAGGAAGCAGGTCAATCTTGGCCCCAGTCGCACCTCCCCAATAAATGTCGCTGAGAGGGGGGGGGGGGTTGGGGGGGGGAATGGAACGCAGGTCGCTCTCACCCCTCCTGTCTGTCCTCGAAGTTCCGACCCCCCCACGCCGCTGCTTATTGCGTTGCCTGTGGCGCTACCTCCATACTCGATTCAGGAGAAGACGGGCCGCTTCAGAAGGTGGGATTCCGCCGGGTGAGGAAGCTGCACTTCGACCGGCAACTTCCGGTCCGGGCATCCGATTCCCGTTCGCGTCACGGCCGCCTCCTCTTCACCTTAGTCCCCGGTCGAGCACCAGCGAACAGGCCCAAATGATCGGCACCGGTATCTTCAGCTCCGGGCGGCGCCAGAGAGTCGGGACAACGTCGATCGGCACCGCTCACTTTCTGCTGCAATCGCCGACCATTAGGGACAGGATATCGTCAGGATGTTGGGTTTGGGGAGATAGTAGCGGCGGAGCCGAGAGCTCAAGCGGCCATCTTGGTCCGACACTTGGCTCCTCCTCCAAAAATCTTGTGTTTTTAATGCTTCAAATCATATTGCTGTAAATAACAGATGTTATGATTATCCAATTTATGATACTCAGGGGCATATTTACTAGAAAATTACGCAGCACCGCAAGACATCTTGCTGCGCCGAGCTGCATCATTAGGAAAGTGCAGGTATGCTTCGTATTTACACCAATACGACGGATACCTGTGCTTGCCTCTGTGCTAGTGCACAACTGTCTGTCTAGCAGCAACATTGGCACCCTTGCACCATGGTGCAAGGATGCCTGCGTTGCAGGGATGATTGTTTATGTGCAGAAAGGGATACCTTCCTGCGTTTATGTGCAGGAAGGGACACCTTCGTGCACAAAAACAATCACTCATGGCTTTTTCCTCCTTCTATGTGTGCTGCATAATGCAGCACACATAGAAAGAGCAAAAAACTAGGAGAAATAAAGGTATTTCTCCTTTCTGCGCCACGTTTACGCCTCCCATGGGGAGGCGTAGGAATCTGACACATTCCCGGGTTTATGAAACCTTGTAAACCTGGCAATGAGTCAGAATCCATGGGTGTTGCATGGGAACACCCACAGCAACACCCATGGAATGCCCCTTTCACACAAAGTAATGCGTGAAAGAGGGCCATATTTACAAGGCCATGAAAAGCCGCCCAGAGTTACTTTAGGTCGCCTTGTAAATATGGGCAGGCTCACTGGACCTCAGGAACGTCATAAAAGTGACGCTCTGGCGGCGTTAATGTGCTGCATGGGAGTTGTAAGTGCCACCTTATGGCTAACGGACACTTACAATATCTTTTCTATCCCACCTTTAGCCCGTTCCTTCCCTGCTGCTGTCGGTGAATGGAGCATTCAAGTTCAAGTTCAAGAAAATCTTTATTCGGCCATGTAGTGTTCATAAAAGCACATGAGAAAAATGTCCAAAGTCATAATCAGTTATAATACAAAAGCGACAGGTACAGTCATTTGCAAAAAAAATGTGTTTCTTAAAATCTAAAATCATAATAACAATGCTTACATCGCATGGAGCATTCATTTGACATTTTTCAGAGTACAGTGTATTCTCCTCCGCCTCCGTTGCGGTGCATTGGTCAGCCTAATGTGACCCCTGGCACCCTGCACTTTGTCGGCAGGTGTGCTGAGCGTAATAAGCCACCCTGCCACCTTGGCACTCACACTGTCTTTTGTGGCCCACTGTTTACCTATCGCCGCCCTCGACCTGTCAGTGAATCAATGCGTATCTCGGGGAGGGAGACAGCCGTGTCACCTATGGTGAAATGTGCTGCTGAGGGACCAGCAGGTGAATTCTTCCTTCATGAATTTCTCCTTTGCCGATGTGTCATGCCAATTAAAGAGTTCTGTAGATAATTTCTGGTACAGCGCTTCTCACCTCTGATATTTTGCTGCATTGTCTTTCTATGTTCTTATGTGCTGAGGTGTGTTAACTAGGTAACGGCAGCTTTAACAATGCGAGGAAATAAATGCACTAGATAAACTGGTAGGCACGTTAATGTTTCTTCAATGAGTGTGTCCTTTTGCTAAACTCGGGTGTGGAAATGATAGCAAGGACTGGATTTCTATGATGTTACTTTTACTAGCTTGTCTGTTCCTTCGCGTCGTCTTTTGGCATTCGGCTGCAACACTTGTCATATTTGGCTAATAAAATAATCGACATATTATGGGACTCATGCAGCAAGCATCCCATTTCATTTAATTGCCTTGTTTCAACTCTTGCAGGTTGCACCTCTGCTCAGTCTGATCTGCCAATAAGCCAGTTGCCCCCATGTGACCAAGAATAAGTACTTCTTTTTCAGCTGTTATGCGGTTTTTTCAAAGCTCCCTCTACCGCCAAGGCCTAACCTTATTTTTTCTTGAGGTTTGTTCACATTTCTATAATCTAATCTAATGTGGTGTCCTAAAGGCATGTCAAAGAGCTGTTGGGAAGTTTGCATCTCAGATACTGTCCCTGTTATTTAGGGCACTTACCTGTGCAAAATTAAACACTGCATAACCGGATATTTCAAAGCCTTTAGGTCTGACAATCATATTGTGCATGAATAACCAGACAAGCCTGCAAGCAAGCATGGTGCTGTCTGTTTAGAAGCATGATCGGTAGTTGGCGTGACCGTGACGCGAGCGCCGTCTACATTACTTAGAGCAATTCATACCCCCTGAATCCACCCAACAGCAACTGTGTGCCTCTGAAATAATTACAAAATGTCAGCTAACCAGGATAGAAAATCAGTCGACTGTGTCCATTCTCCCCAAATACGGGTAGGCGTTCATCATTGTGATTAAGTGCAAACAACACGTAGCTGGGCCTTCACTGCCCGTCTTCAGAGCCTCAGTGCATGTTCTCGGCGCATTCCTCTCTCACTTGTTTAGTTACCACCATGCTGCAGAGACAATGTAGTACTAACAATGTCACCTTACCGTATTGCCGATGATGAGCGATACACCCGTAACAATAGTCTGTTTCCCTCCATCAGAGCTTGGTAGAAGAGATACTAGAACCATGAAAGGGCTGTTGCTGCACAGCTAAAAAACAAAATAAAATGTATTTTGTATGATTTGCGTAAAGTTCATCTTATAAGAATAAAATGTATACAATGGCATTGAAATCCCCATGGAGAAGGACGTCTGGGCAGTCACTTAACATTTTAATAATACATTAAAACATCATGGCGGCCGAAAGGAACTATGGGGCATATTAACAACGGACGGGGATAAATAACGCAAAGCGCGCTTAGCGCTTTGTTATTTATCGCCGTCTATCTCTGGAAATTATCGCCCTGGTAGCGCGTTATTAACAACGCGTTTCTCCAGGGCGATGAAAATTCCAGAGATAGCGGGGAAATCGCAGTTTTGCAGGGAACATCGCTGGTTTTCCAGCGATGTTCCCTGCAAAACGGCGATAACCTTGCTGATACGACCCTGTGGTCGTATCAGCATAATACACCCCCTATGTTAAGCATAGGTAAGTCAGGATTTTAGCAGACGTTAGTTTTTGGCGAAAACCGCCATTTTTGCCAAAATCTAACGTGTGCTAAAGTCCTGTGGGCTGCCTTGTAAATATCGCGATGTGAACATCAGCGATGTTTTACAAGGTAGTCCATCCGGGGTACGCCCAGTGACGCCCACTTTGCATCTCATTAGAGATGTAAAGGGAGGCAAAAAGGGTGCTAACATGCGATTATGCATGTTAGCACGCTCTTGTAAATAGGGCGATAGTTTTATCTCCGCTTTTTTGGCTTTTTAAGCCAAAAAAGCGGAGATAAAGCCCTTGTTAATATGCCCCTACGAAATCGCTAGGCTGCAAAATACAAAACGAACACGCATACATTGTTTGGGTCGGAATTAAAGAAAAATAAAGATCTCCTTGAATTCAAGGAGGAGATTAAGATACATGTTAATCGTATCACTGCTGAAAAATATAAATAGCATAATACTTACTTCTGTGCAGGATACAATCTCAGGAAAGTCTCCTGCTGTGCACCATGCCTGTGACAGACGATTCCTCAAGTAATTTTACTTTAGAACCATTTCTTTCCAGGTGAACATATGTGTTTGAAGCTCCGGTCACAATAGGGCATTAATATTTATTGTACCCTGCAAAACCTTAGACGGAATTTACCAGGTGCGACGGGTTCAACAAATACACCTATTGCAAGTTTTTTCTCCAAGAAGGGAAATAACATGCAGATTTTGGTAACTTCTGCAACAAACACAGATGTACGGGTAATTACTGGCCATTTTATCTCAGTACTTTTTTTAGCAGGTTTAATTTTCTTACATTGTCCTGGGTAAATTTTCAGGATGAAATTTGTAATGGTCCTGGTAAAAACACCATGAGGGAAAGCCCGCATGACTCATAAAACCCTTTATACCCACTATGTATTTGGGGGGCAACAGTGTCATAACCATTGGCTATGCACCACATTGTTTACTCAAACAATTCAATCTATGGCTGTACAACAAAAAGGCTACCCTACTCATTTGCAGACATAAAAATAAAAATAAAAAATATCTTTAATTAATGCATTAAATCCTGCATTTCATCTACAGACTTATGCCTGAAATTCTCAAGCCAATACTGCCCTAATATAGAAATGTTGTTCATGTTGTTTTTTTATTAAGTGCCTGGATACCCTCATGGGTGATTAGTGTGTTATACAAATCGGCATAACATAACATTTACATTGATAGAACCCATGTAAAACTCTATGATTCAGGATAGTCCGCTTTGTTACCTACCGTTCTACATACTACACAGTTCTGATGAAGGTGGAGTAGTTAAACGAAAAATTCCATGGAAACATGTCGACGTTTTAAATGTCCACTGCTGTTTGCCTTCAGAAGAGGAATCAAGAACATGAATGATGCCTTCTACGTTATGGATAGCTTGGGGCAAATTTACAAGCCCTGTGCGGCACCAGAACATTTTGTGACGTTCCGGTGGTGCACAGGACTTAGCCATATCTACACGGCCAAGTAAAGCCACCCTGCGGGGCTTTTCATGGCCTTGTAGATTTGGAGTAAGGCGAGGCAGCGATATATGCATGAAAGAGGCATTCATGGGTGTCGCTATTGGTGTTCCCACTCAAAACCCATGGAATTTGATGCTGGCCCAGATTTACAACATCAGGTAAACCTGGGGCAGTGCCTAAATTGGCACCTCCCTAAAGCAGGTGTAATGAGGAGAAATGTCTGCATTTCTCCTAGTTTTTTCCTCTTTCCACCTGTGCTGCATTCTGCAGCACACATAGAAAGAGGAAAACGCCTCTAGTGATTGTTTTTTGGCAGAAATGTGCCCTTTCCTGCACAAAAATAATCGTGCCAACAACACCGACACCCTTGCAATATAGTGCAAGCAGCCGCGGCCTGTTCAGGTAAGAGCGGTGGGAGGTGGATTTCTACAGACGACAAGGGAAAATGAATTATTTATTTAATTTTTCCTTGTGGTCATCTGTCGAATCCCTCACCCAACCCGGCCCCACCGCTCAATCTCTCTTACCTGCATAGGCCTCTCCTGGGTGCAAGGAGGTTTATGTTGACGCACGGCTTCAAAATGTGTTCCGGCTGAAAGGACAGGTATGCACTGTATCTTGTAAATACGGTGCATTCCTGTCCATTTGATTTGGCATAGCGCAGCACAGCTAAAAAGATTTGCAATGCTGCCCTACGCCAATTCCTTGTAAATATGCCCTCTTGTTTTTAAGAAAAAGTGGACTATTTGTGTGTTTTGTAAGTGTGATTTTGGGGGTGTTATTGTGAGAAACTGGATCATTATTTGGTGGATGACTACCTACCTCCGGCCGCGGTCCGTGCAGTTAACAGCGGTGGGGTGGTGGGGCCACGTGAGGGGGGATTTCGAGGGACGATGCTGAGGGAAAATTAAATAAATAATTAATTTTCCCACGGCATCGTCCCTCGAAATACCCCCTCACGCCGCCCCACCGCTGTTACCTGCACGGGCCGCGGCTGCCTACCTCAAGGAATAAATCTAACCCTTGTCAATCACTAAATTAACTTGTGCTCAACCCCCTGGCAGCGATGGGACATAACTTAGAGCAATGTGTAAACTATGCATGCAGTACCAAAACAGTAATAAAATCAAAATGCAAAACATAAAAAATCCCAAACCAAACTAGAAAAATTGAGTAAAATTTAATAAACAAAATTACATCAAATGACATTAATCCAATTGGGGAACTGGAGACAATAATTATTAAAGTTTTAGGTAGGAATAGTGTCAAGACGCACAAAGTGCTGATGATAGTCAATGGTTCGCGCCCTAGGTGCAATTTGAGGCTGCCACAAAGTAGCACGGGTCAGATACACCACCTAGGTTAATCCTGGTCAATCCACCACAGGAGTACACTTCTACAGCCCCCAGGATCTCAGGCAGGCACGTAGAGACTCACATGTAGCCATAGAGAGGGGGCAGGAGGGTCCATTTCAGGCACAGGTGTCACTAGTCAGGTGCAGGAAAGGCCTTTTGTAGCTTGTTGTATCCTTGTAGCTGAACAGGAGGTCAGCATTATGACACTTGGAGTACTCTTACTTGTCATGAGTAAATAAGGGAGCAGCACCATTCCTTTAGGGATACTTCCTGGTCCGAGACAGCAGGTCCAGTCCTCTTCTGTTCTTCCTCAGGTCCAGCAGTGTTTTGCTGTGGGTGCCTTAAGATGCCACATTCATGCCTGGCATGAGCTAATGGGTGGAAATGACTCCTAGGCTCAGCCTTTCCAAAGTGGTGACTTTCCCTGGAGCAACTTTACCCATGTTAGGTGTTTTTAAAGATGGAGAAAGACTTCATCCACACTAAACTTGGGCTCTGAGGGCTGGGGGGGCGTGTGTGGGGAGTGTGCTATGGTATTCCTAGAGTCCTCCTATATCTAACACCAAAATCCAGTTAAAGCAGCCACTATAACCACAATAAACTCAGAGACAGAAGTCTGGTAGGACAAAGGTAGGGTTCTTTAGCAACCAGAGAGTGGATACACAAGAATTACTTTGCCATCCGGTTCCCTATTTTTTAAAATGGCACCCCGAGTGTTAATTGTAAAATCCAGAAACAGACATCTGGGAGAACAAAGCAGGGGCCTTCAGCAACCAGACGGTAGATACACAAGAATGGTCTTCACATTCTGTTTGTCTCCTTTCAAGTGTGCCCCAAGTGTTACATGTAAAACCCAGAAACAGAAGTCTGGTAGGACAAAGCAGGGTCATGCAGCAACCAGACAGCGGATACAGAAGATTTATCTTATCATTCTGTACCCTCCATTTCAAGTGTTACATGTGGATCAGCAGATCTGTCAAGCAAAATTTGATCCTGTGCTTCCAAAAAGAGACCTGCATCCCTCACTCTGCATATTCTGTGATATTTAGAGCAGTCTTCTCTGTCAATTCAGGTCAGCATATTATGTGCTCTTAAGAGGCATTTCATACCCTTTACACACATAATTAAATACTAATCACTGGCTTGGAGAAGCTGGAGAGCAAATGCAAATTAGCCTTCATGTACTGGGAAAAGGAAACGTTCTAAAAGATAATTTTCCTTAATATTTATCAAAAATCGGACAACCATTGAATTGGATTGGTAATAACTAATAAAAATAATTGTTTAATAACTTTTCTAGCTAGTTCTATTCCTGATCTGTGGTATTATTATCGTTATCTGCATCCCGGCTTCCTCTATGGACCAGCCAGCAGTCTTCCTGCAGCGAAAATAGCTTTAGGGTGCTAGTCACTGTGAGGGTACATTAACTTTAAATTTCTACATCTCTTACTGTTAAATACCATGTGGCCTGGCATGTGGGCTTCAAAGCCTACATAGAGGTGACTTACCAATATTTAAAAGTTTTTTTGACCTGTCAAAAAGGTTTTTTTGGCAGGTTTAACAGCAGCGTATACACTGCTACAGTCAGGCTATCATGATGATTTGTACTGCCACTATGCTGGATAGCATAATAGGTGCAGCAGGTCACTAGTTACATTTAACTTACAGGCCCTGGATGTACTTTGAACTATACACAAGGAACTCATAGGTAAGCTAAATATGCCAATTAGGAGTATACCAATTTCAACATGTTGAAAAGAGGAGCAAATGCACTTTAACACTGGTTAGCAGGATTGAAGTGCAGAGAGTTCTAAGGCCAGCAAAAATATAGCATCCAGCAAAAGATGAAAAATCCGGGGTGACCAGGCACAAAATGCTGATTTACTACAGTTATGCATTAGCTTGCGTCATTCAGACATAAGTCTATGGATGGAAATTAGGAATTAATGCATTAATCAAAAATATATTTGAACTGCTACAACTGAGTAAGTTAGTATTGTTTTCTATATACATAGATTGAATTGTTTAAGTAATTATTGTGAGTATGGCTAGTGGGCTAGTAAAGAGAATTTTATGTTTCTCTTGAGTAACAAGTGAGCACTCTCTTACCCTTTCTCCCTACTCCCTGTTTGATTGATTTCTTTGGGAAAAAGGAGTCATCGTGGTGAATTGTAATCAGTCAACTAGTCTATGCCACAATTGGACATTAGTGTTTGCCAGGGTTTGTGCATATGTGGTACGTGGGACATCAGCATACTCAGTGACAACAAGGATCAATGGTGCACATTGATCGAGCTTGGTGTGTCAGACAGTTCCTGAGGGAGTTTGATTGCCTGTGTTGAAGCAGAGGAGTGGCTGTTTGCTTGATAAAAGATTGATTTTGAGGCCTTAATCCAGATTGTATGCAGTATTAAATGTGTGGGGGAGCTGCAGGGTGTGGTATTTCTTTAGGAGGTCCCTTATACGGGAACAGTATGTTTGTGGATTTATTGGCTTGACAGCACAGTAACAGGCTTAAACCAAACACCAGTGGGCAGAATCCATGTAGCTCCTCTAGTTCCCCAACTTTATTGCAGCTCATTTAAAGATAAATGGAGCTACCAACCTGCATAAGCAAGGGTGCATTAGCTGATACAGTGGCATGGTCCAGGGAGTTTAAGGCACCTCCCATCTTGTGCACTGCTAGGCCCCATCCTTGCATCTTTCCCAGGGAGTTTAAGGCTGCCTGAATCATAACGGCTCACAAGATTGGACTGCTCACAGACATTTATTGATGTGTTTAGTAGGGAAGATGAAAGACCATTTCTATAGATAACAAGGGTGAGATAAAGTGCCGCAGTCCTGGCACAAACTTGTGTAAATCCTGATAAGTAAGTGCATTCCAAACAGTCAGAGAATCACCATGGCCTGTCTTTATGTAATAATGAACGTATGTTTCTGAGGCCAGGCTTTCCAAATGGCCATGGACATACCATTGTAATTATGTTGTCCTCCAACAATGTGTGAGTTTTCATTTATTTTTATTGAGATGGTTTCCTGAGCCTAGAGAGACAGATGGAGTTTGGGTGGATCCCAGTATATCTTCAGATTGATCCAATAACTCGTTGCGCAGTCCAGCTGGTCACTGGATTTAGGTATCTCTTGTAGAGATTGGCATGATAGATATAGTGCACTTCCTGAGCAGAACATGAGAGTTGGTGTCACAGGTGAAGGGGACTTCGGGACGATACTCATATTTAGTGAAGAGTAAAGTCAGCCCTGACAAATGGCACACATCACAGTTTCAACTAATGTTTTTAAGGAAATCCTCCTACAGGTCCAAAATGTGTCTCACACATCCTGAAAGGGGGGCCTTTTTGGAATCCTAGAGAGGAAAGCAGCCACTATGTTTTGGATGACCTTATGCTTCCTCCTAGCTTTTGTTCCCAATCAGTGGAGGCATTTGTTTGAGCTACTTCCCATTATCATGCAATATCTCAGGTACGATTTTTGGTAACAGTGCCATGACTGGTGGTTTGCCTGCTGTTGATATCCACTGACATCAGTTTCAAGTAAACATGGTGCCCAGCTTCTCTGCACTGGAAAATCTGATTCTGTTCAGCATTCAGACCTGAGACACACCCATGTCAATGAGCGGCTGCACTGTAACATTTTGCCCTTCTGGACAGGTCTCAGAACAAGCATCTCAAAGCCAGCAGCAGCCTGCTCAGAGAGGGAGGTTGACACTGGAGCTCAGGTGAAATCCTTGTGGACTCTGCGACCAACAGACACCCTTTAGGTCCCAACTGCACACGTTACCCAGAAATTGATATAAAATCAGACATAGACAATACCGCGCGGGATGCTGAAAAGCTAATGTTGACTAGTGTGTTTAGCTGCCAGTGATTTAAAAATTACTAAACATATTTGGGAGACCTAATTACTAGCTAATTTGCCACTGCATACATAAAAAAAAAAATTCCAAGTGCTTATATCCTGAGCCCCAGAATTGTGTGTCTTCATGTTGACAGCTAAGTTTGATATCCTATTGGGAATCAGTCTGGCATACCACATATGTAAAATAGAAAGAAACATTAATTTGAATCCGTAGGACTGTAGACTGAATGGTTCGGTTTGCACAAGAATTAAAATGTCTCGCAAATGTTATCTTAGCTTTATTGAGGTGTGTGTGCAGATGTGAAGAAATGCTGCATTTATTAAGAGCATCTTAAATTTGTAGCTTGTGCTAGCATATACCCTGTCACAGTTTTGAAAGCAACCAAGATATATTGAAAAACTTTCTTTTCCCTAATAATTAGTCAACCAAGGTTCGGAACATTTCTTGCTGGGATCGGGCACCCTGAAATGACATAATCAAGTACACCATTGTGTATAAGGAATTTTCCTTATACTTTATCGTTTGGAGATCTATCTTTGTTCAAATATTTTTATGTTAATATTAATTATTTTTAGATATTTTTTAAATGTAAGGCTAAAAAAAATGCTTAAGCTCTATTAACTAAAGTTTGAAATAAAAATAAATTATTTCAACTATATTAAATTCGATTAAAATGATTAAACAAGAGGAGTAGCAGAGACAAATCCTTGTTACCTCTTGCTGGATACAGCTATTGAGAGATTCATCTCTTATACTGGTTATTGAGGAAAGATCGGAACCAGTAGAACGTGGTACCAGTGATTCCAGGGCATTGCGCTTTAGCCTTTTACTCATAATGGTGTGATCTACAGAGTAAAATACACAGAAGGTGCAACATCTTTCATAGCTGGTATAAGGTCCAAATAAATGTCTAAAATTTCTATTTCTCTTCCATTTGAAGTCTGATGCCTGCATCCTCACTGGCAATTGTGGAGAATGTTATTTTCCTCAACATAGTCACGGATGTCCCATGTTCTTTCTTCCTCTAGTAATTTGTTTGGGGAAGGAAGCCCTGAAATAGCCTAGAGTTAGACTACACCACTGAGTGTGTTGAGGATTTTTCCGGGTGTGCTAAACATAACATAACATAACGGGCCTGATTCACAGAACTAACTTACGTCAAAAACGTAAACGTAAACGTAAAGTTAGTACTTTTTAGGTATTCACAGAATACACTTACTCATTTTGGTATTCACAGAATAGTACTAACTTTACATTTACGTTTACGTTTTTAATGTAAGTTAGTTCTGTGAATCAGGCCCAACATGTGTCTTTGTAACTCAAACGATCACCCAGAAGGGTACATTGGTGCTGAAAAACAAATGTTTGTTGTTGCCCAACTCATTGGTACTCATTTTTTCAACTTTCAAGAGGATAATAGGCAGAGTGGACCCACCAGGATTTGACCCTGTGACCATGAGGTCAAACACTGGTCCTCTCCAGTGGACACATTAGTCCACTAAGCCAACAGACCCGGGAAGGTTTGGGATGATTCATGTTTACAGATCCATTTAGAATTAAGGCATTGTAGAATAAACATAATACCAGGATCTAATGCCTGGATCTTAAAGGAAGGTTACTCAGTGAGGCTATGTGAGCATGTTGGAGGCTGTGGTGCTGCTGTCTAAGCTTTCCTGGAATTCGGCCGTTAAAGCCATGCAGGCCTTTTGGAATTAAGAAGGGAACATAGTAAATGTTCAATATTGGCACCTTTAGAATTCTACATGCTCGTCTTCATATAATCGAAGGAGTCAAAGAAGCCCTTGCCACCTCGCATAGTAATAATTGGTAAATTATGCAATGTACTGTGGTGTAAGTGTTATGTTTTTGTAGGTCTGCTAACAACTATCTTTTTTAAATTATGAGGAATCGGGCTTCACAGTAGTCTCAAAAGAAATTTTCAGTGATTTGTCTGTCTACATTTGTGGCGGTACTGTTACGCTTTCAGTTATGATGTTGCAAATAAGCACACATGCGCCAGCCACCTACACTTGGCCTCTCACTAAATTTGTGAACCCCAGTGATGTCATAATATTTACAAATTCTGCAGCCTCTTTGTTCCTGTGATGGTATTGATAGAGCGCCATGTTCTTGTGAAATTTGTAGGGGTGCACCATAATCACTGATAGCCCGCACCCACATATATCCAGTTATATATCAACGAATGGTTAGTAGTATGTAGTTATAAATCGTAGTTAGTAGAGTGAATAAGAAATGTAATGGTGCCATTTAATCATGCAATGTAATGCTTAACTGAATCGTGTGGAAAATAATGCATAGATAAATCAGCCCATATGTAATCGAGCTGCAGTAGTTTAAATGTGTATCATATTAAGTTGCACATGTAGTTCACTTTTCGCATATGAGATGTACTGAACCAATGCTTATAGAGGTGATTGAGAATTGTGTGTTTAAATTGTGTAAAGGCCTGACCGCATATACGCCAAGGAGAGGCCTGTTTATTCTTATGTTAGCTTGGTTTGTAGGCAGAAAAGTTTCTCTTGGAAAGGCTCTCTGGGCACCGATGGTAGATCTAATTAGCGCAGTAGAGGGTTTTTGTTGAACGTATCTTCTGTTGCAGGTGCAAGGACACATGCCTCGTTAGTTAAAGACTAGCTCTTTGTTTCACAAAGTTAGAGGGATGGGAGGCATGGAAATGGGAGTGCAATGGAATTTAGGGATGATACTTTCAGTGGAGAAGGTGCCCGGGACTCAAGGTCAATGCAACCGTCCAAGATGAAGTCACCGTTCCGATGGAAAAGTACAAGAAAGAAGACCTGGCCAAAGAGGCGTGACAAAAGGCGTGTTCAATTGTATTGGGATTTTGTATTAGGGATAGTGCCCCGAGGGAGGAGGCCAGAGAAGAGGTAGGGGAGATCAGAGAGAAGGATTGAGAGGGCCCTGATGAAGGAGCATCTAAAATCTGAGCTTAGGTACTAAGTGATTGCACTTCTTAGGAAGTCTTCACAGCTGACACCTTGTTACTTACTCTTGCCTGGGAAAATCGTTAAGTAGGGATGTCACTTAGTGTTAGTATAGGGACAGCAATGGATTTTAAGCTTATTTAGATAAATGAAGAGCAACATAGAAATTGGAGCAATCATTGCTTGTTTGATTCTTCTAGAACTATCGATTCTCCTTATTTTGAGTCGGATGAGACTCCTGCGTAGGATATTATTTGTATTAGTGCCCATTTATTTCTTCAACCTCGTGTTGAGGTGCTTGCATGTCCAGCTATTTTTGGCGATAATAAATTCATAAACTTGAATTCGGAGTCAGTGGTCCTTCCAGGTAAATCTGGGTAAATTGTTGTATAACCGGATAAGATTCTCTCCTTCACACTATTCAACAGGTAAAAAGATCCTGGCGACCAGAAGATTCTTACAGGTGATTAGATAAGAATCGGCGTTATCAGTTGGTAGCAGAGTAGGATGGTTACCTTTGATGGTAAGGGGAGATCTAGATTAGGATAGGAGACTAAGTGGCCCCATAGAGCCCGAGTGATGCTGATCCAGTGGATCGTAGGAGAAGGATGTCGGCGGTCGTTGAAAACTGACGGAGAGTGACGGTGCGGCGGAAGTAGCAGTTCGTGGTAGAGTGAGTATGAACAGGGTGATGTTTGATAGATTGCGGTGTTAATTGTTGTGTGATGTCTTGCGGAGTTGGAATGAGAGTCGTGTGATTGAGGATCGGACCCTGAGCGTGCGCGGGACCGAGAGATTTGATTATTGTGGTGTAGAAGACACCCAGAACTGAGATCGTTGACCAGAAGTTGTGGGGGTCATGAGACGTCGTTGATCAACCCACTGAAGATAGGGAACACATGTGTGAGTGAATGAACAACCGACGCTGGTCGTAGGTTGTTGTGTGTGGAACATCGAGTGTTTGAATCCTATCGATTTGTCAGAGGTGATTGTCCGGTCGTTTCGCAGACAGACAGTTGCCAGATTGAGGTCAACAATCTCGAGAGGCTGTTCGGTCAGTGGTGGACTGACAGTCAGAGAGGTAATCGTTCGGTAGGACGAACATTGCTTCAGAGTGATTGACACGTGCGAACGAGAGCGAGAGAATCAGAAAGGAGGGGAACTGCTGTGAGCGGAGGAAGTGTGACGTCAGACAGTGCCGCGCTGCGATAGGTCGGTTGGTGTGAGCCGCGCTGGCATTGGTGGAGTGAAATAGGAAGCGAAAAACAAAATATTAAGTGCGAACAGATATCTGCTTTACCATGAAATGTTTTAAAGTTTTACGGGAACTTTGTAGAGGTGACAGACATGTGGTTACTCGGGAAGGAGAGGAAGCTCCTCCCGAGGATACGCCAGCACATTATATGGCTACAACCGTTGGATTGCATACCATAATTTGGCTTGAGAACTGGCATAAAATGACATTTGGAGAGGGAGAATTGACTTTTCCACGTTATGGTACTTTTAGGTTGGAGGTGTTGTACCAATTGAAATCTATAATGTCTTCTTTACGACCACTACCTAGACCGACACAGTTTGAGGCGCTACATGGGTGGATTAGGGCAGCGTATGATAGGAAAAGAGACAAGAGCCAGGAAAGGGTGAAGAAATCGATCAGGGCATTTCAAGATGCGAGGTGGGATGCACTGGAGAAAAGGTGGAGAGTGGAAACGATTGAGGGGGATAAGTTATACCCACTGCTAATACAAAATGGGAAAATAACAAGAATCGAAGAAGACGATAGTGATACAGATGACAGTCTGTTAGATAGGCTGCTAGCAGAGAGACCACCCCCATTTAATCCAGACTCGGAAGAGGGAAAACCAACGTTAGCAATAGAATCGGGTGAAATGCAGGGTCAGACTAACATGAGGGTAGTGGGAAGAATTTCCACAGGAACAGAAGGGGCGACAACATCTTCGACAACACAGCCTCCCATTGGGAACACCAGGTTACCAGACTCCTTGACTGTGCCGGTTACCATTGGTCCTATAGTATCGGTATACGACCCAGATCGAGTGAGAGAAGGGAGTTCCGTACAGACAGGAGGAGAAGAAGTAACCAGTGGAAGTGGGAATGGGTTCGGAGTACGAGTGGTACATTTCCCAAGACCATTAGAGACAAGTACGCCATTACCAGCCACTGCAGACTCCTCTTTTAGACAGGAGGATGAGAGACCAGTCAGACCAAGGTCCTTACACGAATCCAAGTCAGCTTTGAGGATGTGGACACCAACAGTAAGAAATCAAAGTGATAGGATGCCAGGAGATAGGGAACAAAATGTTTCAGAAGATAGACCAAGCTCTAGAAGCATGACAGAAGCGGATAGGTCCCAAGGACAGAATAGTGACTATGATGAGCGAGATGGCGCAGCTTGTCGAGAAACACTCAGGAGTGCAGTACAGGCAAGGTTGCTGGACGTAGTGAGGCTGAAAGCAGAGGTAGACGAAATGATTAATGGAAGCCTGCCTTTGGAAAGAATAGAAATTTATGGGCCAGATGAGCTGCTTTTCATAGCAAAAGATGTGACTCGGAAAGCTCGGATAGCTCATGAGAAACTGACAGCATTAGCCAAGAGATATGAGGTAGATCTGAATAAAACCAAGACACTACAAGGACCGCATAGGTTGCAATACAGTGACCAGGAGCTGGAGGAGAAAAGAATCACAGGATTAAGGACGCATACCAGAGATCTGATTGTAGGGATGCGGATATGGATTTTGTTGGACAAATGGGAAGAAAGGTGGTCAAAGAAGAAAATAGCAAAGAAAGCCGAGGAGAGACGCCGCCTCCGGGAGGGGGCGGCGGGTGTTGGAAACTTCCCTTACGGGAAGTACAGAATGGAGGGTACGTGCATGTGCCGTGGAGTAGAGGTGATTTGGCTGCGTTTACAAATGATTTTCCTCGGCTGAGGGAGAAACCGGTAGAGTGGTACAAGCAGGTTGAGCGGTTTGTTAAAATTTCAAAGGTGCTGTGGATTGATTTGAACACCTTGTTTGACATAGTGGTGCCGGGAGATTTGTGGACAGCTTGTAAAGTCGCCGTCGAGTGGCCGACTTCTGAACCTGAAAGGGATGCCGTCACGAATGGTCCGTCACCCCTTGTTATGAGAAAGTTCGAACAAGTGATTACATGGTTGAAACTGAAGATTTCGCCTCAAGATATAGATTGGGTTAAAATAGACCGAACGGTGCAGGAACCCAAAGAAATGGTGCATGAATATTACGAAAGACTTCTGCAAGCTTTCAAACAGTATAGTGGATTAGATACATTAGACCCCAAGGATATGGGACAGTTTGTCTCAAAGTTCGTGCTGGGTCTGAGATCAGAAGTCAGCCTCATGATACAGCACCATTTGATCTGTTGGCAGAACAAGCCGGTAGATGAAATCTTGCGGTATGCGAGGTACTGTAGTGATGAGGTGGACTCGAAACATCGGAAGTTAAAAGACAAGTTGATGCTCGTCCAGATGCAGACAGCACAGGGTCAGCCTAATGGAGGGACCTTAGGAAGAAGGCAAGGAAATTTCCAGGTGAACCAGAATGGGCAAGGACAGGGAAAAGGAAAACCAATAGATCCCAAGACGGGGGTGGATGTGGCGACACTGAAGAAGACCACTGCGTGTCATCTTTGTCACCAGATCGGGCATTGGAAACGCGAGTGTCCCTTGAACCCAGCTAACCAAGTGCAGGAGGAGGTAGAGGGGGTTCAGGCACCTGTGCCGGAGGTAGTTAATACTGTGACGAGGCCCAGGTCGATGAAAGGGGGGACATACAATCCTCAAGTACAGGTTCCACAGGCTCCGAGGATCTCACAAGGAATACGAACATACCAACAGATGCCCCTGTTTGAAGGATACGACGAGTGTAGCTCAGACCCTTTATCCTGACGGTGCCTGAGGGGGGAGGAAGACTGCACACTTGGAGCGGTCTTGGAGGTAGACCAGAGAGGACCTTTTGTGGAGGCAGACATTGATGGTCATCCTACCACACTTTTGGTCGACACTGGTGCTACCCGGTCTACTGTAAGATCAGCAGTGGTCCCTAACCTACCCCTCTCGGGACAATCAATCCAGGTTGTTGGAGTAGCGAATAAAAGAATAAACAGCCCGTTGACAGAGCCGATCTCAGTAAAGATAGGTTCCTTCCAGACCAGACATCAGTTTGTGGTGTGTGATACGAGTCCAGTTTGTCTTTTGGGGAGAGATTTGTTGTGCAAGTTGAATTGCACGATTTACTGCACGCCTCAGGGAGTGGAGGTTCAGACGAAGGATGATGATGCTGACTTTAAAGTTGCAAATCAGCATCTATGCATAGATCTGTACCCAATGGTGACCGTGGAGGAACTTCCACCGGATTTGAGAGACACCGTGTCATTTGAGGTGTGGGATTTCACAGGCGAAGAAATAGGACTGATCAGAGGGGTTGAACCGGTGCGGATTGAGGTGAAGCAGAACGTTGATTTCCCTAGGACACCTCAATACAACCTGTCGCCTGAAACGATCGCAGGGATTAAACCTGTAATCGAGACTTTCATCGAGAAAGGCATTCTGAAAGAGATCAGAGGTAGCCCCTGTAATTCACCTATTATGGGACTACAGAAACCGAGCGGGAAGTACAGGATCGTGCAAGACCTGCGAAAGGTCAACACGATAGTTGTCCCTTGTTGTCCAGTGGTACCGAATCCATCAGTAATACTGTTTCAGATCCCATGCGAAGCCGAGTGGTTTACTGTCATTGATTTGTGTCAAGCATTCTTTTCGATACCGCTCCATGAGGAAAGTCAATTTCTTTTTGCATTCAGGCTGGAAAATCGTGTGTTAACATGGTGTCGTATCCCTCAAGGGTATACAGAAAGTCCATCGATCTTTAACCAGATCCTGAAAAAGAATCTTGAGAGTCTTGTATTGCCGCAGAACTCAGTTCTCGTGCAATACATAGACGACTTGCTCGTTGCCTCAGAAACGGAAGATGCTTGTAGAATAGACACGGTAGCCCTGTTGAACCATTTGGCAGAGAACGGGCACAAGGTGTCTCCAAATAAGCTGCAGTACTGTTTGAACGAAGTACAGTACTTGGGACATAGATTAGAAAAAGGCAAGAGGAAGGTGTCGCCAGACCGAATCGAGGCAATAATGAGCATGGCAGTGCCCACCACACAGAGGGAAGTCAGGATGTTTTTGGGAATGGTCGGCTATTGTCGGCAGTGGATACCTAGTTTTTCCTTGAGAGCAAAGCCTTTACAGAGGCTTACGCACAAGGATGTGAGTGATCCGGTACCATGGGACGAGGAGTGCTTGATGTCATTCCTAACACAGAGAGGAATTGTGCAGTGCCCCAGCTCTGGGGATGCCTGATTACAACAAGGCCTTTTCATTGTTCTGTTGTGAGAGGGAAGGATGTGCATTAGCAGTCTTAGCTCAGAACCATGGAGGTGTCCGTAGACCAGTTGCCTACTTCTCAGCTACTCTAGATCCAGTAGCTTCTGCGTTGCCCGGATGTCTAAGATCCGTTGCTGCAACAGGTGTCAGCATTGAAAGATGTGAAAGCATTGTAATGGGCCATCCTTTGACTGTATATGTGCCACACTCGGTTGAATTATTGATGACCAGGACTAAGACTCAGCACCTAACGAACAACAGGTTAACAAGGTACGAGCAAGTCATACTTGCCGCAGAGAATGTGACTCTGAGAAGGTGCTCTGTCTTAAACCCTGCGACATTAATGCCCATACCGAATGCAGATGATGAAGATTGTGAGGACCATGATTGTCTTGATGTGACCAACCTTTGCACCAAACCGAGACCTGACATTGTCAATGAACCACTGACTGACCCAGATGAAATTTTCTTTGTCGATGGTTCATGCCTAAGAGACAGTGTCGGCCAATTAAGAGCAGCGTTTGCTGTATGTACCATTTCCGGAGTGGTTGAGGCTGCTTGCCTAGAAGGAGTACGCTCCGCGCAGGTAGCTGAGATCATTGCCTTGACTCGTGCCTGTTTGGCCGCTGATCAAATTCGAATCACGATTTACACTGACAGCCAATATGGGTTTGGTGTGGTGCACGATTTTGGACAGTTATGGTCCCAGAGGGGATTTTTGACATCATCTGGCTCACCCATTAGGAATGGAGAATATGTAAGACAATTGTTAGGTGCATTGCAAGGTCCGAAGGAAATCGCAGTTGTTAAGTGCACTGCGCATGGGAAGGGGGAGGATTTCGTGTCATTGGGAAATAACTATGCTGATGAAGTTGCTCGCTTCTGTGCAGAACAGGGATGCATATTTACAGAAGGTTACACAGGAGAGAGCCAAGAAAGAACTGAGCTCAACATGATGTTGGCCATGGCAGACACTTGGGAGGAGCTCAAGCGACTGCAGGATGAAGTCTCAGATCAGGAACGAGAGGGATGGATCAAAGCAGGGTGTGACAGAGGAGATGTGGATGTTTGGGTCTCCAGTGATGGGAGAGCTGTATTGCCAGAAGATTTGTTGAGTCCGATGGCAAGACTGATACATGGACCAGCACACCTTGGTAGGGATGCAATGATGCGTGTGTTTAGACAGACGTGGTATAACCCACGATTTCGTGCAATGGCGGAAACAGTATGTCAGAGGTGTGTTACGTGTCAGCAGATGAATGCTGGAAAGAAAACTGTAGTGACTTTGAGTCACATTGGGAGGTCAGGAGGGCCCTTTAACCGGATCCAGCTCGACTTCGTGGAAATGCCTAAGTGCAATGGGTTGAGGTACATTTTAGTGCTAGTATGTGTATTCTCACGGTGGGTGGAGGCTTACCCAACACGCAGGTGTGACACCCTCACAGTGGCTAAGTTATTGTTGAGAGAGCTCATCCCTAGGTTCGGGATCCCAACCTCTTTGGAATCTGATAGAGGAAGGCACTTCCACAGTGAAATCATGAAGTTACTTTGTGCTGCATTGAATGTTGATCAGAAACTCCATTGTAGTTACCGACCAGAGGCTTCTGGGATGGTGGAACAAGTTAATGGAACTTTGAAAGCTCGGATGGCAAAAATGTGTTCATCAACATCTCTGAAGTGGCCTGACGCTTTGCCGCTCGTGCTAATGAGCATGCGAAGTGTCCCAGATAGGAGGACTGGATTGTCCCCACATGAGATCCTAATGGGAAGGGCAATGCGGGTGCCGGCAGTACCAGCTACAGCATTGATAAACATCACAGATGATTTGATTCTCGATTACTGTAAAGGACTATCTGACGTGGTCCGTTCTGTGTCTCAGCAGGTGCAAGCTGCAGCTGTCCCAGCCTCGAGTGATCTGTGTCACGACCTGTGTCCTGGAGACTGGGTGCTTGTTCGAAAGCACGTGAGGAAGAGCTGTCTGGATGTTCGCTGGCGAGGCCCATACCAGGTGATACTGATCACGAATACAGCAGTGAAGTGTGGAGGATTGCCGAACTGGGTACATGCTTCTCATACCCGCAGAGTTTCAGCACCCTTGGAAGAAACAGCTCCTCTCGTAAATGAAAATCCAGCTGATGTGGCAGGGCCACAAGAGAGGACAAGTCAAGATGTAAGGGTCGCTGACACAGCTGGTGGTGCACTAGAGCAAGCTGAAGGGGGTTTCGACAGCTCAAACCTCGACTCTGACACCGAAGACAGAGATGGTGCAGTGGGCGGAGAAGAGTCAGATTCAGCAGAAAGAGGAAGTAGTGCACTGGGTATAGCAGGGGAAGGCAGAAGAACGACTAGAACTGAAGAAGGCTGGCCTGAAAGACAGAGGCGGTTGAATCTGAGGTTGGCACCCGAAAGAGATCTTGCTCCGGTGTCTGAGGTGTCTGAAACGGAAGCAAGTGACGAAGATCAGACTCAAGAGAGCCGGCGAAGGTCGAAAAGAACAAGAGTACCCTGCCGGAGATACTCTACCCCTGAGTGGACTTACACAGTGTTCGATGCAGGGGGTAGTGAGTACGGGGAGGCTGAGGTCGGTGTTGGTGTTCAGCCGGAGCCCGAATGTGGTAGTGAAGGTGGTGCTGTTGTTGCCAGGGCTCGAAGTCGAAGGAATATTGACCCTCACCGTTCCGAATCCCCCACTTCTGAGTAAAGTCCGACAACTGGTTTTGCACCGACTCGAATTTCCGTCTTTTGGGTTTGAGCCGTCCTCACATGAAATAGTAATTCTGCGTCTTGAACTTTTGTATCACGTTCTGGAAGTGCTCAACGATGATCTTATTATGGATGACATATAGCCTGTGTAAATAAAAGTCTAAAGAAGAAGATAACCTAGGCCAGAGTGGAAGAAGAGTAAACTTAGGGACTTTCACAGAAGAGGAACGAAAACTAGGGAAGTCTTTTTCTGGACTGTGTAAATAAGACTGTGGCTGACAAGGGAATTTCCAGAGGTTTCAAAGTTGCTCGAGCTGGTTAAGCAAGTCACGAGTGGAGGACACAGAGACTTTTGAGTGTTCACTGTTGAAACCAAGAACTTTTGAGAACTTTCGAAACCATGGAGGCTGGAGATCCCAACCGTAGATCCAAATTGATTGTAGGCATACTTATAGGTAGTGTAATAGTTTCTATAATCGTAGTAATTATAGTCTCATATACCGTTCCACATGAGCTAGCAGTGCAGGGGGTGCCAGGGACACCTACACCTACTACACCTAGCCGAAAAGAGGTAAACATAGGAGCTGACAGAGCTTTGCTATTAGAAGAAAGTCGTAGGTTGCATGTAGATTTGTCTAGAAGTGATTTTAAGCTTAATGCATACGCAAAGCTGCTATATGAATACGTGGATGCGATGGATGCGAAGGATTGTTATGTGTGTATGCAGTTGCCTGCGTCAGTGGATGAGGGTATTAGGTATCACCATCTTCCACTGACTTATGGAATTTCATGTAGTCTTTTACTTAGTATGTTTTACGAAAGAGATCAGTTTGAGTATTTCTTTTCCAATTACGATGCTGTGCTTCCTGAAGTCCCAGCTTACAAGCATTTGAATAAGTACGACTATTATAAGACAGAGGATCGACTCAGGAAGTTCTTCATACCGTCTTTGGAATTGGATACAGCATTCGCTCACCGACATAATCTGACGTGCTCATTGTCAGATGTAGAGAAGAAGTTTGTAGATCAGGTGGAAGACAGGTATAGAAAACTGACACAGACACGAGACACAGGGCATAGCAGATTGGATTGGACAGACGAAGAAAAATTGCATAAGACAAAGGGAAGCTATGGTCCTATAGCTTTGGACCAAGAGCAGAGGGGCAAACTGTGTGTGAGACGTTATCAGACTTACTATGAAAAAGTCGCAGTGGGACAGAGCACGTGTGATCACGTTTTCACCATGGCAGATGTAGCAAAGAATTTTCTCCAAGGCCCTGTACAAGTGATACCTACGGTGTATTTTGTGTGTGGAAAGAATGCTTATGTGAGGTTGCCCGCGAATTGGTATGGTACATGTTACTTGGGAATAATATTTCCAAAGATATATCATACGGAGGATTTGGAACTTCTGGAAGGTGGGAAGCATTCAAGAGTGAGAAGAGGTGCGAGTGCAGGGGTCGTAGTTGGAGATATCTTTGGAGCCATGATACCAAGTTTGGGAGTGATCTTGAATGATGTGAAAATTCGGAGATTGGCGACTGTGGTGGACGAACTATCGATGAATACAGCAAAGTCGTTGGTACTGGTGGAGGGAGAGATGTTGTCGATAAGGACAATGGTTTTACAGAATCGCCTTGCTTTGGATGTCTTATTGGCAAAAGAGGGCGGGGTCTGTAAATTATTGAAGGTTCAAGAGTGCTGTACTTATATACCAGACCACAGCAATGATCTGGAAAAATATATAAGTAACATCACTACCATCCACACAAAGATAGTGGATTTGACTGAAGAGGGAGCTTGGGAAAAGGTTGGCAAGGGATTTGGTCAAGTAGGGAGCTGGTTTGCGAATCTGGGGAAGGGATTTCTTGGTTATATTCTGAGACCTCTCCTTATCGTGGTGATTTGTGTGGTTTGCTTGTGGGGTTCGATCAAGGCTTACAAGTGGTATCGAGCAGGCCGAGTTGAGAGAGCTTTGAGAGAAAATGAGATGAGACTGGCAAGACTGCAGGACAGTCAATATCAGAGGCTCAAGAGAATGGAGAATCACAGACCAGGAAAAATGGCAACGAGTTCTGTTTAGGTCGGTTCTTTCTCCAAGGGAGTTGAATAAAATGTGATGACAGGAGTCATCAAAGGGGGAACTGATAGAGCGCCATGTTCTTGTGAAATTTGTAGGGGTGCACCATAATCACTGATAGCCCGCACCCACATATATCCAGTTATATATCAACGAATGGTTAGTAGTATGTAGTTATAAATCGTAGTTAGTAGAGTGAATAAGAAATGTAATGGTGCCATTTAATCATGCAATGTAATGCTTAACTGAATCGTGTGGAAAATAATGCATAGATAAATCAGCCCATATGTAATCGAGCTGCAGTAGTTTAAATGTGTATCATATTAAGTTGCACATGTAGTTCACTTTTCGCATATGAGATGTACTGAACCAATGCTTATAGAGGTGATTGAGAATTGTGTGTTTAAATTGTGTAAAGGCCTGACCGCATATACGCCAAGGAGAGGCCTGTTTATTCTTATGTTAGCTTGGTTTGTAGGCAGAAAAGTTTCTCTTGGAAAGGCTCTCTGGGCACCGATGGTAGATCTAATTAGCACAGTAGAGGGTTTTTGTTGAACGTATCTTCTGTTGCAGGTGCAAGGACACATGCCTCGTTAATTAAAGACTAGCTCTTTGTTTCACAAAGTTAGAGGGATGGGAGGCATGGAAATGGGAGTGCAATGGAATTTAGGGATGATACTTTCAGCGGAGAAGGTGCCCAGGACTCAAGGTCATTGCAACCGTCCAAGATGAAGTCACCGTTCCGATGGAAAAGTACAAGAAAGAAGACCTGGCCAAAGAGGCGTGACAAAAGGCGTGTTCAATTGTATTGGGATTTTGTATTAGGGATAGTGCCCCGAGGGAGGAGGCCAGAGAAGAGGTAGGGGAGATCAGAGAGAAGGATTGAGAGGGCCCTGATGAAGGAGCATCTAAAATCTGAGCTTAGGTACTAAGTGATTGCACTTCTTAGGAAGTCTTCACAGCTGACACCTTTTTACTTACTCTTGCCTGGGAAAATCGTTAAGTAGGGATGTCACTTAGTGTTAGTATAGGGACAGCAATGGATTTTAAGCTTATTTAGATAAATGAAGAGCAACATAGAAATTGGAGCAATCATTGCTTGTTTGATTCTTCTAGAACTATCGATTCTCCTTATTTTGAGTCGGATGAGACTCCTGCGTAGGATATTATTTGTATTAGTGCCCATTTATTTCTTCAACCTCGTGTTGAGGTGCTTGCATGTCCAGCTATTTTTGGCGATAATAAATTCATAAACTTGAATTCGGAGTCAGTGGTCCTTCCAGGTAAACTGGGTAAATTGTTGTATAACCGGATAAGATTCTCTCCTTCACACTATTCAACAGGTAAAAAGATCCTGGCGACCAGAAGATTCTTACAGGTGATTAGATAAGAATCGGCGTTATCAGTATTACCCAGAATTTAAAAACACAAAATGAATCATTTTATCTGGTTCCAGTGGCAAACTGAAGACCTACTCAAAGAAGGATTTGTTGTAAGCTTGTATTCAGTATACAACTGATTTCAAAAGGACATATTTGGGCATATTTTGTCATTACTGGTAACACATAATAGGTCTGGACTGAGATGTCAGCACATGGTAAGTCATCAGTAAATGTTTGTTGCTAATCGGCATCACCTTGTTTCCTGGTTAGCGTGTTCTTGCACACACTCTTACACCTAGGGAGGAGCATCTCCTCTAGGATGGAGACTGAACTGTTGACAAGCTGGGTGTCTGGAAATTCTAAAAACCAAAAGCCAGTTTCACATACTACTATTAAATATTGAGGGTAATTTTGGATGCAGAAAAGTTCATCACACTCAATTTGATTTAATATTTGTAGTCCAGGACTGATGTGACCACCTGCGATGATTCCAAACTGATCAACAGCAGATTCAAGCTTGATGTCTAGCTCACCACATATGTCTACAGGGGAATTGAGTAGGCAAATTGGTTCTTTTTGGGGTTGACTGTCTTCAGAGACTACAGTAATGGCTGTTTGATGGGAATTACAGGCTTGGATCCATAGAGTATGAAGGACCATGGAAAAATCCAGGGACTGATGAGCAAATACATTTTAATAGAATAAAAGTTCTACGTTTTCTGCCAGAGGTGAACAAGGGTTTATAAAATGTATCAGACGCAGTGGCTCATCTAGGCACTCTTCCAGATTTTATACGATAGTGCTTAAAAATCTGTATACTGAATGAACAAAAAACTTTGCAAATCATAGGGTACAAAAATCTGGGTGATAATATTAATTGGTAAATTCATATTTATAATATATTAATTTATATTATTGAATCAGTTACTCTTCTTAATGATGCTTCTAAAACTTTGTGCGTTGCGATCAGGTTCCAATGCATCTGGTTAGTGTCATCTCTTGTTGATCTGTTATCTTATGCAAAATGTTAAGCAACAGTTCTTCATGTGGATGAGGGTGGGTTTTATTCTGTGACTGGGCAGTGGTTTCAAGATTTCAATATAGTGTCCTGCTGTCATCTTTTAAGAAGGCCCTTCCTCCTTGTTTGTCCTACATTTTCTATTTCGTGACATATGGAATATGTTGGATTCTGAAGAAAAGTAGACTATGACAAGCAATCAGGGGGAAGAAAATGAATAATGATAGTGGTTAAATATTACACAGGACATCACTCACTGTTGGCAGAGAATAAATTGTATTTGCTTAAGTTTTTTTATATAGCACTCGAAGCCACTAGCGGTGGTCTAAAAATAATATTTTTCACATATATCAATGGGACAAACAAGAAGTATAAAAATGTTGGCAAAATATAACCAGTTATGCTTTCATTTTCACCTAGGTTCAACATGGCTTCCATAGCGTACTACAGAAAGAAACATCTTTTAAAAAAGGCAGGCCTATCATCACTACTGTCGTGAAATTCCCACTAATCCGTAGGACCAGCGAGTTTGTTGGCCAACATAAACTTTGGGTGAGGTGCCTAGACTGATTCCGGGCACCCCCGCAGGAAATGTTGGCCTACAGACCAGCTAGCTCACAGTGCCTCCATAAGCCTCCCATAACCTTACCAGGGAGCGAATAGTTTCTGGCAACCACTGAACATGACAACCCTGACCCCTCAGGGATCGTGGAAACAGATCTGAACCTTTCGCTCAGCCACTTGTGCTTACTAGTCCACAGAGAAATATACAGAATACACTGTGGGACGTTTTTAATATATTTATTGAACCGTTGTTATTTTATAGAATACATGTGCTGTGATAATCAATAGACAGAAGCAGATGAAAGTGATTACAAGCACCAAAAGAGTAAATAGTATATATAGTTCTACCATGATGCTAAATAAGTGTATATATGCAGGTATATAAAACAAGGCAGTAATCAGGCGTAGTCCTACTATGAAAAACCCTACTCTAATTGTACCTAGAGTGTGTGTGGGTGTGAAGCCAAGAATCCCCCCAAGGAACGATCCAACCCCATTACCTGCCGGGAAAGAATGTAGGATCCCGTTTTGGTCACGAACTGGACACCCTCTCATGGAGATGTCAGACCGCTGCGTGGTGAAGTCTCAGCATACAGGGACTCTCGGTGTTAGCTGAAGTGCCTCTACTAATCTTTTGTGATGCTCTTTATTTATAATCAAAAGCAGCCTTGCGATGTGCGTACAGATTAGTGATGTTATGGCTATGTAGATAGCCCTGTCACCCCATGGATGGAGATAGAATGACTTTTGTACATATTGTGTAGAAGGGCCTTGTATAGGATGTTCGAGGCATTGTGATAATGTTGTGTGAAGCTAGATGTGTAAACAAAGTAGTTTCACAGAAACTAATCCAACATTGTCATACATTCAAAAATGTGCAAAAGGTCACAGCAGAAATGTTATTATGAAAAATAGGACAATGTATGAAATGAGCCACTTCGCTACATGGGCCTAACCAGGGCACATAACACTACCCTATGCGGGATCAGTGCCAGGTCAAGGGATTCTGGGGGCAGAGCCAACCCAGGTTCTGCTGTAAGAAACCTTGCTGTTCCACTACATTTAAATTAGGTGGGAGAACCTCAAGTTTGGCAGGGTGGGAGCACAGCCAATTTATGACAGTGCTCCCGTCCTATCAAATTCTAAAGGAGCTCTAAATATTGAAGCGTTTGCTGATAATTTCTATGTTAAACCAAGTCAATTATCTCTCCTTTTAACTAGGCTGTTGGATTTTTATATATTCTGTTATTTATGCTTTGATAATTGATAAGTCTTAGCTCTTAATTTTCCAAAACAGAGCAAAGTAAAATCTGATAAAATAATTTTCATATCGGCAACTCTTAATGTTGTTGGTGAGTCCTACTATTGGTAATGATTGGTGTTACTCAAAGACTTACAGGATTCTTTCCCTACTCGATCATTAATCTTAGCATTTCCCTTTCTCTTTGCATTGCAGCTGATCATCTTGAGGAGCTCACTGGAGGGTACAACAGCGAGTGTGCCCAGTACTCGTTTGATGGCGATTCTGGGAGCTACCTCACCTCAGGAGAGGCTGTTGGAACAGTGCACACTTACTGTGAGATGATTTCTGAATTGGACTGGAAGTCTAGGCTCTGAGATCGGACTGAAGGGCAAAATTGACCTGTGGTGATAGTGGTAGACGTTCCATATGCCAAAAAAACATGGTCAGGCTCTTTAAAAGTGAAAGTGATAGTATAGATGGCTGATAAAACTGACATCGCAGATCATGCCTATGACCCTAGTGAATATTTTGGGCCCGAATGCAATTGGATCAGCAATAGACTAGGGAAAAATTTACTAAAAATATGCAAATATGACCGTTTTTAACAAGTGTCTGCAGAGCAAAACCTGGCTTGGAATTCGCTCCAGATACGGATTTGAGATTTAGCATTAAGCTTCTTGTCCCAAAGTGGGTATACTGGAAAACTAATGCCTAATAAACCCCCGCCCCCCAAATAAAGTCTCCCGTCCCGCTATAGACAAATGTTAATGCATGCATTATGAGGGGTGGTGGAATTAGAGGATATGGATTTAAGTTTTTTTGAAGAATGTAGGTTGTTACTTTTCAGGCCATAAAATCTGGAGTTCTTATATCACAGTCATTATATCGGGATGACTGTACATTGGGAGTGCATCTACATCGCATGGTTTTACATCTGTAGCTATTATTATTATTCACACTTATAGAGCGCACTACCACCTTCAAAGGTGTCCTCGTGCTGATAAAGCTTTTATGAGCTGAGTTAACTATCTCTAAAAAGGCAAAGGAGAGAAAGAGAGAATTAAGAGTTGTAGAGCCAGGTTTTAAACAATGTAAACAATCTGGTGTATAGCTTTGTGAACCAAAAGTAGGGATTTACATTTCCACCATTTGGCACAGGAAGCCAGTGCAGGGTAGTGAGGGCATCCAAGGATGAAGATTAATGGGGGCGAGATAATACTGGCTTGGTAGCAGCCGTTTAAATGTGGTAAAGCTGCCTGATCGGGTTGTCTGGAGCTCTAAGGAAAAGTGAGTTACAATAGTTAAGATGGCTTCGGATGAGGGATTGGGTAACCAAAAGACAAAGAAGGGACGCAAGTGGCAGGATTTTGTGGAGGAGACGCATCAAAGCAAAGCAGGTGGAGGAGACCTTTCTCACATTTGAAGAGAGTGAACAATTTGCAGCCAGATATATTCCAAGATTCTGAACAGCGGGTGAGGCAGCAAGAATAGGACTTATAGATAATCAGATGGTAAACAGACCAAACTGTTGCCAAGCAGCGGCTCCTCCGGTATGGCGGAGGAGTGTCGATCCCACCTGCCAGCAGCTGAAAAAATAAAAAATAAACGGTAATAAACTCTTGTTTATTATTGTTATATTTTTTGGGGAAGCAGAGGCTTGGGGTCGGAGAAGGGGTTGGAGCCCAAGTCTGGCATGTGGCATATGCCATGACATATGCAACAGCGTGCCACATTTTGTGGATATGTTGTTTGAGCTATAATTGTGTTATAAACCCCGCAGAAGTGCTAGTGGATTTTTTTTAAAGATATATCTTCCATCTTGGTTGAATTAACAAAAACATAATAAAAAATTCCAAATACATAAGTTATGGGCCTTGAACCCTTGTCAAAAATCATTCATAGCCCCTGTTAGATACCACTACACCATCTGCTTTGCTGTTCTGATTTAGGAGCCCAAAGCCTTTTTGTCATAGAAAAAGTGTGCTGGTCCTTCTTCTATTTCTATGTTGTTTTGCTTTTACATGCCACAAATCCACTCTTGATTTTCATATTTTAAACACAAATAGCCCTTCCTTTCTTTCACTCTGGCACTTGCCCCATGCATTTCTTTTTCTTACCCAATCATCCCCAAATTCTCATTCCACAAAATAAGGCATTTCTTTCATAGCAAACCTTGCCCCCCTTCCACATGCCACAGCATGTCACCAATGTCTGACATGCATTGGCTTGACTAAGAGGCCCCAAATCTCCCATACACTGCTAGGGGTGATTTACAAAGGGACAGCTTTCATTTGTTTAAATTAGAAAGAAAATGGAAAAGAATATAAAAATCGATTTTCCCCAGCTGGGGTTTGAACCCCGGTCAAAAAGCAGTGATAGCCCATGTTAGCTATCACTGTACCATCTGTTCAGCTCAATGTTTTGGATGCCCATAGCCTTTTTGTCATGGAAAGAGTGAGCTGGTCCTCCTTCTATTTCCATGTTGTTTTGCTTTTATATGCCACAAATCCACTCTTGATTTTCATATTTTAAACACAAATAGCCCTTCCTTTCTTTCACTCTGGGACTTGCCCCATGCATTTCTTTTTCTTACCCAATCATCCCCAAATTCTCATTCCACAAAATAAGGCATTTCTTTCATAGCAAACCTTGGCCCCCTTCCACATGCCACAGTATGTCACCAATGCCTGACATGCAGTGGCTTGACTAAAGAGTCCCCAAATCTCCCATACACTGCTACGGGGTCGATTTACAAAGGGACAGCTTTCATTTGGGTAAATTAGAAAAAAAATGGAAAAGAATATAAAAATCAATTTTCCCTAGCTGGAGTTTGAACCCTGGTGTGAAAGCATTCATTAACCTTGTTAGGTACCACTGTACCATCTGTACCACTGGAATTTTATGCTGCTTGAGGCGTTTTTGTCATAGAAAGAGTGTCTGGTCCGTCTTCTATTTCCATGTTGATTTGCTTTTACATGCCACAAATCTACACTTGATTTTCGTGATTTATAAACAAATAGCCCTTCTTTTCTTTCACTCTGGGACTTGCCCCATGCATTTCTTTTTCTTACACAACCATCCCCAAAGTCTCATTCCACAAATTAAGGGATTTCTTTCATAGCAAACCTTGCCCCCTTCCACATGCCACAGCATGTCACAAATGTCTGACATGCACTGGCTTGACTAAAAAGGCCACAAATCTCCCAGACACTGCTAAGGGGTGATTTACAAAAGGGCATCTTTCATTTGGTTAAAATAGAAAAAAAATAGAAAAATCGTATTTCTCCAGCTGGTGTTTGAACCCTTGTTAAATAAGCACTCAAAGCCCATGTGAACTACCACTGGACCATATTTTTGTTAAATTTTGTCCAAAGCTTATGTGTCACAAAAAAAGGGTGCTGTCGTTATTCTATTTTCATGTCATTTTGCTTTACATGCCACAAATCCACACTTGATTTTCAATAATTTATAAACTAATATCCCTTCTTTTACTCTGGGACTTGCCCCATGCATTTCTTTTTCTTACACAATCATCTACAAAGTCTCATTCCACAAATTATGGGATTTCTTTCATCACAAACCTTGCACCCCTTCCACATGCCACAGCATGTCACAGATGTCTGGCATGCACTCCTTGACTAAAGAGGCCACAAATCTCCCACTGCTAGGAGGTGATTTAAAAAGTGACAGCTTTTTATTTTTTATAACTTTATTTATCATTTTCGTATTGCTTACAACATTGCATGGTCATTCACTGTGATCATAGAAATCTAGTAAGAATAAAGACAAGTATCATTTGCAAAACAAGTGTACTAAAGCTTGCAATGCACCAATGTCTCAGGGTAGCATATAAATAATAAATTGTGATATCAACATCTGACCAACCCGGACCAGCGGGCTCTCCCTCACTGTCTGACCCGCACTTTCCTTGACATAATAAACACAACAATTGAGCAGTTGGGTGGAACATGAATTACCCCACCCCAGTGGGGACTATCCCAGCAGGCTGTTGTGAAATAGGGGCGGCACTAATCTACAGTAAGTAATTTTTAAGAGGCTCCCAAATGTCATTTTGCCTGGATGCCGAGGGATGGGTTGTAGCATAAAAGCCACAATTAGTATTATAGTATGTGAGGCTATTGAGCCAATCTTTCACTGTGGGGGAGGCCCTACTTCCCCATTTGAGAGCTATTTCCCTCTTTGCGAGCAAAAGGGCAATGGCTGTGAATTTGCGCAACTTCTTCGGGAGACCCCCCACATAGCCCAACAAGGCGACCTCAGGTGTAGGGACCATCTCAAGGTGGGTCATTTGTGTTATTAATCTGAAAATGGATCTCCAGAAGTCCCCAATCTTAGCGCAGTTCCAAGTCAGGTGGGCAAAATAGGCTTGCGGGCTACCGCACTTAGGACAAAAGTGTGTGGTCGATTGGGATCAATGGAGTGAACCTTTGCCGGGGTCATATAGACCCTCCACAAATATTTGAAGTGTATGAGCTTATGTCTGCTGTTTAAGGAGACCTCTTTCGTTTGTGCACAACAAAAGGACCAGTGAGAGTCTTGAATTGGGTGCCCAAGGTCCCGGTCCCATGCCTCCTGTATCTTGGCCTCCCTGCTAGGGACTAATGACATACATGCTTTGTATAGCTTCAAGATTAGGTGTTCTCCCCGGAACTTGTGACTAAGAGAGTAAGCGGAGGGAAGGACTCGGGCTCCAACGGGTACTCCGGAATCTTAGCTCTGAGCGCCCTCCGTATCTGGCTAAATACAAATTGATCCATGAATGTTGCCTCACTGAACCTCCCTCCCACTGTGCTAGAAAAATCATAGCCCCCTGGGAACAGATCCCCAATCTTATTTATTGACTATGTAGTGAGTGTACGCTGTGCCAGTTTTTCTTCTGTAATGGGGATCCAGGGGTTAGTATTGACAGGGATCTCCGATGAGTAAAGAGCACCACCTCCAGTCACTTTCGTCAACTTACGCCAGGCCCAGCTAGTGGTGCAAACTGTTTGGATATCCCGGGGATCCCTGGGAAAGCCCCGCTGCAGCACCGTACATAGGGGCGCCGGGAGCACCAGGTCAGCCTCAGGTCTAGTGTAAGGGATCCGCGCGTCCGGGTGATACCAGGAGTGTGCGAAACTCCACTGAGCAACCAAATAGTAGATCTGAAGATTGGGGACCCCAAAACCACCTCTCTCATATGGTAAGGACATGGTGTCCCAGCTAACTCTAGGTCTTCCTCCCCCCAGACCAATCTGATGAGATGAGAACGCAAAGTGCGGAAAAAAGTGTTGGGGAGCGGGATAGCAATGTTGTGAAACAGATATAAAAACCTTGGGAGGACAATCATCTTCACAAGTGCAACTCGACCAGCAAGGGGAAGTGGGAGCCTCAACCAACGCTCGACCTGTTGCTCCAGGTTATGCGCCACAGGGCCGTAGTTTAGTCTAATAATTTGCTTGTTTTCTCTTTGGCTCCGAATACCCAAATAGTTGCCCGAATCCTCACACCACGTCAGCGGGAACTCACATTCCCAATGAACAGTGTTCGGCGTCAGGGGAAAATTTCCGATTTTCCCCAATTTATACCCAGCCCTGAAAAAATGCCAAACGGATAATCTCTCTGACGAGCGGTTCAAAATTCTCCTGGGGGTTTCGGACATATAGGATGATATCATCCGCATATAGGGAAATTAGAAGAGGACCAGTTTTGAACTAGAGACCACTGTGCAGTTATCTTTCCTGGAAATGGCTAACCAGAGGGTCCAGTGCCAATATGAAGAGCAGTGGGTAGAGTGGGCAGCCCTGTCTGGTGCCGCGAGTGAGAGCGAACGAAGGGGACAGTGTGCCATTCAATTGAAGCCTAGCGGTGGGCGCGGTGTAAAGCAACGAAGTAAGGTTAATGAATCCCTTAGAGATACCCAACTTTCTCATCACTGCTAAGAAAAAGGGCCACTGCAAGGAGTCGAAGGCCTTTTCGGTAGCGAGTATGACAGCAGCCGCAGGGACCTCCGGAGCAATCCTATGTATTACTGCAAATAATGTGCGCAGGTTTAAAGCAGTCGACCTATGGGGGACAAAGCCTGACTGAGTCGGGTAGATAATGCGGTCCAGCAACAACACCAATCTCAGCGCAATCATTTTAGCCAAAATGTTGTAGTCTAGGTTTAAAAGTGATAACGGCCTGTAAGAGCCGCATAGAAGCGGATCTTTCCCGGCTTTTGGAAGGAGGATTATTACAGCCTCACGCAAAGTGAGGGGAAGTTCCTTGTGTTCGAGTTCTTCATTATAAACCTTTAATAGATAGGGCGCTAATAAGTTCTTATAGGTTTTATAAAAGATACCAGTAAAACCGTCCAGGCCTGGGGCCGTCGAGCCATTCATGGCATCTATGGCGCTACTTATTTCCTCGGCGGAGAATGGCTCAGCCAGAAACTGCTGCATGAACTTCTCAAGCCCCACCATAGAAATCTCTGCAAGGTAGCCATTACGGTCACCCGTGTTGCATATAATGTGGAATAATATGCTAAAAATTCATCTTTGACATCTGGGGTATCGGTTAGGGTCTGCCCGGTTGAGGAACGGATGCAGGTGATGTATGAATGCCCGGCCGAGGGTCTCAGTAGCCGCGCCAACCTGTGGCTAGGTCTGTCACCCTCCCCATAACGCCTTGCAGTAGCATACCTGCTTAAAAAATGAATCTCACGCTCCGCTGCTTCTCGGAACCCTGTCAAGAGTGTTAGTCGGTGGCTGAGCAGAGAGGGGTCAGGCCTTGCAACCTGATCTCTATCTAGCATATCTAATTGCTTCTCAATATGCCCAATCATACTATGCAAATCTTTTAGAACCCCAGAATGCTTAGAGATGCATACTCCACGCATAGAGGCTTTAAATGCCTCCCAGAGTATGGCCCACGAGCTCACTGATCCTTTATTCAGTTCAAAGTATTCAAGTATGGCCTCCCGAAGTTCGGAACTAAACACTTCATCCCTCAGTGCCTGCCCGGGGAATCTCCACATCCTGTCACAGCCCTCTGGTCTAGGGACGCGTACTTGCAATACCACTGGGGAGTGGTCAGAATATGTGCTAGGGAGATGCTGGGATGCCTTATACCACGTTGCCAAGTTGGCGGGAGACAAGCCAATAATCTAATCTAGTCCAAGTACCATATTGGGCGGCGTAATGGGTGTAAGCGTCATCTCCCGGGTTGCACTGATGCCACACATCCACCAGGCCAACAGAATCGCACATATCCAGCAATATGTGGCATGCGCTGGGTTTGGTGTCTGACGAGTTGGGCATACTCTCTTGCGCAGGGTCCAACAGGAGATTAAAATCTCTGCTCATGCATGTACATTCTGCATCTAATTGTAGGAACTGTGTGTGAAGGCCTTGGAAGAACTCTGGACTATCGACATTAGGTGCGAATACGCAGATGAACGCCATACAGTGTCCCATCAAGTGACCCGCCACCATCGTGTAGCGACCCTCATTATCAATGTGTGCTTTTAAAAATTGGAAGGGCAGACATTCATGAATCATGACAGCCGTGCCCCGCGCATACATTTTATACCCTGCAAAGTAGCGATGCGGTCCCCAGCCCGACGTGAAAGTGGTGGTGGCAGCTTTGGGCAGGTGTGTTTCCTGTAAGAATGCAATGTCCACCCTGTGACGCTGTAAATAATGCAAGACCTGCTTCCCCTTCCTAGCATTATTAATCCCCCGGACATTCCAGGTGATCAGTGTCAGATCTGAAAATGTTGACAACCTACCCCGCTCCGACATCCCAATATATTAACAGTGATTTGAAGTGTGCGTCACAGTTATAGCATACCATGCTGCAGTGAATAAACAAGGTTAGAAATAATGGTAACCCAAAAATGATGACAATCCGTCCTAACTCCCCCATCCATCCCTGCGCACCCTTTCACAGGGAATATCCCCAGTGAACACGTGAAGACATGCATCATGTAAACAGAATCAGTCCACGCTGGCCGCCGAACCACTGTTAGGGGGAGGCCCTGGAAGTGTCCTGTTCTTGTGGCTGTTGCTTCCTTTATAGTCCCTAAAATATTTTTGCACCGCAGTGGGGGTATCAAATATGCGAGAACGACCCTCAACATCCACTCGGAGGCGAGCTGGATATAGCATGACATATCAAAGACCCAGATTGCGCAGTGTTGCTTTCACGCCAGTGTACTTTCGCCTGGCCTCCTGCACCATGATAGTAAAGTCCGGAAACAGTGCCAATGTTGAACCTTGCCAGGATATGTGAACCCTGCTCTCTCGCCAGCCTTAGCACTGTATCTCTGTCTCGGAAATTTAAAAGGCGGGCGATGATGGGCCTAGGTGGACAACCCGGATTGGGGCGGGGGCCAAGTGAGCGATGAGCTCTTTCTACAAGAAAAGGGGAGGTGAAGGCCTCTTTACCAAAGATGTCTGCAAGCACGGTTTCCACGAATAGATCCATACGCCCTGTGATGGATGACTCAGGGACGCCCAAAATGCAGACGTTATTGCTTGCCCCCAAATCCTCGTTCTTTATGGCGACGTCTTTGAGAATCTTTTCCATGCTGTCTAGGCGCTTGGTGAATTGTGCCGCGCCATCCTCTAGGTCCGACACCCTGCCCTCTACAGTATCTAGGTGTAAGAAACTGGCTCTATATATACTGCACCAAAGTGAGGTACAGTGTGTATAGAGTCCAAGAGTCCCCAAAGGTAGGCAGAGGTTAAAGTTAGATAGAACCTTACTCTCTAATAGTGGTAGCTTGGTCGAGCAGTAAGGCAGTATCAGAGGACAGTGTTAAGCATTTGATGTACACACTCAGTCAGCAAATAAATTCACACACTCAAGAACTGAACTCTAGGCCAATTGTTTTTGTATAAAAAATATACAGTTATTTTATTTTAGATCCAAGCAAGCCTGATACAGGTAAGCATTTAATTCTTCACAGTAAATAAGTTATTTGTTGTAAACAGTGTTAAAAAGCAATGAAGATTGTACTTGATTTGATTTACAGGGGATGCAGTAGGTTGCAATACTTAGTAAATGCAGTACATTGAAATGAATGGCTTTTTAAGGTAAATGCAGGTAACATTACTTCTGCGTTACTTTTGTAATCCAGTGCTGGACTCCTAGATTCAGCACTGGGACATTTACTTAAAACAGGTAAGTAATTACGTTTTTGTAGTTTGTACGATTTTTAAAGAATATTTTCAGATTTCAAAAGTCCACACTTAGATACTTTTTGGACCAGTACATTGAAATACATAGGCTTTTCCTGTAAATTGCAGGTAAGTTACTTTCGCGTTACTTTTGTAATCCAGTGCTGGACTCCTAGATTCAGCACTGGGGCATCTACTTAAAACAGGTAAGTAATTACGTTTTAGTAGTTTGTACGATTTTTAAAGAATATTTGCAGATTTCAAAATTCCACACTTAGAAACTTTTTGGAACGGTACATTGAAATGCATTGACTTTTCCTGTAAATTGCAGGTAAGTTACTTTCGCGTTACTTTTCTAACCTCAGTGCTGGATCCTAGATTCAGCACCGGGACATTTCCTGCAAACAGGTGAGTAAAGTCGTTTTGGTTATTCACACAATTTTTAAGCAATATTTTTGGTTTCCAAAACTCCACACTTAGTCGTTTTTTCAGGAAAAAGGGTCAATGTTGTCCTATGGAGGAAAAACAAGTTATCGGTTTGAAGGTAAGTTTTCGACTGTGGGAGTTATGGTTCTGGGGTTAGACTCGGGGGTCCCCCAGGGTCAGTGATGCACTCTTGTTACACTCTCAGTGGCACTAGGGCGGCCGGGTGCAGAGTGTTGAGGCCCAATGTTATCCTATGGCGGATAGGGGGCCTTCGGTTAGTGGCGGCTGGCGAGCAGGCCACTGGGTTGTGGGAGCAAAGCTCCTGGTTGTCGACTCAGGGCAAATGGGGAAACAAGTAGGCACAAAAAGTGCACCCTCAGCGGCACTGGGGCGGCCGGGTGCAGAGTGCTGTTTCGGCGTCGGGCGCCCTGTTGTTTTCTATGGAGAACCTCCGGTTTGAAGAAACACTGCAGGCTCGGGGACGAGGATCTTCTGGGTGCGACCACCACTTCGAGGGGTAAGTTGGGATGTCTTGGGTTGGTTAGGCACCGTTGGTTTGGGCACACAGGGCCGTGGGGCGCCGGGTGCAGGGGTGCCTTTTAGGGTCGGATTTTCTTACCCGCTCTGGTTGCGGTAGAGGGGATCCTCTGGATTGAGGCTGCAGGCGTCGTCTGGAGGCTTGAGGCAGGTCAGGAGTCACCGGATCTCGGGTCAGGATCGCCGGGGTGACCTTCTCTTGGTGTTTTTCCACTCGAGCTCGGGCCGGGTTCGGCGGGTGCAGAGTGGGCTGGATTCGCGGTTTCTGGCTGCTGCCAGAGGTTGCTGTTTTTGAACAAATCCGGTGTTCACGGGAGAAGCAGTCTTTGGAAGTGAAGGCAGGCAGGTCCTCCGGGGTTCTTGAGGTTGCTGGCTGCAGGACACACCGGGATTTTGCAGGAAGCAGGTTCGAGGGTAGACAGGCCTGTAGGGCTGGGGCCAAGTCAGTGGGCGTCGTCCTCTTGTTAGCTGGCTGCACGGCTGTTCGGTCCTTCTTCTTTTCTTCTTGTCGTTTCTGGATCTGAGGAAGCAAGGTTCAGGGTGCCCCCTGAATACTGAATTTAGGGGCGTTACAGGTAGGTAAGGGCAGGGACCAATGGGTCCCTTCAGTGGGGTTGGTACACCCCCTATTGTGCCACCCTCCAGTGGGAGGGGGCAGGATCCTGTCCCTGGTTGGTTGGGTCCCCCCATCCTCAAGATGGCGGGGACTCAGAGTTGTGCTTCACCTCGCCTCCCCCACCTGAGGGGTGGAGTTGGCAGAGGTGGGCACACCTCCCTTCCTCACTTTGTTTTTCCCGCCGGTTCTCCCACCCAAAGTGGGGGTAGAACCAGTGGGGACCGGTTGCTGAGTACAGCAAGTGGTCTGGAGAAGCTCACAAAGGCGGCAGGCCTTTGAAGCTTCTCCTTCGTGGACCCTGCCCATCCTGGGGGAGGAGGCTTGGCACCTCGTCCCAGGATGTGCATTGTTTCAGGCCCCCGAGAGCAGCAGCTCTCGACCCAGGGGTCCAGAAACATGTCTGGTGGTGGCAGCCTAAGCAGCCACTCAGCCAGGACACTAGAGGTGGGTTAGGTTTCAGGGGGCATCTTCTAAGATGCCCTCTGTGTGCATTTTTCATTAAATCCCACACTGGCATCAGTGTGGGTTTAATGTGCTGAGAAGTTTGATACCATACTTCCCAGTTTTCAGTGGGGCCATTATGGTGCTGTGGAGTTCGTAATGACAAACTCCCAGCACCATATAATCTTAATGGCAGCACTGCACTTACAATGCCCAAGAATGGACTTGGGCACTGTAGGGGTACAGGGCTCATGCCCTGTACCCTCACCTCTGGTATAGTGCACCCAGTTATAGGGGTGACTGATCTATGCCAGGGCAGTGGGTTATAGGCATGGCACACAGGGATGTGTGCCATGTCGACTCTTCACTTTGTTCTGCACCAAGACACGCAGCCTGCAAAGGCAGTGTGTGTGTGTAAAGGTACAGTGCCTCTAAGGGTGGCACAATACGTGCTGCAGCCCTTAGAGGTCTTCCCTGGTCACAGTGCCCTGGGTACCTGTGGTACCATTTACCAGGGGCTGACCTGTGGCCAGGGATGCCAATTGGGTACAGTTTTGGGGAAAGAACACAGGCCCTGGGAACCTGATTGGCAGGGACCCAGGGCACATCAAGTTAAAGTGCATCAGTAGTCTGGCAAAAAGTGGGTGGGTTACTGCAACAGAAACCCACTTCCTTACACTAGGCGCTTCTCGTGTGTGTCCAATTTGGCGGCCATAGTATCCAAGCATTTTTCCAGGGTGTTGAAGCTGCCATCGAGGGCCTTGAAGCCTGCTCTCATTTCAAGGAGCAGTGCTCCCGACCCTGCAGGGGCATTGCTAAGGTTGGCTTCCTGTGAACCCCCCTTGGCCATGTTACCACCAGACTCCTCAGACTGCTCAGCAGGCTTGCCAAATTGGAGTAGCCGTTGTTTGGGTCTTTACACCCTATTACGTCCCTGCAAGGCTCGTTGGTTGCCAGCCTGCCCTCGGGACCCAACCGGAGCCTTCAGCCGCCAAAATGGTGTGTAAGCCTGGCCCACTGCGACCCAATTTCATTCTCTGGGCCCCACAACAGGCAGCTCGGCATGGCAGGGTATCAGGCACCCACTTATGGGTCCCGAGGCCCCAAAGCTCTGAAACAACCCACACGGCACCTTACAAGTACAGTCTCACCGCAATTTGAGCCCAGAATTATGTGCAGCAGCTTAACGGTGGATCAAGGAGCGTCGGTGCACAGTAACTTTCACCCCACGATGCTAGGCCGGAGTTGCGCACTTCATTGTTTATCGCCGTTATACAAAACGTCACTCGACAGGCACACGCACAGCCCAGCAGGCACGACCCCCCGCGGCCCACCCGGCTGGCCCAAACAGCTGGATGGCTGGCCCCCAGGCTCACCCGCGGTCCCTCTCACTGCGGGGCTTCGGGGAGCAGGACGGGCCGGACTGCGGTTGTAGGTGCAGGAGGGGGCTGAAAGCAGGGGAGGGCCGCAAGCAGAGCGCACTCACCTAATGGCCAGCGGGGCCCATCTGATCGATTCTCCGTCGGGTGAGGCTGCCGGAGTGCTGCGAACCGTCGCTGTATTTCGCGCGGCCTAACCTCTGGTCGCGCCCTGCTCCAGCGCCGTCCCCGCGCTCCCAGAGGCCTCCGCATGTGATATTTCAGGCCCTCAGTCACCCTGGACTGCTCCAACTCATGTGGGCACTTTCGTGCATTTAGGCCAGTCGTCCCGCACTGAAAGCGGCCAGGATGGAAGGCAGGATGGGCTCGGATGTTGGGATTGCTGGCGGAGCCTCAGCGCTGCGTGGCCATCTTGGTCGGCAGCCTGGCCACACCCCACAAAGTGACAGCTTTCATTTGTGCAAAATAGAAAACAAATTGAAAAGAATATTAAAATCACCTTTCTTCAGCTAGGGTTTGAACCCTTGTCAAAGAGCACTTATGACCCCTGTGAGTTACCACTGTACCATCTGTTTTGCTGGACTATATGTACCCACAGTCTTTTCATCATAAAAACAGTGGGCTGGTCCTTCATCTATTTTCATGCTGTCTTGCTTTTACATGCCACAAATCCACACTTGCTTTTCATACTTCATAAACAAATAGCCCTTCCTTTCTTTCACTCTGGCACTTGCCCAATGCATTTCTTTATCTTTCACAACCATCCCCAAAGTCTCATTCCACAAATTAAGGGATTTCTTTCATAGCAAACCTTGCCTTGTGGAAACATGCCACAGCATGTCAAAAATGTCTGACGTGCACTGGCTAGACTAAAAAGGCCACAAATCTCACCAGACACTCCTGGGGGTGGGGGTGGATTTACAAAGGGACATCTTTCATTTCGGTAAAATAGAAAAATTAAGGGAAATATTATAAAAACAAATTTCTCCTGGTGGGGTTTGAACCCTTGTCAAAACGTATGCTTTTCCCTCAGTAATGACCACTGTACCATCTATAACCATGACGAAGTATACTGCATGCGATTGTTTTTACACCACATTTTTTCTTCTTCCCATGTGCCACAACATGTCACACATTTTTTACATGGATTGGCATGACTTCGGGCGCTAGAGAGCCGGCGAACAAGATGGCTGCACTCCCGTGAGGCTCTGTTAGCCCGGGACCATAATCCGCTTGAATCCTCATTCCAAAAGTGGCGAAAACTGCCTTTAAACATGTTATGCCCAACGTGACTCACCGGGGAGCTGATGGGATGAGTGCGGACTCGCTGACACCGTCTAAGTAATCCCACGCAGCGCATCCCTATTTTGCGTCCTACGGCTGTTCAAGATGGCGGCGATCGGATTGAGCTAGCCGGGTCTGCATCGCCTGGCCCTGCCGTCTGGAATTGCCATGGAGAGACCCCGGCCGCCGCCGCTGCCCGGAACCAGGAGCTGCCCAATGCGGAGCTACCCTACGGGGAGAGGGTCACCCGCTGAGTGAGATCGGGACCGGCTGTGGTAGGCCTGTGCCGACGCTAAGGCTGAGCCGGGCTGAGCCCGCGCTGCTTCCCCTGAGCGACCTTGGGCCTCGGCTGAGGTGATGGGCCGCCCTGATGCGAGTCGCGAGATTGCTGATGCGGCTGGCTCCCGGATCCCCATTCACACACTCACCTGGGCCTGAAGGGATCGAGAGGAGAACCCTGCTGAGACGCGCTGCTAGAAGGGCGCTGATAGACCTGTGCGACCTGTACAGTGCCGGGAGGTGGCACGTGGAACGGTGAGGCCTTGATCCTGGGACGCAGAGCGGCCTTGCTGCCTTGTAATGCTCGGTAAGACAGGCTGAAATGGACATTACCTGCAAAATCCAAGCAAGACACGCTGCTTTTCGTGGGCCCGGGCCCTCTTCAGCGACACAAGAATCAGGGCGGAGGGTGAAGAGTTGGGACGTGGCAGAGCCAAGGCTCGCCTAAATAACTGCACGAAGGCACAAACAGGCCTATATAACCGCCCGAGGGCACAAACTGGCGCCTGTTGACCTGAGTGGGATCTGCACACCCTGAGGGACAAGCGGAGCTAGCCGCTGCATCCTGATCTTCCTGAGAGGCATACAGCGCCCGCCCATACCACGCAGAGGGGAGAATCATGGGTCGAACGGATGGCAAACAGGCCAAACTCCAATTCCCGGCCTGGAAAAACACTACCAATACCGCTGAAGACACAGACTCATGCCGGGAAGAGGAAAGCACAGCATCAACTACCCCACAAGATACAGATCTAAAAGAACTCCTCCTCATGATGTGCCAAAGCCTCAATTCCATCGAGTCCAAAATGGACACCATGAATATGCGCTTGGACTACATCACACAAAGGTTGGAGAAGCATGATGGCCGCATTACCGAAACGAAACAGCGCATATCCACCCTCGAAGACTCTTCCTCTGAGAACCGTGAACGACTCCAAGAGATTGATAAACTGTTAAAAACTATTGCTGCAAAGAATGAATACTTGGAGGCGCGTTCACGCAGGAACAACATGCGTATAGTGGGGATCCCGGAGTCTACAGCAACTGGCCGCATGGAAGACTATGTAGAATGACTGCTGCTTGGGATCTTTGGCGCGGAGGCACTCTCCAGAGTTCTAGTGGTGGAGAGAGCCCATCGCTCACTTGCAGCCAGACCGCCACCGGGCGCGCCTCCCCGGCCCATACTGGCGCGGTTACTCAATTACAAGGACCGTAACACGGTTCTGAGACTAGCAAGGGAAAAGCAAGAACTGGTTTGCGAAGGGAACAAACTCTCGATCTACCCAGACTTCAGCATGGCAGTACAAGAAGCGAGCAGGAAGTTCCTACCGGTCAAGCAGAAACTCCAGCAAACCAACATACAATACTCGATGCTCTACCCTCCCAGACTGCGAATCCCCTACCGTGGGATGACACACATCTTTAACACCCCGCAACAAGCTTAAGATTTCCTAAAAACTGTTGAGAGACGGTCACCCGTAATTTGGGGATGGTGATCCCGGCTCCCGACGGACGTCACCTGCTCCTGAAGAAGACTAAGGCCAGGTCATTGTATGGAATTGCTCACCTGCATCACTGGTAAGACTATGCATTCCCTATTTCATTGCTAATCGGTTTGAAAATATGCGCCGGCCCTGGCGGGAATGGCCACACACGGACCCTGATGGAGCCTGCATGGGCGGTACTGCCGGGACTAATGAAATCGCCAAGCAATAATGACTTCCCGGGCACCTCGCTCCTGCGAGGTGCGCTGACGGCCTCTCTGGTGCATTCCCCCAGTGGGAATTCCCTGAATGATGTACTATGTTGAAGTTATGTTACTAATTGACTCATACGTTAGTATACTGCTTTTACCAGTCTTAGTTTTGTATAAGACACACCTCTTGCATGTTACTAAATTGTCGTTAATGAGTCTATTCTCCTGGAGGTGCCAACATCCATCCTTGCACAACACAACAGGCAGAACAAATAATGGGGGGTTTGGGAGGGATACTATTTACCTACGGGTTTGGGCCGCAGGTGTGGGTGGGGGGCGGGCTTACTTTTGTTACACATGGCGGCGCTGCACAGATTAATACTGAGCACATACAATTACGAAAGCATAGAGAACGATCCATACAAACTCACCATGGCAGAACACACTGACCCCTCCGGTCCCAGAGAGGACAAGACAGATATAGCGGAGCCAAGAGCAGACAAGACCCACAGCTACACCTTCCTGACATGGAACATGCGAGGACTCCGAGACCCTCGCAAACACAGGCAGATCCTAGGATACTTAGACAGACACCAAGTGCAGGTGGCTATGTTGCAGGAAACACACTTGGACCCTAAAGCAGCACCCACCTTTGAAAAGAAATGGGCAGCACACAGCTGCTTCTCCTCCTACTCGACATATGCTAGAGGCACAGCAATCCTTATCAAAGCTAGCGTAAGATACTGCCCGCTAGGGACACTACAAGATACACAGGGCAGATTCATTGTGATGTGGGGCAGATTAGCGGGACACACAGTAACCCTGGTTAGTTGCTTCGCCCCAACATTGATGATGCCAGCTACTTTGACAAGGTATGGGGTCACATATTAGCAATAGGCTCCACTTTTATTATATGGGGAGCTGATTTCAACTTAGCACTAGACTCTCTTGCCGTTCGCTCACATGGCACCTCATCCTCACAACCGCAGGCAACCAAACACCTCACGGGCATCATGACAGATCACCAGCTCTTTGACGCCTGGAGGTCCCTCCATCCATCATGAAGGGAGGGCACATTCTATTCTAGCATGCACTCTAGCTGGTCCTGAATAGACCTATGGTTGCTGTTGAAGGGACTAAACACTTGGATCCAGGCTGTGACGCACTTGGCGCAAACCTCCCTAGACCATTCCCCCGTGCTCATGAGACTATACACGCCGGACAATGAATCCCCATATCGTTCCTGGCGACTCCAGCCCACAACCTTGCTAGATAGAGCCTTCTGTGAAGAAATACGTCAGGAAGTTCTTGAATTCTTCCCTCGCGATAAAAACAGTGTCTCCACACTTGCATGTGTATGGGAAAGCTTCAAAGTCACCATTCGGGGGATATGTATAGCCAAAAGCAGAGGGATCCTACGTTCCATCAGGGGAACACTAAATAGACTAGAAAGAGACATCAAAAAAACAGAGGAGCTCCTAACTTCCGCCCCTAGCCCACAGAGAAGGGTTCAGCTTAAAGAACTACTAATTGAATATTCCAATGAGGCGGAACGTGAATCTAAATTCCAATCTAAATATCATGTGGCCAGGACATTTGGCGAAGGCGAGTGTCCCAGCAGAACTCTGTCCGAGGCAACCAGACCCCCCAGATTCGCTAATCAGATTTTGGAAATAATAGACGAGGAAGGCACTAGGCATATCGAATCGCAGGAGATCCTTAATATTTTGACTGCCTACTATGCAAAACTCACAAGCATAGAAAAGTCCCTCCTGACATAGCGTCCAACTTAAAGGACACTGCTGTTGGGTGGACCAACGACTCTCCCAGAGAGTTTCTGTCTGCCTATATAGCGGAGGATGAAATCCGGGCCGCAAGAATGGGCCTGCGTTCCGGCAAGGCCCCAGGACCCGATGGGCTCTCGGTGGACTTTTATAAATGTTACATAAATGAGCTAGCCCCCTTCCTTAAGCAGGTCTTCAAGGAGCCCAGAGAGATTGGGACTCTTCCCATGACACTGCAGCAAGCCATGATCATATCCCTGCTCAAACCGGGCAGAAAGGCCAGCAGCTTTGAGGCCTACAGACCCCTGTCGCTCATCAACTGTGACACCAAGATCCTAGCTAAAGTCGTCGCAAATAGGTTGACATTGCTGATGGAGGGCCTGGTCCTCCCAGACCAGGCAGGTTTCATACCTGGCAGGGCCACCTCCCATAATCTGCGCACAACATTTGCATTACTACGCGACATTGACCCGGAGGTCAGCATAGCAGGTATCTGCTTAGATGCCATTAAAGCCTTTGATTCCCTGGAATGGGATTACATGTTCATAATATTGGGTAGAATGGGCCTTCTTCAGCCATTCCTGGCATGGAAAAAGCTGCTGTAGGCCCGGCCTGAGGCCATTATACAGATTAATGGTCTATACTCCAATTCAACCCCCATTATGAGAGGCACACGCCAGGGCTACCCTCTGTCCCCGTTGCATTTTGCTCTCGCCATCGCGGCCAAGACACGACAACATCATAGAGAGCATGCTATACCATACTCCTTGTAGGAGAGTAGGATCTGCCTCTTATGGTTACCCCCACATTTTGCTGGTGCTTCACTGTTTTTCGACTTTAGTCTGGCTGGGGCCCTGCTAATCAGGACCCCAGCCTAGCTGCTTCCTCTCTAAATGGATTGCTAGTACCTTAGGTACACTTCAGATTGGATTCTGGGGTGCCCTTATAAGTCCCTAGTATATGGTATACTATGTACCCAGGGCATAGGTACCCCAGGGGCCTACCAGGGGCTGCAGCATGTATTGTGCCACCCCTGGAAAGCCTACCAAAATGACACCACAGGACTGCTACAGCAGCCTGAGTGAGATGGTGCATGCAGCCCTCACAGAGATGTAGGTTCACTATGTCTCACCAGCACTGCACATATAAACCTATCAGTCACCCCTATGGCAGGCCTTATCAATCCTGGAGGCAGGGTGCTTGGTTTTATGTGAGAGGGTGCCCATGCATGAGCAGAGCCCCTCTGCAGCTTTCGGAATCCCTTAACCGGAGCTGTCTGTGGTGCAGCCTGACCATATACTCTTAAGTGCATTATAACCTCGCGGTAAATGCTAACTTTGGAATGGCTGCACGCAAACATGTCGTGTTTGGTGTCAAACACTTTGGAATCCTGCCCCCCGCCAGTTCTGGCGGTGGGGGTAGAATTCCACCCTTCTAGAGGGAGAGACATGTCCCCACTGGTATACCCGGTAGAAACCTTAAAGAGCCCTGGCATCACAAAATGGATGCTGCAGCCACAGACACGAGTCTGGCCTCCTGCTGCTGACCGAAACTCCGGCAGGGGAGGCCTGGACAATAGGTTTCCTGTCACAGGGAGGTGTGACCACCTCCCAGACAGGCCTTAGTGGATTGGAGCTGGGTGGGTGCACTCTCAGAGTGCTTTGAAGTCCTGCACTGGGGGCACATTTGGTGTCCCTGTGCATAGTCCAGTTCAAACCGGTTGCAGGGGCTACCAGCCCCTGCTCTGGCGTGAAACTGGACAAAGGAAATGGGTGTAGCCACCCCTCTTTCCAAACCCTCCCATAGGTGGGTCCCCAGAGTTAGTCCAACCCCTTTCTTAGGTATAAGTAAGGAACCCCTGGCAACAGGACTTTAGATATCCCTGGACGAAACTCTGCAACTGAATCCTGGAACTTCGACGCTCTACTAAAGACTAGAGGACTGAAGCAATCTCCCTTGGGGTCAAGGAGTGACTCCCCTGCTTGGCAGGCACCAATGAAGCATTTGACCGGTCTGCATCTCCGAAGCTCCCACCGGACTCCGAAGTAATTGCAGCCCAGGAAGAGGATTTCCAGACTTCTCAGAGTCCGACCCGAGTCCCCAGCAAAGCTGAGACCCGCAGCCCTCACGAGTGACGTGGAACCGGAACTCCTGGACACCGTGCACATTTGCTAGTGCATTGACTTCTCGACGTCTCTTGAAGTCCTGCTTTGGGTTACTTGTAGCCCAAGCCCCGAGCACCATTTGCACCGAAGATTGTGGGCCTACACTCCACGAGTGTTCCGTGGGCCCGCTTCTTGCATTTCCGCTTGAGGCTCCTTCGCGATCCCTGGTCCCTCGACTGGTGGGTCCCTGTGAAGGCAACTCTGATTTTCCTTGGGCTTCCCTGGTTGCTCCAGACGTGCCCTGACTCCCCAGCGCGTGGTGAGTCCCTCAGACCTTGCTGGTCTGCACCGAAGCATCTTTCTCCTTTCTGCGTGGGTTGCTGTTGCCTAGGCTTGTTGTATTCAATCTGGACACCAATGCTGCAGCACTCGACATCCTTCGTGGGACAGCTCGAATCCAGCTCCTGGTCATCGTCGACACCTCCTGGTCCTCGTGGCTGAAGAGTCAAGCTTCCCCTCCTGCTCCTGAAGCACCCGACATCGGTGGGCATTCGTCTATCGTGCCCCTGGTCACTGGCAAGTGACCCAGACTCTGTCCCCTCTGCTTTCAGGTTCTTCTCATCTTTGATCCAGGCTTGGATCTCTTCGGACACTTTTCCTCTTCACGGCATCAGCACTTTCTTGTCTCCTGCCATTGAAAACGACGACGCGACCCGACACCATTTGACACCTATGCACCCGGCTTCCCTGGGTGAGGTAACTCGAGTACTCCGGTGCTCCTGTGGGTGTTGGCCCTAGAACCATCTAAGTCCAAAAGGGTTTGCTGCTTGTCCACTCCTAAGTGTCCTTAAACTTTAAAATTCCAACCGCGACTTTCCCCATAGAAGATAACGGGCGCTCGCGGCTGTGTTCTCACACTGCTTGCGTCCCCCGTGGGTCCCCTGTGTCACTGCCTTGGGTGGTTCCTTGGAGTCCCAACGATTCTACAGGCTCTAGGCCTTGTGTCTAGTAAAGTCGTGGTTCTTATACCACTATTTTGATATATGGTTTGGTTCGCCCCTAGGGCCATTCGTATATTGTGCTGATTTACTGTGCTATTTGCTGTGTAACATATGTTCTTTTACCTCTAGCCTCATAAAGAGACTAGTAGGGTGTGTTTTAGAATAAATACATATATTTTATATATATACCTTGTGTGGTCTGCTTTCATTTGGTCATCCAAGAGATTATAGACTGGTAAAACAAGCTGCTTTACATTCCTTCAAGACTTAGCCTGAAGGCTGCTCTCCATAGCTACCACTAGGATAGCTTTCAATAAAGGTTGTCTTTAACCTATCATCAATAAGGGGTTGTTTGGACTGGTGCAAGGTGCCCACTATCACTAGTGGACATCATATACCAGGCCAACTTCTCACACTCCTCACGTCAAATACTAATATCATTACATGCCTACTATGTCACCCTTTATTTACGGGACCCACAGATTAGCCTCAAACCGATCCTAAGAGAGTTCATCAAATTTGGTTCCCTCTCCGAGATAGGGATCAACTGGAGAAAATCGCAGATTTTCCCGCTCACGCCCAGCACTGTTCAGTTCCCATTGAAATTGTGTGAAATGGAAATAAAATATCTAGGCGTGATAATAACAAGAAATAAAGAAGAAACGCTTCGCACAAACTATGGCACTGCTATTGAAACCATCACTAACTGGGTGTCTCGATAGATCACGATACCATTCTCATTGGCTGGCAGAGTGGCCTTGATGAAAATGGTCCTATTACCTAAATTATTGCATCTATTCATTAATATAGCCTATAACCCAGGATGCCCCTTCTTCGACACCCTCCTATCATTACTCATCAGACTAGCATGGGGTGAGAAACAACCCCGAGTGGGATGGCGGACCATGACGCAAGCATTCCTCAGTGGGGGTTTTGAAGCCCCAGATATGGAGCTATATTTTCTGGCTGCTCAAGCCCACTACACAATATATTGGCTCCATCCGCCACCCTTTATGCCACACCTGGCCATCGAGCAGGGATATATGACTCCTACGCCCACGAACTCCTTTCTGGGAACGCGCGCCCCTGGAGTAGCCTATCACACAGTAACCTGCACTAACGAAGCCTGGGAGCGCCTAGCTTAATTAGTGGGCAAACCGACACTGTACTCCTCACTTGTGCCTCTCCCGTACCTCTCGTGTGCGCAAGTCACACATGAGGCTGTATGCCGCGAGATGCTCCGTAGGAGAGACCTAATCTGCTAGGGCGACCTTTACCGGGGGGTGCGTTCGGGGAAAGGCAGGAGTTATTGACTGGGGATAATGTCACTCCATTGGAGATATTTCTTTATATAAGACTGAAACACAAACTTAGGGCCAATGTCCCGGGATTCCCTCAGGAACCCCCAACTCTATAAACACTACACACCCTGTTCAAAATGGCTGGACCGGAGCACACGGTTTCTAGCATATACTGGGCCGCACTGCTTGAGAGGACACAGCCGAAACACGGGGTCAGGGAGGCGTGGTATCATGACCTGGAGCTGCCCTTGACGGACGGGCAGTGGACATATTGCTGCACCCAGACGGAAGCTATTACAACAAGCAGTCGCTTACGAATCATACACTTCAAATACTTGCATCAAACTTTCTATACACCCACGTGGCTCTACAAATACAAATTGAGAACTGACGACCTATGTGAGAGATGTCATCAAGCGGGGGCGGGCTTCTTACACCTTGCATGGCAGTGTTGCGAAGTTCATGGGTATTGGCGTGAGGTGATCGCTGCTCTGTCCCAAATGATAGACACCCCTCTTGCCGTGTCCCCCCTACTGGCGCTTCTGGGCTACACGGCTGAAATACAAACATCATACAGAAAATTTGTAGCAATGGGTCTGTTGCCGGCCAAATGGAGGGTGGCGTGCAGATGGGGCAGAGGGCGGGCCCACAAATTTAAGGAATTGCTAGCAGAACTTATTTATTGTAAGAATCAGTTAATGAACTATGCGGAACTCCTGCCAGCCTCGTCTCGCCCAAGAGACATCTGGGAGTCCCTGATGGATTATCTGAGGGAACACTCGACCTGAACCTGTGTACTTTGGGTTTGGGTGCACGAACTGGACTTTCAGCTGGGGGCCCTGTGGGTGGGGAGGAACTCACGATAAGTGTATTTCATTTGTCTGCCTATGTCTCATTATGAACAAACTGGAAGTGTGGAATCGTTTCACAATGTTGTGTCCATATCATAGTGAAGGTCTGTGCTTAATTAACAAACGCCTGTTAAAATGCTATTGCGATCCGCTGTAGATACTACATTGCAGAATTACCTCTAGCAGTAGGTATGCTTATCGTCCGTGCTGTGCATTTATACGTTGCATCGATGTATGTTATGTTTCTATGTAAGTTGAAAAACCCAACAAACACATTTTTTTTTTTAAATGGATTGGCATGACTTAATAGGCCACAAATTTCTCAGACAATGCTCGGGAGTGTTTACAAAGACATTCACTTTCACATCAGGAAAGTAATTAAGAATTTAAAAAATAGATGAGAGGCTAGGATCCTGGTCAAAAAGCATAACGGCAAACTGAGGGCCCCTGTGATAAAATAGAGAGAGAGAAACAAGGGGAAATGACACAAGAAGGACAAAACAAAACTCAGATCTTCCTCGGAGGGTGAAAAAGCTTCATTATAAATTGGATTTTACATAAATGTAGTAGTTTTATAATGATTACATTCTGGCAAAATGTACTTGAACAGACTGTAGTATCTTGTGAGTTAATAGTGACGGAACCCTTTTGGGTCCTGATTGTCTCCCTAGAAACGTGAAGTAAGTGTTAGAGCGTAATGCATTGATTGCTGTTTCAGTATGGTGAGTTGCAGTTGCACGTACACGTACACAAATAAAGTCTCCCTGCGTAGCATAGTCATTGGCGAGTAACTGGGCTGGGAAGACACTGCAAAGACCATATTTCATGATTTCTACTTCTCTTACTATGCTGGATTTGTCCTACATGCCACAAATTCTCAAGTTTTTTTAGGCTTCAAAGAGAACTAACCAGTACTCTATTTTTTTACCACTAGCCTCAGATGTCTGCTTCTACCAAACTTAAGCATTATAAACCATTCTCGTTCACACTAATCATGTACATGTAAAATATTTCTGACATGCTTTCCTGTATCTAATCATGTAATAAACCTCTCACACTGTGCCAGTTAGTGATTTCCAAGGGCATCACTTTCACATGGGTAATACAAGAGTTAGAAAAATAAGCAAAGGCTCTGAATTAATGGGTTAACCCTGGCCACAATATATCACGTATTAGTATCCTTGCCATTGTAGTGTTCTGCTGAACACAGAACTTAACTACTGTTCCTTAGCGGCTTTATTGACACCCATCCATCACATGCATCACCAGGTAGGTGACACTGCTAATAACAGGGGCTGGGTGCACAAGTCTGGGACAAGTTCCATGATGTAACCTGTGTCACTTTATTTACTAGCATATGCATTGAGGGTCGACAACACCATAACCATGACACTAAGGGGCCCATTACGATACGGCTCGGATGGCGAGCCGCATCGTAATGGGCCAGTTGGATTCCTTTCCGACCGCCTCATTTTGATGGAGGCGGTCGGAATGGAATCAGACCGGTCATTCCAGCTGGCTTCCGACTGGCTTGGAGAAGCCGTCTGCCAGTAGGAATGCGGTCTGCAATCTCAAGGGTGGCTCTTTTCGCCCTTGAGATTATGATCATGGTTTCCGACATGGTTTCCATGCCGGTCTGTCTGAGATGGAAACCATGTTGTAAAGCGTGTTCGAGGGCCCCAGCAGGGCCCCTTTGGTGCACGGCCTCCCGTTTGAGGCCGAGAGGACCCCTTGAGGTGCCTACCACGGGGTGCAGGGATGAACTACACCTCCCATTTTAATATGGGAGCATGCATTACGGCTGGTTTACGGCCAGAATGCATGTTCCCATAGTAAAATATAGGAATGCGACAGAACAGTGTTCGGTCGCATCCTAATGGGGCGGTCGGGCTGACGACCGGGTGTCAGTCGGTCCCATGACTGAGTCAGTGTCGGGCAGAAGTGATAACACCCAACATTTTCATGAGCCCCTATATCTTTTTGGAGTTTGGTGGGTGGCCGTCAAAAACGATGTCCGCTGTTCACAATGCTTTTTGTAACTTCATAGGACCCATTGTGACAGCTGTTCCTCTGAAGGTACAGAGAAGAGATCATTGCTGGGCTGGAGGTTAACTCTAAATCTGGTGTGCTGTAGTCCATCATAGTGGCGTATGTAATTTCTTCCACCACCCTGACTGACAGACTACCGCCTATCAATTTATACATTGGGCCCTTAAAGCTCAAAGATCTTTCACTAGTCCTGTTCTGACATTATGCGACATTTTAGATACATTTGTTCTGAAATGAAAGACACAGACATCAAATGAATAAAATGTAACCTTTTTAGACTGGATACAACCAATATTCTCTCTGCTCACTGACTAATACTTCATTCTAGGTGTAAACCCTGAACTTTGAAGAGCTTGTAATGTGCTCTTGCTTTAAGTATTGGAGCTTCTCTCTTCCTTGTTGTTTTGCAGAAGAGTTTAAAGTTGCTATGCACTGGTGTGTGTAGGCAGTATTTAGGACAGCCTATATTAAACTTTCACAAACTCTGAGATTGTTGGCAACTCTGACAATCCTACAGTTGCAAAGCAGGGTGAGAGAATGTAGTGCAGATAAGAACCACATAGAGTACCTGTAAGAAAATGAATTAATACTTTTGAGTAGGTAATGGGTCAGCAAAGTAATAAAGTCACAAACATTTTTGGTCCAAGCTAAGGTTTCAGTAATTTAAACCTAAACTAATCCCCTGGTAGATATAGCACAAAGCAAACACTGTCAAATTAGAGAAAATGTGTAAAGCATTCAAAAATACCAAAACACTTAAAAGTTTAAAACACAACACAATAATAATCCAACTCCAGTCTACAAAAATAGATTAAAATTGAATAAACAGATTGACTTCAAAACAATGAAAAACCAGTAAGAGGAACCTGAAGTATTATTTTTTCACAAGAAAGTGTGTCAAGAATATTTCACTGTTCATGGGGGACCTGGAGCTAGGTGCAATTTGAGGCAAACCAAGATGGAATGCAGTCAGATACACCAAACAGGTTCATTCAGGTTGAAGATTTTACCTTAGGACTTAGAAATGGAAGTGGAGATCCTTGAGCGCGGCAATGTTGAAGGCTGTACCAGAAGAAGTTTTCTGGAAGCCAGATAGTTTTTAGGCAAATGTCTTGCTGAAGCTGTTGGTTTTGGAGGGGGTGGGAGATGTCCGAATTTTGTGTCAAGTAAGTACTTTTGTTAGGCGAGTCAAGATTTATACGTTTGGACTTAGGGCCTGGTTATGAGTTTTGTGGTGTGAGAGCGGGCCGCCACACCACGCCACTGCCCACTCCCACACTGCTGGCCAACCACCAGATTAAGAGTTATCTTGTAGTCTGGCAGGCGTCCTTTGGCGTTCCCACGGTGGTGCCTATTAAAAAGGCCTCACAATGGGAACGCCAAAGCCAGTTCCTGCACGGCATGGACTATAAAGTCCATGCCGTGCAGGAAAGGGAGTGCATGCAGAAAGTGCCCCCCTGCATGCATCCCATGGCCCTGGGGGAACAGGGGGCCTTGTAATGCACCCTTTTTATGGGGGGCTCACCGCCGTGAAAACGTTGGATGTTAGGAAATAGTAATATGCTTGTCGGTGCTGTAGAGGTACTTCCAGCTTTTTGTGGTCCTCAGGCCACCGATCCACCGCCAGGGATCGCGGATCTCTGGTGGTTGTGACGGTCCTATGGCGGTCTGACTGCCATCCATGTAATACGGTAGTCCAACCACTGGTGTGGCGGTTCCTGCACTGCCACCGTGGGTTTGACGGTCCATCTCACCACCAAACTCATAATCAGGCACCAAGTTCTCAGAGGTCAGTATCCTCCATCTGACAAGGCTAAAGGTTCTATCTGATGATGAGTTCCACCAGCCTGGATACCTTCTCATAGAGGACCAGCTGAAACAGATTTGCTGCTGCAGAGAAGCTCCTTGCACGAGAAACCTTTTTCTTCAACCCACTGAACCTGCACTCTTGTGGGATTGGCTCAGATGGTTGGTCTCAGTTCTCCTATGACTGGCAGTTCAAAACCATTCTATGTCCCAACTTTTCAGAGATTGCAGCAGAGGTCTAGTTAGACACACCCAAGTGTCCCACGACCTCAGGGACAGCACTTAGAAGTTTAGGCTCAGACTTACTAACATTTTTCATTGTGGTTGTGTCACTTTTTGGAGCAACCACAATTCAAAATGCTATTTGAGATTTAGAAAGGCACTCAAGGACCAATTTGTGTCACCTTGCGTGGCTCTGTAAAAAAACAAAAAGTGAATCATGTTGGTTACACTGTGTCGGGTTAGACGTTAAATGGGGGGACCATGAGCATTGCCATACACCCAACCTTGTATTTTAATGCATTCATGATTTACTGAAGGTAGTAAACCTGATTTCATGTGAAAATCGTGCACCTACCTGAGAGAGCAGTAACAGGGAGAAATAGCTTAATTTTGCTTTGTTACTTCGTCTTTGCGCTTTATTCTGCAGCTCACATATTCTATCAATCAATCAATCAATCAGGGATTTGTGATGCGTGCTACTCACATGCGAGGGTCTCAAGGTGCTGGGGGGAGAAACGTGCAGCTACGTCTTACCCAAAGATCCAGGTCTTGAGGCTCTTCCTGAAGGCAAGCAGAATGGGGGAACGTCTGATGCTGAGCGGGAGTTCGTTCCAGGTCTTTGCTGCAATGTAGGAGTAGGCTCTCCCACCCGTTCTGGCTCTGCGGATGCAAGGGGTTTCGGCAAGGGCGAGGTCTGCGGAGTGGAGGTTTCTCTTGGGTGCGTTGAAAGAGACTCTTTCGTTGAGGTACTGGGATCCGGTGTTATGGAGGGATTTGTAGGCGTGAGTGAGTAGCTTCAAGGTCACTCTCTTCTCGACGGAGAGCCAGTGGAGGTTTCGTATGTGCTGGGTGATGTGGCCTTGTCATGGGATGCAGAGGACGAGTCTGGCAGTGGTGTTCTGGATGGTCTGGAGTTTTCGGAGCAGGGTTTTGTTGATTCCGGCGTAGAGGGCGTTTCCATAGTCCAGTCTGCTGGTTATGAGTGCGTAGGTGGGTGACGGTCTTCCTGGATTTGGGGGGATCCATTTGAAGGTCTTACGGAGGATGCGGAGGGTGTTGAAGCACGTGGGGGTGACGGCTTTGACCTGTCGGGTCATGGTGAGGGATGAGTCGAGTATGATGCTGAGGTTGTGGGCGTGTTCCGTAGGTGTGGGGGGGTTGTCGAGGGAAGTGGGCCACCAGGTATTGTCCCATGTGGAGGGGGTGGGTCCGAGGACGAGGACTTCTGTCTTCTCTGAGTTGAGCTTCAGGCAGCTGCTGCTCATCCAGGAAGCGACGTCTTTCATTCCTTCCTGGAAGCTTAGTCTAGTGGTGTCGGGTTCCTTTGTGAGGGAGAGGATGAGCTGGGGATCATCGGCATAGGATACTATGTTGAGTCCGTGCTGTCTGACGATGGCGGCGAGGGGGGCCATGTAGATGTTGAAAAGCGTGGGGCTGAGCGATGATACTTGGGGTACTCCACAGCTGATCTCTGTGGGTTTGGAGAGGAAGGGCGGGAATCTGAGTCTTTGGGTTCGGCCGGTGAGGAAAGAGCAGATCCAGTCGAGGGCGGTTACCTCTATGGCGGCGTCGTGGAGTCTGGCGGTGAGTGTGCGGTGGGAGACGGTGTTGAAAGCTGCGGAGAGGTCAAATAAGTCAAATAGGTCAAATAGGATGAGGGCCGCCATGTGGCCCTGGTCGAGGAGAGTACGGATGTCATGTGTCATCTGTGGCGGCTAGGAGGGCGGTCTCGGTGATGTGGTTGCTGCGGAATCCAGATTGGGAGGAGGAGTCGAGGATGGAGTTAGCTTTGATGAAGTTCGTGAGCTGGATGTTGACGATCTTCTCAGTTACTTTAGCTGCGTAGTGGAGGAGAGAGATAGGTCTACAGTTTTTGAGCTCCATCGGGTCAGCGGAGGGTTTCTTGAGGAGGGGCTTGACTTCTGCGCGTTTCCAGTCATCGGGGAACATGCTTGTTTCAAAGGTGGAGTTGATGGTGTGGAACAGTTCGGGAGCTATGGTGGCGGCGGCTCTGTGGAAGATGTGCGGTGGGCAGGGGTCCGTGGGGGCTACTGAGTGAATGCTCTTCATGGTCGTGGCGGTGTCCTCTGTAGTGACTGGGGTCCAGGCTGAAATGGTAGGCTGGCTGGTGCTGCTGGAGGTAGGTGAGGTACGTTTCTGCACTGTTTTAATATTGCTTCAAAAATCTATAACTCCAGTTATACGTATGCTATTCCGTTCATTTTGTTGTCTAAATTAAGATAAAATTACACTCAATTTGTATAAATTGGTGTCGGATTTCTCTCAAGTCGTGTCAATTAATTATTGTCCATGTTGGTACTCAAATCATTAACACATGTTCCTCTAGAAAAGCCTGATTGCTTTTTGACACTCTACTTACTAGGACTAAGCTAATGATGTATTACTGTGAATCCAAGGACCATCTTTGGGGTATGAGTATAGTATTACAAGGTAGGGCTCCCCAGCCATAATATATAATATTCCACTTTCCTACAGGTAGGCCTAAAGCCAAGTTTTGTACCATCAGTTTAGTGGATGGTACACTCAGTGCTACAGTCCAATAGTGGCATTTAAATTGCCGGCCTTGGGTACACTTTTTACCACATACTAGGGGCTTAGAAGTAAGATTAAATATGCCAAGTTAGAGTATACCAATTTCATCAATTTGAAAGGAGGAGCACAGGCACTTCACCAGTGGGAGGCAGGTGTAACGTATACAAAGTTCTATAGCCAGCAGTAACAGATATGGCAAGACTTTGGGTATATGTAATGCAAAAGATGTTCATTTTCTAAAGATATATCACCGATTTTATGTTTTACCACCATACTCAATTTTACTTGTAGAAAATATTCTGATTATTTATTTTGTTTTACCTGACTGTTTCATCTCAGAAAGTCCACTAAAATTGTTGGCCTTTTGAATTGTGACAGTTGTGACGTGTTTTTCCACCTTTTTGCAAACATCTACACCGCAATTAAGTGCATTCTATATTAATACCAGTTTCAATTATTAATACCATGAATTGGTAGTTGATGTAGAATCCTACTTCTAAAATTGCACTTTATAATAGTCATTTAGATTTTTATGTTCCTCAAACCAATAAATGACGAATAATATGATTCTGATTGTTTATGAGAAGATGTTCTTTTTTTGGAATTGTTTAATAATCTATATTGAAATGAAGCATAATCAAAATAAGCATGAAAATGAATGTCTTCATTGTATGTTTATCTCATAACTACAAATACCTCCATTTGTTTTGCTATTATTTTTTAATTAAACAACAACAAACATTTATGCATATTATATTTTAGCCAATAAATATTTTTCTTAACAATTCTTTTATTCCAATCACATGTAATTCTATACAATAGTTGACATAAACATGCTAAATAATTTATCAATGCAATAAAGAAGACAATCTTTCAAAAATCTTTTTTCAGAGCCTCTCTCTTTTTTAAATGTGTGCACTTCATCTAGTTTATCCTCATCGGAGTCTAGGAAGTATCCTCTCATCAGTACAAGCTCTCCTTCATACCTATTTACTTCTTCCAGTTTTTGGAGAATCGTTCAAATCTCTTACTTACTTTTACTTTTAGCTTTAAAGCTTACATGGAAAAGATACTTACCATTTAACATTTCTTACAAGAATTATAGTCCTGTGTTATTTGATTTTGAAAAATTTATATTTCAGTATAGTACGTTTATAAGTTGGCTTTACTGTCAGGTGTAAAGTGTGTACACTTACTTAATATTTTCAAAAGTTTGATTCACAAATAATGTTTTACATTAGAATTTTCCAAAATGATAAGCTGCTTCCATTCTATTCTTTCCATGCAAACATTTTTATTTTATGTTATACGACAACACACAGATAAATGTACAACCATTTAAGATTGTAAATATTGCTCATCTTTTATTGTCTTTGCTCATTTGAAAATGTATCATTACCCTTGCTAGCTACATTTGTTAACATGTTAATGGTTGTAAGATTTTCCCAATTTAAATATACAATAATAACAGTTTGCCTATTGTGGTTGTGCTTCGAAAATGCCTGGTTAATTCAACTTTCAATGTTTTACAGTCTTTCACTGATGAGTAATACACTACATAGTTTGAGGTTTATGTGAGTACACTTTTAACTAGCCCATTTTAATTTCTATTTATTAATGCCACGATAGACATGTATGTATTAGTTAAAATTTTATTTTGGTAATAGGTAATGAATTATTGCAGTTTCCAGAATAATAACAGATTATGAGGTATGTGTTGTAAAGAGCAAGGCTTACTAATTCATGACAATTTATTTTTATGCAAATCTTCCCGATGCCCTCTGCAAGTGTACAACCTCATTTTCTTGCACCACATGCCCACATTTTCAATCTGACCACTTGATCACAGGAGAAGGCTAAACGTCAACCCATAGTTTTAGCCATTTTCATCAAAATACATGTTTTTAAAAAAATAAAATATGAACTTTTTATACTGAGTAGACACACTCAAAGAAAATCTTGTTTTGTCTCAAAAGGAAACTCCATTTTTAATTTAAAAACATTTTTCAATTATAACCCCCATATGCCAGCTTGTGAGTCTCCTAATGCCAATAAATCTCATTGAAAGATTATGCTCCGCCTGACCAGGTTTTATTATCACATACCAGATTTACCTACCATAATGCTAAAGATGCCTACTTTATGCAAGAATGTCCACCGTTTTGTCAGGGACATAACTGCAAAATGGATGCCCACTATAATGCTAAGAACCTCCACAACATGTCAGTCATAGACATTATTATTCCAAGAGTAGCCAGAATGATGTGACATATGGCCACAAATATGCCATGATTACTAACAATGTGGCAATTAAAGCTGCCATTATACAATAATTAGTTCAAGGATGCCTGACTTAAGCAGTATTTAACATTATTATGCCAGTGCAAACATAATAAGAAACAGTTATCATTAATCACAAACGGTCATAATTATGGCAGAGATGTGCTGTACAAACAATGTGGAAAAATATCCATACATTCTTATGAATACTGTACACAGACCAAGTTCTTTAATTTCGGCCCTTGCAGCATCAATTAGAACAATAGGAGACTCAAACCTTTTCCCATACCATAGACATTCAATACTAATTTCCATAGGCTTTGATAATCAGTTGGCTGTGGCTCTTGAACATTTTTGGGGATCAGCTTAAACAACACCCCTACTAACGTGTATGAATTATTATATGTACATAGTCAACTATCATATTCCTTAATTTCCTGCAACGCATCATGTCTAAGGAGATTTTCTCAACAACCCACTGCAGTTTCCTTCTTATCAAACTGGTATATTTTATGCTTGCGTTAGACTTGTAGCACAAAATCTCAGGCCTTAAAGAGGTACCAGAACACCAACTTCCCAGCTACAAAGACATTTAAACATGGTCCCTCACCAGGTAGTTTTTCAATTTACATATCTACATTCTACTATTACATAATAACACACTTTTGAATTAACTTCAAAGCAGTTGTTTTGTATAAATGTTGGATATTAGGAAAAAGATCTCACATTTTATTAGTCGAATTGTCAATCTAACTATGCATGGAAGCGGCCACAACATTTTATTTCAATTTTTGTTTTTAGTAATATCGACAGATTGAAGACTTTATATCTGGGCGCAGCAGTAATTAGAGCAGGGTATTTTAGTTTAAATGTATTTGAAAATAAAGGGATCATTTATAATGCTGACAATCGGGCTACTACTTATGATTAAATGGGGGATCCCCCAGTAAAAATTCTCAGACAAACAGAGGGCCCTGAAATTGTAGGTCTCTTTCACACCTTTCACATCTCTTTCCTTTAAATGGCCTCCCCTCATTTAATTGTTCACCCCTGTAGGTGGACCACACAAGATTAGAGATTCAGTTCATGTTCACTATATTAATTCTGTTTTCAATTTAATGTGTTTCAGAGGAACGAGATTGACCACTTCCATATTCTTGCAAAATGTAATGTGAACCATGTGCGGTTCTATAGGGGCTGCCCCAGCTGTGAGGGTTGCATCCCCCTGCGTAGGTTGAGCAGGTATGGTTCATAATTGGCCCGCCCCTAAACCCAACGAGAGTCTCCTTTCTGTAAGGGCAATTTCTTTCTATAAAACCGAAGTTTCTCTGGCCAAAAAGGTATCTAGAGTAGTCACAGTTACCTCCTCAGTTGCTGAAGGCTTTTTCTTCCCCATTGTGGTTCAGCGGCAATGGTGTGTGACTTTAGTGGGAGGCCCAGCTCAACCTTCTCCGTGGTCCGGGCTGCGTTTGAGCGCCTCCTGGCGCAAACAGAGATCGTAGGCGGTTCCTCCCCCAATGCTTGGTGGGGGACCTCCAAGCAGGTTTCGTTGTACTGGCAACAGCAATGGGGTCTAGATCATGTGAGGGAGCCAAGGGAGGTGGCCCAGCCCAGCCTCGTCCGGCCGCAGACGGGCCCGCCCTGCACACGTCCCGCGCCGCGGGAGCCCTGAGCAGGTTAAGAAGCGCCTCTTGGCGTGCGAAAGCACGTTGGTGGCTCCGGCCGCAGGGTAGGCCGGGGAATGGAGTCCCCGTGAGGCTCTAGGTGGCTGGCAGGAGGTGTTAGTAGTGATGGGCTCTGGGTAGCCAAAGCTGATGCCTGTGGATGTCTGCTTGCAGGCCAGTCTCTGCTTCTTGGACTGGCTTGGAGAAGGAAAGCCAGCGACCAATCACAGAGTGTGTGGTGCAGGAAGCTGCGAGCAGACACAGCTGCAATCAGAGTAGTGTGATTGGCGCCCCCGGTTCTCTGAGGCGCTCCCACTAGGAACAGGAGTCGCAGCGATTCAGCTAAGGGGACCGAGCAGCAGGACAAAAGCAGCCCGATCTCTCCTCAATCCTCCTCAGCCCTCCAGAGGTTCGCGGGAGGGGCTCCCATCAACAGGCTGGGAGGCACAGCTCCCCGGGCTCAGTCGCAATGCAGTGGGACAGGAGGGCGCTGTCAAGAGGACTGCGCCGCATCAGCAGCTCCGCCCACCAGCATAAGCTGCGAAGGCACTCTCACTCCTCAAAGGCGAAAGCAGCAAGTCCGAATCTTGCACCCTGCACCAGCCCGGCTTTATCCGCAACGGGAGGGGAGCGTAGGCCGAGGCGAATTCTCCTACCTCCGCCGCGGCCGTAACAGCTCCCCGCCCGCGGCTCGATCAAAGGCGGCCCCACAATCTCGCAGCTGGCAGCAAGCTCCCGCCAGCTCGGTAGGCAGCAGCAAGCCCAGTCGCCTCGGTAATCTCCACCTCAGCCCCTCACTGTTGTCCAATGACTGAAAGGTGAAAGGGATCTGGAAGGTAGCGGCGAGATCAGTCCGCCAGATAGGCAGCAACACCACAATGGTCCGAGAAGATTGGCCCCAATAAAACACGTTTGGCCAGAGGGATGCGCATTCCCAACACACCATAAAGTTAGATGCCACATGTAGTTAGGAACACTCAGCCAATCAGACCAACACCACACGCACACTGCACACAGTGATCATGTGCTCCCCATGCCATCTGGACACATTACCCACTGGCCGCATTGTGTCCACGCAAGGTCACAAGGTCGAGACCCACCTGCACTCCTCATCAGGTGAACAAATATACATCCCCGTGACTAGTCCCGGGATTACTGTTCTAAAAGAATGTACAAATTGCTTTATGACAAGTTGTGAAATGTATGAAATAACGGCCAACACCAATGTACTTTGAGACAATCTTCAGACCCCTACTCTGCTGCTGCTCTCTCGCCTTCTGCATTTAATTAAATAAACTGTTCCTGTTTTGCCAAATGCCTCTTGTCTTTTATTTGTTATGGTAAATCCACATTCGAGCAACAAGGACTTGCAGCCCTTAGTGGGGAACCAACCATTACAACGCAGTCATTACAACGCACTACCTTTACAAAGCAGTCATTACATCGCAACATCCTTTACATCGCATGCCATTACAACGCAGCCATTACAACGCATGTCACTCCAACGCATGTCACTACAACGCATGTCACTACAACGCATGCCATTACAACGCATACCATTACAACGCATAGTTTTTACCCCTACACTATCCAACATTTACCCTACTGTTGCTCTTACTGGAGTGGGAATAGTAATTTTTTACCCCTACACTATCCAACACTTACCCTACTGTTGCACTCACTGGAGTGGGAATAGTAATTTTTACCCCTACACTATCCAACACTTACCCTACTGTTGCACTCACTGGAGTGGGAATAGTAATTTTTACCCCTACACTATCCAACACTTACCCTACTATTACCCGAAAAGTATTATGCGTTGTAATGGTATGCGTTGTAATGGAATGCTTTGTAAGTGTAGTTTCTAAAAATGCGTGTAGTGGCATGCGTTGTAAAAACATGCGTTGTAATGGATGTTGCGATGTAAAAACCGCATTGTAAAGGCATGCGTTGTAAAAGTTTGCGTTGTAACGTAATATATACCTCTTAGTGTGCCAGCTCTTAATGTGCCGCTCAGTTAAGTAGCCTCCATTGCAGCTCTTAGTGTGTCAGCTCTTAATGTGCTGCTCAGTTAAGTAGCCTTCCATTGCAGCCTGGTTTTGTTATGGTAAATCCACAGTCGAGCAACAAGGACCTGCTGCTCTTAGTGTGCCACTCAGTTAAGTAGCCCCTTAAAACATGCCCCAGGCCTTCCATTGCAGCTTGAAGTCAGTTTTATAACCCCTGGCTACCGTTAAACTCCCCTTTTATTGCATATAAGTCACCCCTAAATTAGGCCCTAGGTAGCCCACAGGGCAGGGTTCATTATAATTGCAAGGTTGGACATGTACTTTTACGTTTTACATGTCCTGGTAGTGAAAAACTAATAAATTCATTTTTCACTACTGTGAGGCATACCTCTTCTAAAGAATAGCATTGGGGTGCCTTATTACATTTAATAAATGCTAACTTTTGATTGGGAACAATTAGACTTTTCATGTTTTGTGTCTGAGAAATTTGTTAGACCTGTCAGCCTTTGGGTGGTCTCCCCTAAGTTTTGCCCTCTCGCCTCCCACTTTAGACTATACCTTTTTGTTGGACTTAGGACTCTGGGCACCTTACCACTGCTAATCGGTGCTAAGGTGCAGGTGCTCTCCCCTAAAACATGGTGACATTGGCAAACCTGCTTCAGGCCTCTGCCATTGCAGTGAGGCCTACCCCTCCATAGGCTAGCATTAGGAATTCCCTTATATCCCTTTAAGTGATAACTCCTGCATAGGAAGGAGTAGATATATCATGTTTGGTATGGTTGGAATGGTCATGAGAAATCCCCCCTGTTGGTGTTTTGGGTTTTGACCTTAGTGTTGCAGAAATGCCACCTTTGGAAAGTGGACATGTCTCTGTCCTTCCCTATGTCATGTCTCTTAGGTTTGTTCCATCATGTATATACCAATTGCATAGATTGTGTCCCATCCACTCGACATAACAGTCTTACATAGGTGACCTTGTACCCAGTAGCTTCCGTCTGTCTCTCCGACAACAGGCTCTTGGTACCATATCTTAATCCCTGTACCTGACGTACACAAAACATGTCCCAAGGCATGGTAGATTTATTCTGTACAAGGGTCACCACTTTTTTTCATTCATGGCCAACATCCAGCTACATATGCTCATGTTTGTTTAGAAAAGGATTAGCAGGAGATTAGCGAATGTTTTCAAAACATATCTATTCTAGAAAAACCCCAGAGTGACCACTTTAGTATAAATGATTCTCACTCCCCCTTACCAAGACAGAGGAGAAATTCCTTCCAGGCTGGACCGAGACTCTGCAGGCTGAGCCTTCGACAAGCAGAGATTCGACATCCCTTGCGGGGTGCCATACTCGACGCAGAGACGGGGTCCTTCATTCAGAACCATCAGGTGAGGGGTTAGCACTTCCCCGGGGAATTCTTGGCTCCATTAGGCTACATTAGGTTCCATTAGAACATATCCTAGCACTTACACATACATGCTTCACCTACACCTCTAGGCTAGGCGCGGTTAGGTAGGCTACGCATCGTAGGAGTACGCCAACGCTATTGTTTTATGTAATATGCTTTTATTCATCTTATTAGCACTATGGTGGAAATGTATCTACTTTTTACAATATTGGTACTAGCGATTACATTTGTCTGCTCCTGTCTTTTGATTGTTTCAGCTAATATGTTTCATAGTAGACTGACGCTTGACCAATAAATAATTATTGAAACCATACCAATCGTCATTATATGTATTCTGAGAAAAGCAAGCACGAGTGACGGAGCGAAAGATACTGTATTGTTTCCACGATACCTGAGGAATCAGGGTTGTCATGTTCAGTGGTTGCCAGAAACTACCTACCACACCGTATAGTACAGGGGGGTGGTAGTGGCACTGTAGAGCTAGGAGGTCTAACGGCTAACTCATCCTGTGGGGGTGTCCAGAGTCTGTCTTCACACCAAGCCCTCAGTTTAGGTCATCCAAAATGCACAGGTCTTGGGGGGTGCTAGGAACTACACAACACCTAAACTCTGTGTACCTGCTGCCTACCCCAATCCATGTATGGCCCAGGGTAGCAGCCCCACACTTGCATACTCCCTAGACTCCCTCAAACACAGGAAGGGCTGCCACATATACATACTGATGGCCTTCTTGGGCTGAGAGGATGGAGTAGTGATTCGCACTTACATCTGAATAGGCTGATCCGGCCACCCCACAATAGGCTTAACGGCTCTGCTTTGTCAGTGCAGGCAGCCATGAGCCAGGTCAGGTGAGACAGGAAACCCCATAATTTCAAAGACCTCTCTAGATGTTTCTGCCCCCTTCTAGTAACTGAGCATCATGGTATCAAATTGGGCCCTGGCCCCACATCTGTGTGACACTAGTGGACCTGCACGAAGCTGGAGTAAAGGATGCTGCGTGGGAAGGATTGGCTCTATGCTGTGTCTGACTGCTCCCAGGAACTGCTGTCCTGCTTTGTTGAGCCGCCCTCCTGCCTGCTGACCTCTGCCCTGCAACCAAGGCACCAAGAACTGCTTCCAGAGTGACGCTCGGGGGCTTGTCAACTGCCCGGTTCACCCTACCGGGCTTCAAAGCCCCACCAGCCTCGCCGGTCCTGACTGCGACATCAGCTTTCATGCTGTCCAGGTGCCAAGGGCCTAGTGAGCTGTGGATCACCTCAAGACCGTGCCCTTGCCCTGTGACAGCATCGACTGCCAACCGGGAACGGGGTGCCTCCCTTCACGGGGTTGTTAGGATTACACTGCAGCGGAGTACTTGGGCCATGGACATCCCGCCCGACACCGATGGGGCACAGAGGACTTGGGCTCCTACCAGCGCCAATTTGCCAGCTGATCGCCTCTTTTCCCATTGTGTATGTGCGTGGACAGCCACGGTAACACCCGTCCCATGACTGTCTATCTCAGAAGTTCTCCAGATTCCCTAACCGCCGGGCTAACTTCCACGAACCCTCAGCTGCAGTGGTGTGATTTGTTGCCGTCTTGGACACGACCGGTCTCCCACGTTGTGGTGCGATGCGTCTCACTGCCGGAAGGTGCCCCCCACTTAGTTACAGCTACAATATTGCCCCAGCAGACTCAGTCTCACTTGCAGAAAGTGCAGAGGATTCTAAAATCACCGTAATGCTCCTGAAGGGAGCCCAATGCATTCAGCACTGTCTGCCTATAACCTCGTAAATGAACTCATATCCTGATTCTTATTAAGATGAGCTTTATTGTATTGCCTTATTTTACTTGCATATAAATCGCCCATATTTTTCTACCACTGTGTGAAGTCTATTTGTTGTGGTGTCCTCTGTGACTTGCTCTCTGGGTGTACACAAATACTTTACCAATAGCCTCTTCAAGTTAAGCATGTCTGCTCTGCGCCAAGCTACCAGAGGGTGGGTACAGGATTCCCTAGGGGGATTGGGAACTTACCCTGAATAGAGTGGTGGTCCCTGATTGGACAAGGGTGCATACCCCTGCCAATCAGAGCCCTCATTTCTAACAAAATTATATAATTAAAAATCCTCTTTAATGGTAAAGTCAGATTTTAAGTTACAATTTTTAAAATGCCACTTTTAGAAACATGGCATGTTTTTTGCAGTATTTGATGCCTGCAGCCTGCTCCAGGGCCGCGTGACTGGGTGTAGTTGGCAGCTGGACTTTGTTTATTCCTTCCAGATAGCCACCCAATAGAGGGATTAGGTGTGCCTGGATGGGCCACAAATTGGCTGGATGGGGACGGACCTGGGCACAGACTCACTTGCAACTGAACAGACTGTGCCCTGCCTTCACACAAATTACTTGCCATCACTGCATTGTTCATGCAGCCAGTTTGGCGCCCGGACAGGAGAGGCAGAGAATTCAAGGACTTCAAAAGGGAATTCTCCAGAACCTTTTCCTACTTCAAAGTGGGTACCAGATATAAATATTGAACCCTCAGACCCAACTCTTCAGTACACCTCTGGACCTGTGGAAAGCTCAAAAGGACTGTGGTGCTGCTCTGCAAGAAGGACTGCTACTCTGTTGCCTGGCTGCCTTGGTGCCTGTTGCCTGGCTGCCTGAGAGAATGTCTGGGTCTGCATCTTGAATGCAGGACCACTATTGTGACTCCAAGGGGTAGTTGGCTGACCTCCTAATCATAGCCTCAGGGACAGAAATCACCTTGAAACTGGACCTAGACTCTGCTTGCTGTGAGATCTGCCCACCAAGTGGTGGCACACCTGTCCTGGTCCCTTGGGAGTGGACTTGAAGGTATTCTAACCGCACAGTTGTGGTCCCCATCAAAACCGACACAAAGCTTCACGAAGCACCACAAATCCTCATCATACACCTGCTAGCCTCATTGGAATCAGTGCAGAGTGACACAAAGCCCTGCAAAGCATGGCTGCCCGGCTTCATCGGAAACAACTTCTGATAATGTGAAGCCTCGCAAAACAAAGCCATGCAGAATGCACACCAGGATTTAAAGTATAATATTCAGTGGGGCTAAAGGGGTCCCTGTAACCGGCCCACGCTCCATCGTGGTCAACCAGTAACCACATTTTTAACACTGTCTATTCTTGAATCCACATATATCAAGTAATGATTCACACCTTTTGAGGATTTGTTCATGTTTCTTTATCATGAATAAATGCATGTTTGTAAATTAATTCAAAATCCGTAGTCACTGTGTGTGGGACCTGCCCCATTTGCAGGGTTATCCCCCAACTTTTTGCCTTCCTCCAGTGTTTTTCTGACTTCATTTTTGCTGGGTTTAGGACTGCTGACCAGTGCTAAAGTGCAAGTGCTCCCTGTGTAAAATTGTATCTGTAATTGGTTATCCGTGATTGGCATGTTTGAATACTGGTTAGTCCCTATTAAAGTGCACTGTGTTCAATGCTACCAGTGGGCCTGCAGCACTGATTGTGCCACCAACATGAGTAGGCTTGCAACCTTGTCTCAGACCTGCCACTGCAGTTTCTTTGTGTGCCATTTAGAACTGCCATGTCGACCTGGCAAGTGTACCCACTTACCAGAACCCAAACATTCCCTTTTACTACATGTAAGACACCCCTAAGGTAGGCCTGAGGTAGCCCAATTAGCAGGGTGCAGTGTAGAGGAAAGGTAGGACATGGACTGGAGTGTTTTACATGTCCTGATAGTGAAATACCACTAATTTCTTTTTTCCCTATTGCAAGGACTATCTCTCACATAGGTTACCATTGTAGCTGCCTTCTAACCTCTTACAAGTGTAACTTCCCATTGGGAATAGATAAAGATTTGTAGTTTGGGGTCCCTGAACTAACAAGTTAAAAATACATCTTTTAGTGAAATTGGTTTTTATATTGCGTGTTTGAAAATGCCACTTTTAGAAAGGGGGCATTTTCTTGCTTTACAATTCTGTGACTCTTCCTGTCTGTGGAATCCACGTCTGAGGAAGGATGAAAGTTGGGCTGTTTGTGCATTCACTAGAAACAGTCACACAAAGGGAGTTGAGATGTGCCCTGCATATGCTGATGGCCCATCACCAGGCTGATAGGTCTTCCTGAGCTAGAGTGATGGAAGGAGTTGTCACTGACAAGTGAATAGGGCTGTGCCTGTCCTCACACAAAGAATTTGCCGCCCCCTGTAGTGTGTCTGGAGGCAGGTCAGAGTAAGGCAGGTCCTGTGAACTACAAAGACTTTCCTTTAAAGTTTGCCTACTTCAAAGGTAGAAACTGGTATAAGTACTGGAGCTGTGACACCATAACTTCAGAACACTTCTGGACTAAGAGGACATTCGTCCAGGAAGAAGAGCTGGATGCCGTAGGAGGAACTGACATTCTGTAGGGTGTTTTTGTCCTGGGAGTGAAAGGACTGGACTTTGTTTTTTACATCCTGCTTTCCAAGGTTCTCCAAAGGCTTATGCATACTTGCCTCCTGTTAAGAAGTCTCAGGGCCATCAAAGACTTCATTTTCAGCCCCTGAAATAGTCTGCTGGGAGTTCTGATTTGACAAGGGGTGCCAATTCAGGTTTTGGGCAATTTGGAGGTGGTTTGGCTGCTAAGAACCCATAAAATCCATGCATTGACTCTCAACAGCTGTTTTTCCAAGGCAGCACCGCCGTGCGGTTTGAAATCCAGTGCATCATCGAAGTGCGGCCAAAGAATCAATGCAGTGCCTACTTGCGGCTGAAGGATTGCTGCAACCCGAGTCCCGAGCACCGTGTAATCGACTTCCATGGTGCACGCTTTGACTCCCACCAGGGCCCTGCTGTGTGGCTGAAGAAATCAGTTCATCACCTGCTTCGGGCTGTTATATCAATGCACTGCCTGCTCCTCCACATCAACACAGCGTGTCTGGATTTTCAATGCATCGTACCTATGAGCCAAGTTCTTCATCGATGTGGCCCAGCAGTAAGGAACCAAGGCAGTGTATCCAGAGTTCGACACATCACCTCCCCTGAAAGTAAGGAACCAATGCATCACCTCCCCTGTGCTGCAATTAGAAACTGATGCATCACCTCCCCTGGCAGTAAGGAACTGATGCATCACCTCCCCTGGTAGTAATGAAGCAATGCAACACTTTGCTTTTACGGCACTTCACCTCCCCTGCGCCTGTTTTCGGCTTTGATTTGAGCCCATGCCAGGTATTTTGTGCTGAAAGAGACTCATCCATAGTTTCCTATGGACTGAAATTTTTTGAACCTTTTAAATGTGATATCTTTACTTGTATATGCAGGATTTTTGGTGTTTTATTCCGATAAATATTGGTTGTTTTTATAAACTGGTGTGGTGTCCTTTCGTAGTGTTTTCACTGTTACTGTGTTTGTATGTAGAAATGCTTTACACATTGCCTCTGATATAAGTCTGACTGCTCGAGCCAAACTACCAAGGGGGTGAGCAGGGGTTATCTGAGCTGTATAATCACCCTACCCTGACTAGAGTGAGGGTCTCTACTTGGACAGGGTGCAAACCACTGTCTAACACTGTGTTTCTTAACACCCCAGTCCCCTGTGGATTTCGGCTCAAGCTCGAGGCCTCTTTTGCACTGTTAGTATTTCAACTTTAACCAAAGAAAACAACAAGTTGTGAAACTTATTTATCTTCCATGTATTGCAAAAGAGTTGATGTTCAGTAATTGTATTTCTAAACAAGGCAGGATTTGTGTGAATCTTTATGCGCTGCTTTAGTATTACAAGCTCCAACATGAATGTACCATGTAAACAATCACATAAATATGTTGACGAGAATCGTAACTCATGGTATAAATAATTGGCCAAGCTAGATTTAATAAGTCAAATAGGAGGTAGAATCCAAGTGCTACAAAATACCAATTTGTGCAATCATTCCTATATTGTGTGTTATTCGCGCAATTTATCATGAATGTGAATGATTAACAAATCCATGCCCATGAACTACAAAGTGTGTCTTCATAAGATACTAAACGTGCCTAACTGCTGTTGTGTGTCATAACACTATAAGATAAAGCAAACTCAAGGAGATGATGGACGGAGCGATGAAACTTTTCAGACACTCACCCCCAGATCTGGGTTGAATGCATCATCATTCTTTAGCTCACTTCGCCACCCCAGTTAAGACACAGCTATATGCAAATCAGTCTTGACCCTGTGCCTCATGGGAACAGTCCAGACCGAACTGCCAAGCCATGTCTCCCCTGGACCGGAAACAAGCATCCTGGGACCGGTTTCGGGGTAACACCCTTCATTAGCCAGGCTAGCTTGAATCCAGTGATAAAGTTCTATGTATGGGCAGTATACTACAGAACACTTGCTTTTTGAGAGCTGCTTTTCCTCAATCGTTTATTGCTCCATTACAGTTGTTTAATACCCAAAGTTAGATTATCCTTCTGCCAGTCAGTGCCTAAATTGAGCCGGTGGTTGCCGGTGTGGGGCACTAGCACTTATTTTTGAGGACCAGCACTTATTTTTCCGCATCTGTTGTTTCAAGATGGCAAAGCAGGGAAAAAAGGGGAAAGATAGAGAAAGAGAAAAATGAGAACAACATCACAAAGGGAGAAAGCAGGATAGGCAAGAGTGAAATAAATGGGCAGGTATATGTGTGTCAGTGGAGTTAAGGTGCATCATGAGTTTTGAGACTACCAACTTTGGTATTTCACGCACCAACTTTTAATTGCACGGCCCACAGGCTTCTCATAAAAGTTGCATGTACCAGCACTCAGTATTTTACAAATTATGCGCTGCTACTAGTGCTCTCCTTAGGCTTTTCTGTGCATCACCATGTATCATCATCATGCAGCTGAAGTGAACGCCAATTGTGTTCGGTAGTCATACTTAATTACGCTGACTGAGCACCCATGTCTTATCATCTGTGTATGTTTATGTAAGCATACTTGCTAAGCAATTAGAAAACCAAAGCTTTTCTTCATCCTATAGTGATTTTGCCGACTGTAAGTCATGTCTGTTTCATCTACCAACATACACTCACTTTTATCTCACTTTTGCAGGTTCCATTTCATTTCTGCTTTCTCTCTTTCTCACTATTTCCTGTCTTTCTCTTCCTTCCTTGGGTTTTCACCTTTCTCTCTCGGCCAAAGCCCAATTAAAAATATTTTCCCTTTCACCAAAAAGAGAGTCGCTTTATGCCCCACCTCGTGCCACAGACTTAAATTAAGCACAGATGAGCACATTTCAGTGTTCGTTTGACAAAGGATCACATTTAGGACATTGACATATTACACAGAAACTACATGGTGATTTGGAAGGTTTTGGACAGTAATCTTTAGGACCCCACAGACCTTGATCCAGGCCCATGCTTCTGCTTACCTTGTCTTAATGGCAAAATGTGGAGTGGCTATGTCAGAATCCTGTTTCTGTCAGCAATTCTCCAGGATGAGTGACACAACCTGCATATGAAAGGTGGCACTTTTCACTGCTTAAGCAGGTAGAAGTGGATAGTTGATGAGGTAGATTATTCCACTGTATGGCAATATATTCGAAAACAACCTCACAAAATAACTGGAGCTAAACTGGGGTGTCACATGGCATAGAGGAAGGCCTATCATTGAATTATCCTAATACTTGAAATAGAAAAGGGACTGCAGTTTTTTTTAATTTAAAGATTTATAAAGCGCCCAGCTACCCAACAGGGTGTCCCGGCGCTGACAGCGGAACAAGCAAGATAGAAGCTCAGTTGGCATTAGGCCTGGCTAAAAAGAAAAGTCTTGAGCTTTTTACGGAAGGCAAAGAGGGATTGACAATTCCTGAGTTCTAGCGGAAGAGAGTTCCACAATTTTGGTCCCAGGAAGGAAAACGAACGGCCACCCATACGGGCCAGCCGTACTCTAGGGACTGAGAAAAGGAAATGATTGGCAGATCTTAGATTGCGAGAAGGTCGATAGGGCTTGACAAGATTGAGTATGTATGCGGGGGCCAGGCCGTGCTGAGCTCCAAACATGTAGCAGAGAGCCTTAAATTCGATACGCTTGCCAACCCTGAGCCAGTGGAGTTGATAGAGCAAAGGGGAGACAGAGGCGTGGCGAGGCAACCTAAAAAGTAGGCGGGCAGCTGCATTCTGAATGAGCTGGAGACGGCGTACAGAGGTCTTGTCCGCACCCAGATACAATACATTGCCATAATCAAGTCTGGAGATCACCAAAGCCTGCAGGACAGTCCTCTGAGCAGCAGGTGGAATTAGCCAGAGAATTTTCTTTAACCACTTGAGGACCGCAAAGCAGGCCGAGGTGACTCCCGAGACCTGAGCAGCAAGAGAGAGCTTGCTATCGATGGAAAATCCCAGGTTCTTAACCTTAGGAACCGGGGTGGGTAAAGGTCCCAGAGATACAGGCCAGTGGTTGGCTCTCCAAAGCTCAAGATTGTTCCCCAGGATGTTCACCTCCGTTTTAGAACCATTCAGCCTTAAAGCATTGCTGGACATCCACAAGGAGATGTTACGCAGACCAAGTTTAAGTGAAGAAGGATCTTGATGTTGAGCAGATGATAAAGAAAAAATAATCTGCGTATCGTCAGTGTATGAAAAGATGGTCAACCCAGATTTTGCAGCAATGTCTGCCAAAGGGCGAAGGTAAAGATTAAAAAGCAGAGGACTCAGGATCAAACCATGCGGAACTCCAGATGTCAAGGCAACGTGGTTAGATTTCGCGGTGTGAGAAAAGACTTGAAAGGAGCGATCCTCCAAAATAAAGATCAGCCACTGGAAGGCTTCACCTACAATACCAGAGCTTACGAGGCGCTCCACCAGAATGGAATGGGAGACAGTATCAAAAGCAGCGCTGAAATCCAAAAGGATGAGCGCTGCTGCGCCCCCACAATCAAGCTGCAGCCTAAGGTCCCCCGTGACCCCCAACAAAACTGATTCGGTACTGTGACCAGGACGAAAGCTAGACTGAGACGGATGAAATAGCTTATGTTTCATCACATGTGCAGAGAGTTGAGAGTTAATGTGCTTTTCCAATTTTTTGGAAAAGGTGGAGAGAAGAGATGTAGGCCTGTAGTTAGACCAGCAGAGGGGATATAAACCAGTCTTTTTCAACAGTGGAAGCACCAGAGTGTGCTTCCAACTGCGAGGCAACTAGCCCAGATTTAGGGAGGAATTAAGAAGCTGAGCAATCACCTCAAGGGCAGGCTCATCCAGGCATCTGAGCTTGGAAGGAGGGAGAGGATCAAGTGGGGAGCCAGACTTGATGTTTCCAAGTAGATTTCTCAAAGGAATTAAATCAATTGGGAGCCAAGCCTTAACTTGACAAGATTCATCAGATGCAAAATCAGGGGGAACAGTCCCTGGTCAGAAAGTTGAGTAGTGGGAAAGATGAAGTTGTCATGAGAAGAGGAATCTAACTCAAGCTCATGATGAATAGACACAACTTTATTATGAAAAAACTGCGCGAGTTCATTGCAATGGTGTAATGGAAGGGAGGGGGATGGCAAGAACGTATTGGATGCAGAAAGTTCCGACACAACTTTAAATAGGGTTTTCTGACGATTTTGGGTGGACGTAATTTTATCCGTATAGAAGGAGGCACGAGCAGATCTGCAAAGAGCATGATATTTTTTTTTGGGCCTCCAGATAAGTGGCTTTGGCCTCTGGCGCATAATGCTTTCTCCACAGTCTCTCCAAAACTTTACATTGTTTTTTTCCAGCTCTAAGGGAGTCAGTAAACCATGGAGCGGGGGGAAGCACTCTAGATTGGGATTTAGTAGAAAGGGGAAGAATGGAATGGATAGCCGCAGACAACCAGTGATTCACAAGTAGCAGGTCTGAGTCCAGTTGAGATTAAATGGAAGGAACAGTCTGCCGAAGTAGCTCATTAAGTGCCTTCCTATCAAGTAGAGACCAGTTCCGAGCTTTCTTTGGCAAGGCAGGAGGGCGAGGCGAATGAGCCAAGGAGAAATCAATAAAGAAAGGAATGGCAAGGTGATCAGACCAGCCTAGCAGGATAGGAGGAGCAGTGGACACAGTGGGAAGATTCGAAAAGATAGGGTCCAATAGATGACCTGCTACATGGGTAGGTGAGGAATTGATGAGTGAAAGATTCAGGGTCAACAGATTGTCCAAAAGAGTTCGAGCAGATTTATTACTAGAATCATCAAAATGAAAATTCAAGTCCCCAAGCACAGAAAAATTTGCAGCACGAAGAACAAGAGGGGCAAGTTATTCGGTCAACAGGGAACCCCAGTTGTTGGACAGGCCAGAGGGACGGTAAATGAGGGCACCAGAAAAGGTAAGATTAGGGGAGAATGGGATAGAGTAAAGTAGGGCTTCACAGTTGGGAATCGTGAGTGCCTCAATTTTGCAGTTATAGATTTTTTTTTAAATGATGGCAATTCCTCCACCAGTTTTCAGAGGTCTATTTATACCTAATAGAGCAAAATTCTGTGGTAGTGCCGCAATCACATCTGGTATGGACCCGTCGTGGAGTCAGGTCTCGGTTAAAAAAACCACATCCGGATCCATGTCAACTATGATGTGAAATAGGTGCAACTGGTGTTTGGGAAGGGAGCGACAATTGAGACCAAAACAGCGGAAAACCTTAGATGAATGTGAGCCAGAATTGTCAACTCTGGAAAGGTGGGAAGTCTCTCCTCCGAAAGAAGGGTGGGGGCTAGGCCGGGAATAAGTGGGAAAGATATTATCAAATAAACAGTGAGAGCAGAACCTGACGCTGGCATCAGGGGCAAGAACCTGACAAACATCATTAGGGGTGGGTTTAAAACTCCTAAGATCTTGAGAGGAGTAAGTGAGTCGAGGCTGCAAGCAAAAACGAGCAGGGGTTCTGGCCCCTAGCCCTGGCCGGACGTGGACAGGCACAGACGGGCTTGCCTTAGGCGTGCCCGCCACGGCATGGGTTTAAATAGGAAAAACCCAGAAATGCCGTGAGACGCGAGCCTGGCTGGTTCGGGAAGGCCCTCTGTCCAATCGGCACACAGCCGCGGCGGAACGGGGCGGAACCAGGAAGGAAGAGAAATTCCCCAGCGTGAGGAGGTGAGAGCCCCTCAAGTAAAAATACAAAAGTAAACGGTAATTAGCCACCAGTTAAAAAGTTCAAAAGCGAACGTCATAAAATCAAACACTGGGATAGCGTACAGCAACAGCGCAACTGACCTCACTCATGTTATTGGATGCAAAATCCTTTAGGCAAAATACAGGAACTAAGAAGCTGCTTGGTTGTTATCCAGAGTTCTAGACTGACCAGTAGAATGTTTCAAATGCGCTTTTCTTACATAATTGAAAATATTTAGCAATCATATTTTATAGAACACAAAGAGAAAAATGAATAGCTATTTTGTGGCTAACAGTCTTGAAAAGTAAAAGTGTTTTTGAGGCATGCAAAATACATATGGAATTGTGGCAGAAGTTATACAGAAAGAGTTTGTGAGAAACATATATTTATGGGACTGGTCTCAGAATGAAAGAGAGGGAGGGTTATTTATTTATAAAGCATGAAAAGCAAGTGTGGATGAAACTTTTTCTAGCCGACGCGTCAAGAATTCTATTAAAGACACGGAGGCGAGGATTATGCTTCTCATTTCTTTACTACTAATTTCAGCAGCCAATCTCAATAAAGTAAAACACAAACTACATTATCCATGTTTCCCTGTACCTCCCATGTCACATGCTCCAATCATATATGAGCTACCCATATAACTGTAGAAGTCACCATTTTGTGTCCTCTTTCTTTGTTAGATAAGTCCATAAGAACAGAGGGCCTCATTTATGAAAAGTGACGCATCGCTGCGTGAAAACAGCGATGCGTCACTTTTCATTGCGCCCTCCTTGCGACATGCTGGATGCGTCATATTTACAGTATGACGCATCATGGCGCAAGGAGTTACAGATACGTCAGTATTTCTGACGTTACTGTAGGCGCGAAAAATAACGCATTGCTGGAGTGTGTCACAAAAGTGACGCAACTCCAGCAATGGGTCATTACACATGGGCAAGTCCCATGTTAAGTTTGCCTGCGTCAGTCTTACGCCTGCCATGAGGCAGGCGTAAGATATTGACGCATTTGCATCCTAGAAGTGGCGCAGTGAAATCTTATAGATTTCACTGCGTCACTTCTACGACCCTTTCTTGCATCAGAACGCCCCCTGCATACATTATACCTGGCGCAGGTATAATGTGGCGCAGGGGTTTACAAAGTGATGCATCTACCTAGATGCGTCACTTTGTAAATATGGTGCAACAAGGCGCATTTTTACACTGCTGGTGCGTCACAAAAAGTGACGCACCGGCGGTGCAAAAGTGACGCAAGGGCTCATAAATAAGCCCCAGAATATTCCAAAGGGAAACAGGGTAAAAGTCACCAAAGATTCATACAGCCCAAACGTGGACTTAAAACTTCCAGTTGATCCAATCACCAACCACAGCCCGCGACTGAACTCTGCAATGGGATTAAAATTGCAGCGAGTCAACACGCCATATATAACTCCTCTCAAGGGAAAGAATTCCAAAGCAGAGTGCACCTCACAGCTGTTCTGGTCATTTGCTGAAATAGAGAGAGATCCCCAAAGTAAAATCTGGCATCATAAATATAAAGCATAGACTTTTGCCAAAAATCATCGGGTGGGAGAAATAAGACAGAAACAACTCCATTTTTTTCAACATTAGTTATAACAATACACTTTTAACAACTGAATTATAGCTTCAAAGACAATTGCATCTAAAGTGTGGGATAATCCTCGCCTCCGTGTACTTAATAGAATTGGAAATTCTTGATGCGGCAGATAGAAACATTTTCATTCTAAGTCAGGACCGGAGGCTCCGATTATGCTAGTTTAAAGTCGTGTTACCACCACAGATGCCACATCTACAATAGGTTTATAATAGTATTTCTTATATGTAGACTCAGAGATCCAGTTTAACGCACTCATGATGTCTTCTACACGAGAGCCGAGAGCATACGATTTGGATGCCATGGCTCCTCTGGCAGAATGCGCCACAAAAGACAGAAATGTTGACGCCTGCTTCTGCCAGTAGTCATTTCATCCACCTGGCTAAGGTTGCTGCAGACACTGGTTTGTAGAGTTTTTGTAAGGCAATGAGTAGTTGTCCTCCAGCCTCCTATCTCATATCACAAGTAGCAATTTCATAATCCTATAAGCATTGCACCACACATAATTTACTACTGTTTGGTAAACTTGAATAGGTTACTGTTAGACCTGGCATTTCTTGGCGTGATTACCCCTGACTTTTTGCCTCTACCTCCTCTATTTTTGATGCTGTGAAGGATCACGTGTTATTGGCTTAGATGCTTTTGGCCCTTTGCCACTGCTGATCAGTGTCAAAGTGCAAGTGCTCCCTGTGTAAAGTGTAAGGATAATTGGTTGTCCATGATTGGTATGTTTGCCTTACTAGTAAGGTCCCTGGTAAAGTGCACTATGTGTGCCAGGGCTAGCAATGCAAATGCTACTAGTGGGCCTGCAGCACTAATTGTGCCACCCACACCAGTAGCCTTTAAAAAGAGAACTCAGGCCTGCCACTGCAGTGCCTGCAAGCAGTTTGTTAAATTGCCACGTTGTCCTGGCAAGTGCACCCACTTGCCAGGCCTTACCCTTTTATGCACATCAGACGCCCCTATGGTAGGTCCAGGGTACCCCCCTGGGCAGGGTGCAGTGTATGTGGAAGGTAGGACATGTACTAAGGTGTGTACCATGTCCTAACAGTGAAATACTCTCCATTTCGTTTTTCACTGTTGCAAGGCCATCTTGCCCATAGGATAGAATGGGGAAGGCTGTGTAATATTTCTCTGGCTATAGGGTTTTTTAAAGGAAGAATGGCGCTCTGTCGTGTAAGCGTGCAGTGTATTATGATATCGAGTAAGTACGGTGTAACCAGGTAAGGGGAACACCCTATAACCCCTAGTTGTGTGTAGGAATGATCCTACACAGAGCTTCAAAACAAAGGTCCTGGGCACACGTCAAGTGATTAAATGATTAAATGAGTACATTCAATAGAGTACATTTGAAGAAATGTCCAAGTAGTCCAGTTGGAAAGATTCTTTGTCTTTAATCTTTGTTATAGCGAAAAAAAGGGGGGAACCAGCCAACACGTGTTTCGTCTTGGGGGAAATAGTCCCGCGACTTCTTCAGGGCTGTAATACGAGATGTGTAGTCTTTATAATCGCTCTGCCGGTGATAATTCAATGAAGAAAGTAAAAACTAGGTTGAGTCTTTGGGTGTAAGATGCGTAGAATAATCGAATGATATCAAGTGGTGAAGATCCTAAGTCTGCCCGTGCCGTGGGTGATGAGGAGGGTAAGTAGACCGCTCACCAGGTTAGATCTCAAGCGGGTGCGCTGAGTCTCCCACGGCAACGGTGTCGTATTCTGTTCCAGAGAGGTAGATCTGGTCATCTGAAGCAAGAGGAGGCCAAAATGATGAAAATCAGCCGCCTGGGAGCCGACCTACGCCTCCCAGAAGGTAGGCGACCTGTGACCTCCCTGGGGACCAACGACGAAGCGCGTGGGGCTCCGCCGCCAGTCCTAGATGTGCCCCCGGGGTGGGTCAGGTCCCGGGGGCTGCCCCACAAGAAGGGGAAGTCAGGGAGCGCCGTCGCACTCCCCGTGAAATTATTCCAAAGCGGGGTGCCAGGAGCCTACCCTGGCCCCCGAAGACACTGGTGGGGGCCCGGGACCCCCAACCCCGGGCCCCGGTGATGGTGGTGAGAAGGAGGGGGCGTGCCATTGCGCGTTCCCCCTCACGGGCGAAGTCAAGCCGGGGAGCACCGTCGCGATCCCCGTGAAGTGGTCCAGGGGCCCGGGACCCCATCTCCAGGCCCCAACACGAGAAGAAAAGCCGGGGAGCACCGTTGCGCTCTCCATGAAGATGTCTGGGGGCCCGGGACCCCATCTCCGGGCCCCGAAGTGATGGCGGAGGCGGGGGAGTGCCGCCGCACACCCCCGCGGCAGCGGGAAGGCGGGAGGAGTGCCGTCGCACTCCCCCGAAGACCCGCCAGGCTGGGGAAAGCCTTGTGTCTGCCCGTCGGAGCGGGCAGACCAGAAGAGCAGCGCTGGCTCCCGCGGCCGCACACAAGGGTGCGGGCCGGACCGGCAGCCAGCCGGAGAGGTGCGAGGGGCCTGGGTGGGACCGGGCCCTGAAAAACAGCCGGAGCAGCTGGGGGTGGACTCCCCGAGCTGCAGGACTCACCTGGGGGTCCGGGTGGACCGGACCCTCCCACGAGGCCAGGACGCGGCGTGAGGCCGCCGGCAGGGCAGCGCGGCTCTCCCCTAAGCAGCGGGAGAGCCGCTGCTCTAATAGGCATGGGCCAGGAGAAATGCGCCTCATAATGCCCTGCAGAGCCCAAGAAGGCCTGCAAAAGAAACTGGCTTGTTGGTGGCATGTGGTTGCCCCAGGAGGATGGGGTCACCGCCAAATGAGTGAAAAGGTGCAGGGGGAGCTGCAGCAGCAACGCAGCCTCCCCCAGCACGAAGAGGAGAAGTCCCTCCCTAAGTCTCTGAGGGACTTAGAAGAAACAACCCCTCAAGGGCTCAGCCAGCAATCAACCTTCCCTTGGGCTGGAACTTTTGTTCTACAGCTGAGGGGGTGCCTGAAGGATTGCCTCAATGTGTGGAAGGCTGTGCTGGGGATGTCTGGAGAAGGGCATCCCCTGGAGGTGAAGAGGTGCAATTGCACGAGAAGTGCTTTTACCCAGGTTATTTTTTTTAGCGGGACTGAAAGTCACATGTGTAATGTGAAGTACCTTTGTAAGGTGAATTCATAAGCAAAGTGGGGTTATGTTGCCAGACCTTCCTGCTAGGGTGTCTGGCTGTATATGCTTAATCCTGTGATTTCAACTGTGATGCCTTTTATGGGCTGTGATTGCAATGCATTACAACTGTTACCAGATATGATAAGTACCTAATTTAAAGTGATGCCCAAACATGTATTCTTGCTGGTGCGTTAGGTGAAGAACAACCCAGACTGTTAGCCCCTAAGATGTAGAGGTGTATGCTGTATGTTCAGTACTAGATGCTCAGTCAGGGTTATGTGTCACCAGGGCTGGTGTACCTATTTTTAATGCTTGTTGAGATGATGGGGTGGGGGCGCCACTGGGATGGTGCCAGTTGGCAAGGCCCTCGCTCCAGGTTGTGTCAACCCACTGCATTAGGGGGCAAGATGATGTGCATACATGGGAGTGATGGTACTAGACCCCACCCCTCCTGCGGGAGGGGTGGAAATGTTATGCAATGTCACAAAGTAATTCCAACAGCTTATGTATATTTGTAAATTGGTGCATAGTATTGAGTAGTGTGTGTGTTTAATAAATGTACTCTTCCTTTTATAAAGCAAAGTACAGACTGGACAATCAATTATTGAGTGTTATTTCTGCGTACTGGTAAATGGCGATTACTAGCCCACACCACCTCCCTTGAGTAAGCCTTAGACTGCTTCGCAACGCTACCCTCTGAGAGTCAAGCGCTACAATGGGGTGTTTGGTTCCCAGTGAAGGAGAAATGTGGCATGCTATTTGTGCAGGCCTCGCAGATACTGCCTCGTTTTCCAACAGGTATGCTAAACCGGAAGATGCTAGTTCTGATAGAAAGTTTATTACCATGCAATGTTGTGCCCCCACGGGATCAACACTCCATGTGTTGCACCAAGCACACCATCTCATCCGAGCTAAAGAATATCTTTTATGGGTGTTATCTGGCCAGGCCTGCCTGATGAAGGATGCAGCTTGTTGCGAAATGCCTTGGGTATGCCATCTTTCCCTGAAACCATCCAAGCCATCATCTTGAGTTGACCTGCTAGATTCAATGGGTGAGGAATACCTTCCGGGTCTAGGAGGAGATCCGGCTGAACGTGGAGTAGAACTGGAGGCGTACTCGCTAGAGTTAGGGCTACTGGGAACCAAGGTTGCGCTCTAGAGTAAGGTGTCACCAGAATGATTTCTGCTCCTTGTCGTCTGATCTGTGACAGGACATGGGGAATCATTAGGAATGGGGGAAAGGCATAGCCTCTGAACTGAGCCCAGTCCTGGATAAATGCATCTGTCGCCTGGGCATCCGGATCTGGGCGCAAGCTCAAAAAATGTGTCAGTTGCCGATTGAGTCATGATGCGAACAGATCTATTTCGCACGGGCCCCACAATCTGTTCAGAGCTTGGAAAACTGAGTGATTCAGTTTCCAGTCGCTGAAATCTCGTAAGTGTCTGAAGTTCCAGTTGGCTATGGTGTTCCTCTTGCGTGGTAGCTACTCCACTGTGAGGGAGATGCAATGATCAAGGCAGAAGTGACAGAAGTCCTTGGCAATCTCTGCTAGTAGACGGGACTTCGTCCTCCCGAGGATGTTGACATAGCGGACTGCTGAGATGTTGTCCATTCTCTGTAAGATACAATAGTCCGTCTTTATCGGGGAGAGACTCCTGATAGCGAAAGAGCCCGCCAGGAGTTCCAGGCAATTTATGTGGAGCCTGAGCTCCGCCTCCGACCACCGACCCCCTGACGACATCGTACAGCACCTCACTCCCTAACCCAACCGGCTGGCATCCAATTTGATGCCTATTTCTGGCGAGGTGCCGAAAATGTCTTGACCATTCCAGGATTCCATGTGGTCCAACCACCATGTTATCTCTGTCCTGGCTTTGCCCATCAGTTGGACTTGTTCTGTGTAAGATAGACCCTTCCATAACTGTTGGATTTTTAATCTCTGAAGGGCTCTGTAATGGAGGGGGCCTGGAAATATGGTTTGTATCGATGAGGCCAGGAGTCTCACAATTCTGGCAATCTACCTCAATGATACAGTCTGTTTGCACAACGCAGACCTCAATTCCCTTTTGATATTGTGAATCTTTTGGGTTGGAAGGAGCAATTGTGCTCGGACTGATTCTATCTGGAAACCCAGAAATGCCATTTGCTGGACTGGCGACAGGACTGACTTCTGGGAGTTGATCTAGAATCCCAGACTCTGAAGAAGTTGTATAGTCCATGATAGATGAGTCCTGAGTGTCTGAAGGTCCTGGGCCATCAACAGGAGGTTGTCTAGTCAATTAGACATACTTCTCAAGCCCTCAGTGCTTCTACGACTGGTCTTATTAATTTAGTGAAACACCACGGGACCAATGAGATACCGAATGGAAGGGATTTGAATTCCATGCACTGTCCTCGTCATATGAACTGTAGAAACCATCTGTGAGGTGGGAATATGGGGATGGAGAGGTAGGCATCCTTCAGGACCAGATGGACCATCCAGTCACCTTCCTGTAGAATATCTCTTAGCAAGAGAATTTCTTCCATTTTGAAATGTCTGTACATTATCCAGACATTGACATCTTTGAGGTTTAGAACTAGTAGTGACCTCCGCCCTTCTTTTCGAACAGAAAGATGGGGCTCATGAACCCTTTGGGGTGTGGAGTTGTCAGGCATATTGCCCCTTTGGCTAGGAGAGTTTGAATATAAAAACGTGTTGTGTTTGGGAAAAATACATTTGTCTTGGGGGGACAGACTGAGTTGGAGATTCGTAAAATTCCAGTTTGAAGCCCTGAATGGTCTCCAGTACACATGGGTCATATGCATTTCCAATTGTCGTGAATAACGACAATCTTCCTCCCAATATCACTTCCGAGAAGGGAATAACTCATACCAGTATATCCTGTGTCCTGGATTGCATTCTATTGTCTGTGTCTGGATCTGCGGCAGAATCTGGGGCGGCCACCTCTGGGTTGAGTGCGATAAAAGGTGGGATCTGGTTTGTCTCCATACCAACTACCTTTGCCGCAGGCATAGTAGCCTTGTTGAGAGCTTTGGTGGGTTCCACAGCCCGGCGCACCCTTCATGGCACCCGGCCCTGACAAAAAGGCCTCTCCAGAATACTCTTTTTAGCGACATTTGGGCCTTGTATATAGTCAAGTAGGTGGCACAAAATCTGGACAGTTCCTTAATGAAGGAGCCCCCGAATAATATGCTGTCAGCCATTGGGCTGGCTTCCAAATTGGATATATCATTGAGTTTAGGATCTAATCTCATCAAGATAGATCTCCGGTGCTCTGTAGAGATGGTGCAGTTGGTGTTCCCTAACATACAGACTGCTTGCTGAGCCCAGCCAATCAGATTGTCAGTATTTACTGGGGAGTTGGACTCTTTGGCTTAGTATGCTAAGTCTAAGATCTTAGTCAAGGTTCCTGTCAGGTCAAGCAGTTTATCTTGGCACATCCAACATGAGCGATCCGGGCCCTTTTTCGGATCCCTTGCGTATTTTTTCATAAAAGTGACCATGATGGGATCTACCTCTGGCGTGTCTGCAACCTTACCCACCAGGTCTGGGTGGGGGCATTCCATGCGGAGGCGTGCACATACCTCTTTATCAAAGCTCTGCCATAGATGGGTTTGAAGGTGTTCCGCGATCTCTGGAGGGGGAATCCAATTGGAGTCCGTGGGGTGAATTATTTCGGTGGGCTCGAATTGGAGCACCCGAAGGGTATGGACTGGAGCCCATTTCTTCTTACTGAGTCTTGCCTTCTCACCCTCATCACTGTCCTCAGTGTGGGAAGAGCAGTCTGAGTCTAGGGCCTCTGCATGCTGTGAGCTGTGAGACTGAGAGGACTCTCCCTGTGGGTTGGCACTATAATCATGATCAGTCTCTCTCTTGCGCCTTAGCTTTTCAAAAGCCTCTCCATGTACCTCTGGCTGTGATTTACTCTTGACTTTGCCCTTTTTTGATGGGCCCACCTCATTGTTGAGTTAAAAGAAATGTTCCCTTTGGATGGGACCTATATTCAACCAATCACTCTCAACAGTCTGCCATGCTTATATACCACACATACAGTACTCACCAATGATTAAGGCACTTATAAGTCGACTGCTTATTTTAGTCAAAATATAGATATATTTTAATCAGTGTAAAAAAGTTTTCTCCAAGTTTATATGACACACACAATTTTTTTGATCACATCGTTAAAAACATTTAAATTCAAATACATTGAAAATACAATAATCTAAAAACACAACTCAAAAGGAGACTATAAAAAGACAATCCACTATGTCTTTAGCATGTTAATTTGGCTATGTACAAAGACAGCATAGAGCATGGATTTAAATTCCCTGTCTGTAACTTGATGCTGACTCTTCCAAATTTAACACAACTTCTATTGTGGGCGTCGACGCGTTTCAGTGGCACATTCGCAATAGGACCACCTTCTTCAGGAAATTAACTTTTTTTCTCCTTTTATTAAAAAGTGATCATATGTCAACCTTGTATCAAACCGGTGCTACTGCACTCAGTTCTAAGGTTTTCAAATCACTGCAACTGATGGTTGAGGTTGGATAATGATTTTCATAAAATCTCTATATCTTTTTCTGCGAATCTTCAATCTGAAAGAGGTTAAATCGGGTAGTTCAATATGCCTCCAAGGTCATGAACCCTTAAGTTAGTGAATCCAAGACCTCACTCCAAAATAATTAGGTCTGTTTAAAACCGAAACTGCCCTTAATCGCGTTTCGTCTTCCAATCACGGGTATCAATGTTTTCCCGGCATTCCTAACAATAGGGTAATTTGTTCGTGGCTTTTAATTCCAACGAAACTCCATCCCCTAAAGTTTTTCTTCCGCCAGGATCCGTGCCTTAATCATTGGTGAGTACTGTATGTGTGGTATATAAGCATGGCAGACTGTTGAGAGTGATTGGTTGAATATAGGTCCCATCCAAGGGGAACATTTCTTTTAACTTGATAGTTACTGGGTGCTCCATCCCTTTGGACAAAAGAGCCCCCTATCCTTGATTTCAAGGCTTTTGTGTACCACCTCATTGTTGGCCGGAAGAAGAAGGGGTTGCCAGCCTTGTTGGCATGCAAACTCACACAGCTGCCCCGTGAAGGGACCTTGCCCCTGTACCAGGGCCTTATTCACAAATTGCTGTACACTGCTGTCCAGTGCATCCACCAAATCAAGCTCTAGCTGGTCATCACCTTCTTCATGGTAGTTGTTTGCCTCCGCCTTATAGGGCTCCCATTGTGCCATTCTCTCCACATGCACACTCAATTTACTGGGAGCTGAGAGAGTAAGGGGGGAGTGGAACTAACCCTGCAAGGCAAAGGATTGTGCCTTAATTTAAATGTGGAGGGAGCTGCCTGGGCCAAAAAACCCACTCTAGGCAAAGCCTATGCAAATGTATACAACCCTGCACACACTTGTGAGACAGGGCGTAGGGGGAGCATTCACCCCTGCCACCACATACAGAGCCGGGTCACGTTATGTGTAGAAAAAGCCAGCAAACGCTCTGATCAATATCCCTGAGCGTCGCGTTCAATTTCTTCACATGCGTGTTGTGTGGTCCTTGTTCGCAAGTAAAAGAGGACTGCGCACATCAGCGAGATGTGTGCTGTCCGCTACCCGCTCCACTGAGGCAGCAAGCAGCATCAGAGTCCAGCCGCTGTAAGTGTTCAGAAAATGAAGACGGAGTCCCAGCGCTGTAGCGCATGCAGTGGGTGATTGGTCATCTTACCACTCCTGCCCTCATAGAACCGCAACTCGTATAAAGCATGACATTCACAGCAAATAGTGGTATGAAATACCTATAATTATGGCATAACAAGCATATAGAAAAGAAACATTCTAAGCAATAGAGATATGAGATATCTATAATTACGTCAGTACAAGCATAAAGAATTAAACTGCACTTATCTGGCAGTTAAGCAGCAAAGAAAGAGGACATACAATGGTGACTTCTACAGTTATATGGGTAGCTCATATATAATTGGAGCATGTGACATGGGAGGTACAGGAAAACATGGGTAATGTAGTAAAGAAATGAGAAGCATAATCAGAGCCTCCGGTCATGACATAGAATTTGTGGCATGTAAAAACAAAATGACATAGAAAGAAAAGAGAGGTAGGCATACTCCATGATGAAATGGCTTTGGGCCAAATAAGTTCATCAGTCCAATAGATGGTACAGTGGATGCTCACAGTGAGTATGAGTGTTTTTTGACAAGGGTTCAAACACCAGCTGGGGAAATTCGATTTTTCTATTTTACCCAAATGAAAGATGCCCTATTGTAAATCACCCCTAGCAGTGTCTGGGAGATTTGTGGCCTTTTTAGTCAAGCCAGTGCATGTCAGACATTTGTGACATGCTGTGGCATGTGGAAGGGGGCAAGGTTTGATATGAAAGAAATCCCTTGTTTTGTGGAATGAGACTTTGGGGATGGTTGTGTAAGAAAAAGAAATGCATGGGGCAAGCGGCAGAGTGAAAGAAAAGAAGGGCTATTTGTTTATAAATCACGAAAATCAAATGTAGACATGTGGCAAGTAAAAGCAAAACAACATGGAAATAGAAGGACCAGCACACTCTTTCCATGACAAAAGGGCTATGGGCAGCAAAGAAATTCAGCAGAACAGATGGTACAGTGGTAGCTAACATGGGTTATCATTGCTTTTTGACCAGGGTTCAAACCCCAGCTGGGGAAAATCGATTTTTATATTCTTTTCCATTTTTTTTCTAATTTAAACAAATGAAAGCTGTCCCTTTGTAAATCACCCCTAGCAGTGTATGGGAGATTTGGGGCCTCTTTAGTCAAGCCAATGCATGTCAGACATTGGTGACATGCTGTGGCATGTGGAAAGGGGGCAAGGTTTGCTATGAAAGAAATGCCTTATTTAGTGGAATGAGAATGTGGGGATGATTGTGTAAGAAAAAGAAATGCATGGGGCAAGTGGCAGAGTGAAAGAAAGGAAGGGCTATTTGTGTTTAAAATATGAAAATCAAGAGTGGATTTGTGACATGTAAAAGCAAAACAACATGGAAATAGAAGAAGGACCGGCACACTCTTTCCATGACAAAAGGGCTATGGGCAGCCCAAAAAATCAGCAGAACAGTTAGTACAGTGGTAGCTAACATGGGCTATCATTGTTTTTTGATCAGGGTTCAAACCCCAGCTGGGGAAAATCAATTTTTATATTCTTTTCCATTTTCTTTCTAATTTAAACAAATGAAAGCTGTCCCTTTGTAAATCACCCCCTAGCAGTGTATGGGAGATTTGGGGCCTCTTTAGTCAAGCCAATGCATGTCAGACATTGGTGACATGCTGTGGCATGTGGAAAGGGGGCAAGGTTTGCTATGAAAGAAATCCCTTATTTAGTGGAATGAGAATTTGGGGATGATTGTGTAAGAAAAAGAAATGCATGGGGCAAGTGGCAGAGTGAAAGAAAGGAAGGGCTATTTGTATATAAAGCATGGAAATCAAGAGTGGATGTGTTTCATGTAAAAGCAAAACAGCATGGAAATAAAAGTAGGACAGCACCCTTTTTCTATGACAAAAACACTTTTGGGGAAGGATTTTAAAAGCAGAGCACATGGTGTAGTGGTAGATAACAGCAGCTATGTGTACCTTTTGGCAAGGGTTCAAACCCCACCTGGGGAAATTTATTTTAATATTTTTTTTAATTATTATTTATTTATTTATTTTAGTAGAGTGAAAGATAGTCTTTTGGAAATCGTTAACTGACATTATCTCCAGTTAATCATGAAAGAGAATGTAAAAAATCTGTGGCACATGTCACATGAGCTGTGGCATATGCCACATGACAGAGTGACACGTGTCACATGCCAGGAATGGGCTCCAACCCTGGCGGGGCCAGGTTGGTGACATGCTGGATGGGGAGTGTTGGGCACTGCCTTCACTGCACATGTGGGTTTAGCCGGCCGACTCAGGCCGGCCAAACCCTCATGTGCAGGGAAGCTCTCTCCAACCCCAGCTGCATTGCTGGGGTTGGAGAGAGCAGGCACAGGTTCCCAATCTGTGTGGGTATGCAAATCATTGGTGCTCAGGCCAATCCTGATGCTGCTTTCAGCAGCATGAAAGCAGCGTCAGGATTGGCCGCAGTGCACTCTGGGAGCCTGTGCCTGGAGAAGCGAGTAGCGGATGCGGAGAGCAGGTAAGTGTTTTTTATTTTTATTTTTTATTTGTCTCCTCCTCGTCCCCGTTTCTCACCTCGCCACCCTGTCAACTCACCGGTACCTACTGGGGTTGCCTGTGGGGCAGCAAAGGATCTCAATCTTTTTGCCATTGATAATTAAGGAGTGCATTTACTTTAAAGGGAAACATTATTTTACCCCCTATAGCCTAATTGATATGCCTATATTATTACATTTAATAGCTACAAACAGACATGGTGTTCTGCCGCCCCTCATACTGGATGTTGATGTCTTAACACAGTGACGCCATACACGGCATTTCACTGCATGTACGAATAGCCACTGAACAGCAGTAGCTCCAAGATTCAGCAGTTAAACAACCGTAATTAGCTGCAGTGCCGGCCAACACATGTAAACCTGATTGGATGGTGGAGAATGGATAGGCTCTATTAACATCTAGTTTTGTTCTTAATTTGCCATAGGTCTCCTAAAGGGATAAGGAAGGGAGGGAATTACCTTCAGGCATTTTTTTTTCTCAACTAATTTTATTGGATTTTGACAGCATAGCCGGGCCAAAAAAGCTCACATACATACATAAATCGGTGTAGGGTGAATATCCATAAACTAATATGAAACCAAAACTGGCACAAACTTTCCCCGTTCCCCCCCTCCAACCCAGCATGCCCCTTATAGAGTTTGCATTTAAATATGTGCTCGGATCTCATAATATGCAATCATGTTGTGGCTCCATATTTACGTACGTCCATATCCAACTGAGCTTCTGCGGCACCCACTGGAGCCAAGACAATACCTTAATAATCGGCCAAGCACCACCATATTTTAGTATGTTTTTGCAGGCAGCTCCTGATCTGACAGACCGCAATCTCAAGGTCCATATAAAGGTCCATACCTTTCTTCCATGCCCCTATAGATGGTGGGTAATTCACTTTCCACATTCTGGCAATGTCTCTCTTTGCTAGCGTGAGACCAAAGAATAAATGGTGTTGTTTGTAGAGGTTCCCACCCACCCCCTCTGTGCAACAGAGGATGATCAATTTAGAGTCGAACTGGATCTCCCAGGAGTGAACCTCTGCCAGACTAGATGTCACTTCACACCAGAAGCCCTGCAGCGTCCCACAACTCCACACTGTGTGGAGGAAGGTACCCTCCTCTCTCCCACATAGAAGGCAGGTGGGTGATTTAATTACACCCATGTGCCATAACCAGTGTTTGGTATAGTATGCTCTGTGCAAATATTTAAATTGAATCAAGCAGAAACGGGAGGAGATGGCTGCCCCTCGGGGGGCCCCCAGGGCCTCTCTCCAGTCTTCTTTGTCAAATTCATCTATGCCGCCCTCCCATGCCACCTGGATGGGGGTAATGTTGCGGAGCTGTTTGTGGCCAATGTTTGGTAGATTTGTGTGATCCTATGAGTGCCTAAGTAGCCTATTAATAGTTTGCCCTCTAATGGGTTAAACTCTGGTAAGAGCTGTATGTCACACAAGAGGGGGATATATGGCATGGCAAAGCTGTAAATATTTATTAAACTGGCTGTGGTGAAGTTATGTTCTGCCCACAACTCAATCGACTATAGCGCCATGATACTCCTCGGAGGGAAAGTTGCGCTCTATAAATACTCTCTAACATAACATAACATAACATATTCAGCCTGCAGTTCCTAAGATGATTTTAAAACAGTACCCCACATGACATTGCCCCAGGTGGATATCCCTATGTAATCCCATCTATGGAACCCATGTAATGAGGCCACCTGTCTAAGAAAAATGCCCCGCCATAAGGAAGTTTCCTGCGGTAATCTCTCCCACCCCCGCAGCCACCGGAGAGAGCGCCTCCATACACATATCACAACCTGCGTCATTGGGGGAAGGAAGCTCTCTCCCCTCCCACTATAGAGAAGGTGGAGGAGTGGGGCATCACCCATTGACCATCTCTCCGTCGCACATGCTAGGTCATCTTTGACATAGTACTACCAGTCGTTAACAACCAAAAAATGTGAGGCAAAATAGTAGGATTGCACATCGGCCACAGCAATGCCCCGACAATACGTGGACTGATAACATGTTCGGAGGGCAACACATGCAGCGGCTCCACTCCATAGTAATTGATGTAAATCTGCGTTTACCTGTCAGAACCAGGATGCTGGGATAATGAGGAGGACACTTTTAAGCAGGCAAAGCATATGGGGAAGCAAGAAAATTTTAAAAATAGCTGATCGGCTGAGAAGAGATAGTGGCAGTGAAGACCAGGTCTTCACTTCTTCTTTGACATGTGCCAAGAGTGGGCTGATGTTACGGGCCCACGAGATAGCGGAGTCAGAGGAGATAAATACCCCCAAATATTTGAACCCGGTGGTAGCCAGCGTTAATCCGGCGGACAACCCCATATCACCAGTGGCCCTTCCAACAGGGAATACCAATGATTTCTGAACATTCATATACAGGCCTGAGGTCTCACCAAAAATCTGCATGATCTGTAGGATGCGAGGCTTGGGATTTGTGAGGAAGAATAAGACATTTTCTACATATAACGCTATCCTATTAGACACCATGGCTGACCATTCAAAACCTCTCACCTGGGAGCCTACCCTCACCCATTCCGCCAAGGGCTCCATGGCCAGGGAAAACAATAGAGGGGAAAATGGGCAACCCTACTTGTACCCTATAAATCAGGGAAGGACCTGAGACCACACCAGCCACTCGGACCGCACTAGTAAATTTATCAATGGTGCTTTGCTTGGTCGTCGCACCAGATGGCTTCTCTCTAGTCATGTTGAAACCGCTAGCACCCCAATATTCAGCAAGAAACCACCAGTAGCAGTCGACACACAACCCGCCAGAACCTCTGACAAGGCTCCGAGAGGCGGCACAAGCGATCGGCGACTCTAAAACCAGGGCCCAGCAGATACAATGAAACGAAAGTGCAAGCCGCACCAGGACCTGGCCTGACCACCTCCGCAACCAAGGGACCCACTGCAGCATAGCTTCCCCTATAGGGAGGTTAACGCCGATATAGCACAGCCGTCACCTAGGCACCATAAGGTAGTCTCACATATGGCCAGTAGTTGCTCCAACGTATATACCTGTTGCCAGGGCCCAAGAGAGTTCTTCTGTCCTCTCCTTCCTGCTCTCAGTGGGAAATGGGATTAATATTTGCCACATTCATCGGGACGAGGGTGTCCCATTTCAGCAACCAGGCCCGTACCGTATCCCAGGACACAGAGCGTGCACCATGCACCTTATCTTCGAGGGATCTCCGAGGGGGGGGGGGGCTGTGGTCTAGAAGGTATGGCCAAAGACAGTCCTGTGGCCCGATTCTAAAAGGCCTCTCGCCACTAGGGGGGCCCAACCACTGGGCATGTGTCCACTTGCCTCCCAGGACCCACCAAGTCCAGGAGTGCAGCAACGTCAGGGTCCATGGACCCAAGGGCCCCAAGCGCGCTCAGATCTCGCAGCGGGGCCCAGTCACACTCCTGGCTCTCACCACTTCAGGAAAGCCTGGCCAAATCTTGGCAATAACTGGCCCGGGCCATGCCTGCACCATGCCTCACCTAGCGCTGGACAGCCTACCTCGGCACAGCTACCTCCACTGTCAGCCGCCCAGTCCGTCAGGGGTATTGCACCAGGGGGCTAGGCCCCGCAACATCACTCCCGGGGAAGACACACCAACCTCTAGGCCCGACCACAGGCCGGAGCCACATTCTGAGATAGGCTCCTCTGGCTCCCCATAAGCCCCACCGTGGAGCTTCGGCCTAAGCCGCCACAGGCCGTCGGATGCTTCTTCACTGCAGTGGACCGCATGCAGTCACCTCGCAGTGCTCACTGGTGTTCAGCAGTCTTCACTGCATCCCAGACGGTATTGGTGATGTCCACAAATGGATGTGGGTAGGATATTGTTAGACAAGTTGAATGATGGTCGGGAGCCTTGCTAGCAAGCGTCTGCCTTGTTGGCACGCTAGGCCACGCCCCATCTTTAGGCATTTTTTACCCATATCAGGATCCCTTACAAATAACATCAAAGTGCTTTCCCCAAGATAATGCCACACAACTCTGTGTGTGTGTGTGAGTCCTTTTTATATAAGGATATTACATCTTCCTTTGAGGTGGACATAGGGATGTGCAGGTTAGCAAGGACAGGTGGGAAACATCTTTGTATATGCAAAACTATATATAAATATCTACATTTATACATATAGAACCCAGAGACGTCACCACTGGGAAGTTATAGTTAAGTCAGCTGTTTCATAGGAAGTGCTATTTTTGTGTTGCTAATAACTTTGACCCTATTTGGAGAATCTCCACAAAGCCTCCCAAAAAGGTGCTAATTTTTACTAGTTTGACCATGCTAAATTTTAGAGGTGATCCATCAAGCGGGGGTAAAGCAAAAGGAGGGCCCAACATGCAAAATCCCGATGCATTTTCCATAGACATCTAGACATTTTTAAGAAGGGCTACAGCAAAAACTGCTGAACAGAATTACACCAAATTTGGCAGCAAGCTAGATCTTGGTCCGCAGATTGCACGTTTTGTGATTTTAGTTTAAATCCATTTAGTAGTTTTTGAGAAATTAAAGTTAACAATAATTGTATATCTGGATAGTTGTGTCCACAAGTGGCTCGAGAGACTCTCATCGGAGCTCCATTTTAAAAATAGAGTGTTTTGATTGGCCCAGGGAGCTTTATTACTCTCGGGCCATCTCACTCCCATGGGAGTCAGGCTCCAGCAGGAGCAAGCACTCTGATTGGCTGCCAGCAACATAAGGAAAATGTTGCTGGCAACCATTACAGAACTTGGGGACTTAGTCCCCTGTCCTGAAGTAAAAAATAAAAAGTAACATAAGGAGGCATGGTAGGGAAACCCTGAGCCCCCAGGTCTCATGGAAGGGGACCCAGAGGGCCCTCCCAGGTAAAAAACAATAGAAGAATTGGCAAACATTGTCTCTATCCAGCGAAACACCCTTGGGATCGAAAACAAAATGGTGTATAGGCAACATTAATTAATTTTTACGCCCTGGGGAGCCCACCCTTGGGACTGTGTTCAATAAGGGAGAGGGAGCCATGTGGCATCCTCCCCGAGCCATTAAAGGCCCCGGGAAGCTCACCTGTGGGGCCAAAATAATGAAAAAAGGGGAAGGGGCTGCACACTCCCCTTCTTTGAGGCATTAAAGGCCCTGAAAGTTTTAAAAATTGGGAGCGGCACCAGGTCAGCCCCCATTCCTGAGCCTTTAAAGGCCCCAGGGAGCCCTCCCCCATGGGCAAAATTGTTGAAAATGGGGAGGAGAGCCATACGGCCCTCCTCCCCAAGCCATTAAAGGCCCTGGGGAGACCATCCCTGGGCCGATTACTTTAAGCGTGTGGCCCCTTCCCTGAGCCATTAATGGCCCTGGGTACACCATCCACTCGTGCTGCCTCTCGGAGCCTTGTGAGGGGATCTGGTGGGTTGTGCGCCGGCTAACATGCTATGTCCTGAGACTCCAGGGACATAGCGGTTTCCCTTCCTGCACCAGCGCGGGCAGGGAAACCTGTGTCTGCTCCCGCTGGGCAGGAGCATTTTTGAATGTCCCGTTAAGCTTGAGCAAACACAAAGTTTGCTCCCAGTGGGAGGGAGCTTTGAAAATACTCCCACCAGCAAAGCTCCCACCAGCTGGAAGAAGACTTTCGATCTGTTTCCTTACCCACACTGATGCGGGCTGGTAAACAGATCGAAATATTGCACCCATCCGGAGGGAGCATACTTAGTAGCTGCTACCTGCTGGCGGAAGCAATGCCGGCTAATAAGGGCTGGGGTGGGTGGGGGGGCACACAGCCCCTCTCCCCTTTCATAAAAAAGGGCCTTGGGGGATGGCATTCCCCAGGGTCTCATAAAGCCTGGGGAGGGGGACACGCAGCTCCCTTCCCCTTTCATTAAACAAAAAAACGGCCCTAGGGGACGGGGTCCGAGGCTCTAATAAGGCGCCTGGAGGGGGAGGCCATGCAACTCCCCCTCCCCTTTTTGAAAAAAAAATTCCCTGAAGGATGGGGTCCCCAGGTCCTCATAATTATAGGTAAGTCTCAAAAACGTTTACGAAACACTTACACTCACTGGATGATATCATCGGATCACTGACAAAATATCGAAGGTCAAAAAATCGACCTACAAAAATATCGGAGCAAGAATATCGATGTCAAGAATATCGATATCCTATCTACAACATGGTAAGTACAAAAATATCGGGAAAAAAATATCGATGTCAAAAATATCGTTATTAAAAATATCGTTTTTTTTGTTAAAACAAATATGTAAAATAAACTAAATAATACTTATAAATAAAATAAACATAGTTAAAAATATTTTATGTTTAAAATTAATAAGTAATATATATAATTTAATAAATCATTAATTAAATATATACATCTAATATATAATATATATACTTACTTAATAATCAGTTTTAATAATTATTTTAATAAATTATAAATTATTAAAAAAATATTATAAATTACAAATACACCTATACACATAAAAACAATAACATAAATAAAAATTAAATAATTATGTATAACAAATTAAAAAATTAAATTTACTTTTAATATTTTTAAAATTAATTATATACTACATTAACTAAAATAATACAAAAATATTAAATAGCGGAGGGAATAAAACTACTATTACAACTCCAAAAAAAACAACAGTAAGAAAAATATTGGATAGCGTAGAGTTTAAAATTACTATTCCCACTCCAGAGAGTGCAACAGTAGAGAAAGTGTTGGATAGCGTAGGGGTAAAAATTACTATTCCCACTCCAGGGAGTGCAACAGTAGGGAAAGCGTTGGATAGCGGGAGGGTAAAAATTACTATTCCCACTCCAGTGAGTGCAACAGTAGGGAAAGTGTTGGATAGCGTAGGGGTAAAAATTACTATTCCAACTCCAGAGAGTGCAACAGTAGGGAAAATGTTGGATAGCGGGAGGGTAAAAATTACTATTCCCACTCCAGTGAGTGCAACAGTAGGGAAAGCGTTGGATAGCGTAAGGGTAAAAATTACTATTCCCACTCCAGTGAGTGCAACAGTAGGGAAAGTGTTGGATAGCTTAGGGGTAAAAATTACTATTCCAACTCCAGAGAGTGCAACAGTAGGGAAAGTGTTGGATAGCGTAGAAGTTAAAAGTAACATACTTATAAATAAAATAATGTTTTTAAATAATTAATGAATTAATTATTAAATAACTCTAAACTATTTACAAATACCAATAAATAATTATTAAAAACATAATTACCAATGAAAAATGTATTAGCAATAAATCAATAATAAATACCAATAAATAATAATTAATAAATATTAATTACCGAATAATAAATATTGAACAATAACATATTTTTAATAACAAAAAATATTAATTATTAAAACTTAATTACCAATTAACAAATATTGAACAATTAAATGCTTTTTTATACCAATAATAATAATTACTAAACATTAATTACCAATTAATAATTACTTATTAATATATTAATTACATTTATCAATAAATAATATTTAATAATATTTATTTACCAATTAATGATAAAACAACAATACATTAATTTTCATAACAAAAAATTTATAATTTACAAAAATTACAAATTAATAATTAATGTCCACTTAATTAATTATCAATACCCAACATTAAATTTAATAATTACTTAATTAGATTTCAATTACATCCAACACTATTCCCCTATAAACGCACAACACACTCCAATAATAAAATAATACACTTAACATAATAATCAATTAATTAATTAATAAAAATTAATAACCAATTAATAAAAATTTATTACCAATTATTAATTAATTAACAATAACATAATTATCAATACCAATTACTTAAAAAATTACAATTAAATTACTTCTCACCCTATTCCCCTATAAACCCACAACCCGCTACAGAACTTAAACGCAAAAAATAATAAAAATTAATCTATAATTCCTAAAAATTAATAATTAATTTAGTATAATTAAATTACTTCCCACCCTATTCCCCTATAAACCCACAACCCGCTACAGTACTAAAAAACAAAAATAACTTATAAAAACATTATTAACATATAAAAATTGAATACATATATTTTTACACAAGTAGAACACTTAACAAAAACACATATAACACATACATATTAAATACATAACAAAATCCATAACAATAATATAAATATCGATATTAGTAACATAGATATTAGTAACATCGATATATTTGATATCGATATTACTAACTTCGATATTACTTATATCGATATAAAAAAAATCGATATTACTTACCTTAGGGTCGATATTCTGTCCATCGATATTCTTAACATCGATATTCTGTCACTTCGATATTTTAACCTCGATATTAGTGTAGGTCAATATTTAATTTTCGATATTTTGACTGCCCACCGATATCATCAGTGATGTAATTTGTGATGTCATCAGTGATGTCACTGACCATGTCATGAGTGATGTAATCTATGAGGTCATAAGCAGTGCATTGCGGGGATATAAGTTATAGTTAGCTCAGGTAACTATAACTGCTGATTTATTTGTAATGCTATTTTCTAACTAAAAAACCCTTTGTTTTTTCAGTGAATTTCTATGTTTCTTTAATGTTATATTCTAATTATAAGGTCCCTGTAACCTTTTGTTTCTTTAGTGAATTTCTGTAACCTTTGAGAGTGAGAATGTGAGTGGCTGCATAGGTCAGTGAGTGTGTGTGTAAGTGGCTGTATGGGTCTGTGAGTGTGTGTGTGAGTGATTTTGAGGGAGTGTGAGTAGCTGTATGGGTCTGGGAGTGTGTGTGGGAGTGACTGTGTGGGTCTAAGAATGGGTGTGTGATTGGATGTTTGGATCTGTGAGTGGGTGTGTGAGTGTCGTAAGTGTCCTGGATCCAATGGGGCGTGACGCTAGTTCCCGAATCCTCCTGAGACTTGCCCTCAGTTTACAGGAGGAGAGACAGCTCCAATGGCAAATCCCAGGGGGAAGGAGGTTGGGATGGAGAGGATAGCAGTTCTTAATAGTCACCGTATTGACCGTCATATAATCCACATAAACCCTCAACTCCCCATTCTTCTTGGGTACAAAGAAGAGTGGGGAAGACACAGGTGACGTGGGGTGGCGTATAAAACCTATCTCTAGTAGTTAATTCAGATATTTGCATAGATATTGAGTTTCAGGTTCTGTCAACATGTAAACTCTACTGCAGGGCAGCATTGCTCCCGGGAGCAGATCTATGCAGCAATGAAAGGCTCTGTGTGGGGGCAGGTGGGTGGCTTTCACGGGGTCAAAACCATCTTGAAAGTCCTGGTATTCTTTGGGTAGTTTAAGTTTTTTTGTTCCTTGGACAAAGGAGCAATGCAGAGGTATTCCCACCTCTAGAGCCTCTTGGTGGCAGGTAGTAGTGCAGATTGGTAAGTCCAAGGCTACGGTGTGGTGTACCCAATCGATTTTTAGATTATGGTGTTCAACCCAAAGGTGGGAGTGTCCATTAGATCAAAGACAAGTCATTCAGTATTCCCATTATCACACACTATGGCTAAAGCCTCTGTCTGAAAACAAATTAGTCTAGAAGACAACTCTAAACCATCTACTGCTCGCACAGGCTCAGGTTTTTTATGGGAACTTTTGTGACCCAGAGCTTGGCAGCTAGGGCCAGATCAAAGAAATTGCCTGTGGCCCCTGAGTCAATAAGCATGGATATTATGTGCCTCTCCTGTGGGGATAGGATTACTATGACTAGGATAGTCAGAAGCTGCGGAATTCTTGTTCCTACATTGGTCAGATATTATGAGATCTATACAACTTCTCTCGATGAGACGATCTACAGTCTGGTCGAGAGCCTTAGTTTCCTGTTCTTGTTCGACCTCTACACTAGCCACAGCCTAAGTCTTTTTTGGTTTTGCAGAACAGCTTTACCACAATAAAGATAAGCGTTTAATTTGTGGCGACGTTCCTTTTCCTCATTTGATAGTGGACCCCTTATACCTCCTATCTGCATAGGTTCAGTATCAAGAGTCTTGCTGTCTGACTCCTTCTTCTCAGTTTTGAGAACAATTACTCTGGTGTCTCTGCCAGATCGGTCACCCTTTCGCTCACCCAATCGGTGATCTAGATTAACCACAAGATCAATAAATTCTGCACAATCATCAGGCAGATCAACGATGTGCGAGAGGGAATCTTTAAAGTCATCTCTTAACCCTTGATAGAATAAGGATGTTCTTTCCTCTTCCGGCCAGCGCGTTTCCACCACCAGTCGATTCATAGTAGTGATATAAGTCAGCAGGTCCTTAGAACCTTGTCGTAGGTTTAATAGCTCTTTGTCACTTGCTTGGATAAAAACATGTTTTGCAAATAACTTAGTCATTGCAGCCTTGAAAGCAGAATAGTTGTACAAAAGGGGATAGTTGGTTTCTATTAAAGGAATGGCCCAGTTAGCGGATACACTTCCAAATAAGAGATTACAAACTCTACTTTAGCAGCGTCATTGGGGAATGCCTGAGGTTTGCATAGGAAATGTAATTGGCATTGACTCATAAAGGCTGCAAATTTAGTACTATCGCCATGAAAGCATTCTGGAGCTGCTAAGGGCACAGGCCTGGGTGTAGAGACAGATACATGCAGATTCTGGTCAGTCGTTGTAAACGCCTCTCTCTGAAATGGTTCTCCAAACACAGGCTGGGTCAAAACTGGGCGACTATCCTTGGGTTTAGTATTCCTCCATTGTGTGAAATGTGCTCTCTCTCATTGCAACTCTTCCTCAAGTGTTGCATTTTCTGTTTTTAACCTATTCAGAGCTGGTTGCAACTGCTGCATTATCTCAAACAGTTTGTTAGCATCATTGAGGTCCCCTGCTAAGACACGCACTAGATCGTCTATGAATATTTGGTCTTGATTGGTCATGACACCACCGGAAAGGAATGTTAGGTGTGTGGCTTAGCCTTCTGTTATTAGCCACCTACCTGGATCCCAGATGATTCCAATGGGGTGGTGACGCTAGTTCCCGAATCCTCCTGAGACTTGTCCTCGGTTTACAGGAGAAGACACTGCTCCGGTGACAAATCCCAGGGGGAAACGGTTGGGATGGAGAGAGCGTGTAGAGTCAAAGATGCTGTGGATCATCTACTCAACAGCAACACAGCAGCAGGCTTTCACATCAGTCTGATGAATGGTACCAGCAGATAGGGTACCTATAAACAAACAAATAATAAGGCTTTAGTCTAGTATTAACTCTATCTCTTAAGGTATCACCTCATACAACCTTTTCAAATGGCAACCAACCTTTAGTTTTGTTGTTGTTTTGTTTTCATTTAGATTGTCCGTAGAGGCTCCTTTAAAAATGTTCGAAACTGTAGTGAGTATGATTTCAGCATCAACCTCACAAGCACATTTGGACGGGGTTAGCTTCATCCAAATCCTCTCTGGCAGAGCCCTGTCAACAGTATGTACAAGTTGAACAAAAACACTTTTTACTTTTGTTTGCAGCATGATGTTGTGACTCAGCTCAGCGCGTAGTAAAATCAAGTCTGTTAATGCGTCTCTTCATTTCTTCTTGTTCTTTATTCCTACCAAATGCAACACTTATGTGGGATGTTCTTTGCGGTGAGGTTGAAGCAGGAGGATCAAGGGAGCTGGCAAGACAGAGTCCTGGAAGCCGGGAAACAGGTAAAGTGGCAGGCAAAGAGGCTAAGTGAAGGGGAGTAGTGTGGATGGTCTTTAAATAAGACTGCTTTAGAACGTTCATAAAGATCACATTCAAATTGTTTGTAACAAGGAACAGGTGCAGATAATTAATTTGAGGAGCCTACCTTCTAGAATGTGCTTTAGAATGTTCACAAAGGTTGCGTACTAATTGCTTATAGAAAGGAACAGGTGCAGATGATTAATTTGATGAGGCTGTCTTCTAGAAGGTATTTTAGAATGTTCACAAGGTTGTGTTCTAATTGCTTATAGCAAGGAACAGGTGCAGATTATTAATTTGAGGTGGCTGTCTTCAAGAAGGTGCTTTAGAATGTTCACAAAGGTTGCATTCTAATTGCTCATAGGAAGGAACAGGTGCAGGGGATTAATTTTAAGAGGACTGTCTTCTGGAAGGTTCGCAATGAGGTCATCTATGACGGTTGCCTGATGCTTATTCCGGTGAATTTTCTGGATGTGTCTGTGGCGCCTGTAACCTGACCTTGCATATGCTTGGTAAAACATTTGTAAAAGCAATTAAGCCTTTTCAAACAAACCGGGGAACACCAGCTGCAACTAGCTATTACCAACAGCTTGTAATATGGTCAAACGTCAGGGTACAAGTCATTTGATCTTTCATAAGTGTTGGGAGGAATGATATGAGTCATGCCGGTATATTGTAATAGTTAAGAGAGGAGGCTGTGGCAGGAATCCTGACAGTGAGTATCTGTATGGATCAGTGACAGGGTGTCTGAGCTGCAGTATGTGTCTGTGAGTCAGTGTGTGAGTGCCTGTATTGGTGTGTGAGTGTCTTTATGGGTGCAAGAGTGGGAATTCCACAGAGTTTTTATTTAACTTGGCATAAATCTGCGCAGCAGAACTCTGCGAACTCCGCACAGGGTTACTTTTAATGCCTCCTTTCAAATGGCATTCATTTTTGGGGCAAAATCTTGTCTACTATTGGTAGTAGATAGGGTGTTGCGTCAAAAAGCATGGCTGGTTCCATGGGAACTCCCTTGTACCACCCATATAATACCCCCTTGGTGCCAAGTAAAGTGAAGAAGTGCTTTGCGCTGCTTTGCATTACATTTAGGCTATTTTCCAGCACAAAACAAGTTTTGCGCTGGAATGTATATAAAAAATATATATATTTTGTGCTGGTTTGTGTCACTTTTGTGACACACAACCAGCGCAAAATGTTTGTAAATCTACCTCCACTACTCCACAGTTTTGCACAAAATGTCTACCCAACTGGAATACTTCTACTGGTTAATTAGTTAGTGGTACCTCTTTGGGTAAATTGTCGTGTAGTTCCTATAGTACCCCTGCAGGACCTGCGCGTATGGATAACATAAACCGTGGGCTTGGTGTCAGACTGACTCTGTGCACCCCCACCGCATATGTTAGCTGGATTTGCATTAGCTAGCTCACAGTGCCACTAGAATCTCCTCTTATCGGGGAGAGATTAGTTTCTGGCAACCTTAGATCATGACAACGCAAATTCCTCAGAATTGTGGAAACAATGTACTACCTTTCGCTCAGTCATTCGTGCTTACCTATTCGGTTTGTCTCAGAGAGTTACACAGAATAAACAGTCGGGCGTTTCAATAAGTATTTATTGAACAGTTGTTATTCTAGTGTAAAATATATGTGCTGCAGCGATCAGCAGACAATAGCAGAGATATATTATCAGCAGTACGATCAAAGTGAAAGGATAGAACAGTTCAACCATTTTGCAATAATCATGAATACATAAATGAATATAAAATGCATTATGAAAGTGCGCGTACTCCTACGATGCCTAACTAGATGTACCTGAGTGTACCTAGCATATGTGTAGGTTTAAAAGCCTAAGAGCCAAGAATCCTTCTAAGATTTAGTCGAACCCCCATACCTGAATAGAGAGAGTGTGGGACACCATCCTGGTCTCGAGTTGGACACCCCGCAAGGGCTGTGTTAGAACGCTGTCAGCTGGAGCGACTGCATGCAGGAGCCTCAGCTTCTCTGGTCAGTGTGTCAGCATGGAAGTCTCGGTTCCCTCTGTCTTACCGGGGTAAGATGTGGTGTATTTATACCCTGAAGACTCTAGTTGCTTCGTATGGTTTGTATTGGCCCTTGTTAGACGTGAGGAAGACGTCAGGGGTGAACTTTGTACATACATATTATGCAGGTGGTGTATTCCTAGAGAGCCATGCATAATTGATGAGTACAGTGTGGGCCTGTGTTTGGGAAAAACCCTGCTGTATTCAAAACCACAGACTAGATGATGTTCAGCCCTCAGAGCTTGTTGTGTACTAGCGAGGACCAATGTAGGTGAAACATCATGCCTATATAAGGAATCATGACTATAATAAGACATGTACAGTTATGACCGTAATAGGGCATATGCGGCTTTGACCATAATAGGGCAAGTACGAATATGACCGTATTAGGGCAAATACGAATACGTCCATTTTAGGGCATGTATGAACGGGTCTACATTAGGGCCTCTATACGGGACATAACACCCACTCCTCTTCCGAATAGGATGACAATGACCATACTTAAAATCTGTACAATTTAAAAATATTCTAAAAGCAAGTAAAAACATGGGGGCATATTAGCAAGACCAGCGATAAAATTATCGCCGTTTTAGCGGCAGGAAACTGCAGCTAAAACGGCGATAATGAGCTTGCTAATATGCGTTATAGAATTCCAATAGAAGCCCAGGTTAGATGTCCTGCACATCTAACCTGGGCTTCTGTAGAATTCTATAACGCATATTAGCAAGCCCATTATCGCCCGCTTTAGCTGACAGTTTCCTGCAGCTAAAGCGGCGATGGTCTATCGCCGGTCTTGCTAATATACCCCATAATTTAAAATCGTTTAAAAAACTTTTTTCTTCCTAAAATGTTAATAATTCAGCTATTTCCAATTCGCACTAAAGGAATGTCTATTATGTTTCTCTATATAGTTGCTTCACTCAAAGCGGAAGAAGGCCATGCTTTTCTCAAGCGAAAGTGTCAATTTAGGAAATGTTCTTAATTTGCTCGTTTATTATGAAAACGAGTGGAGAAGCCGAATTCTTTCCCAGGACGCGATGAGCCAATTTGAGATTAGGTGTCTTGGCTGGGAAGCACAACATTATCGGTGTTGGCTACTGCAGACGGCAAATCCAACGCCTCACAGAGAACGTCAATCGCACATAGATGGTATGTAGCACTGCCAACAGTTGGTGCTGCGGCAGCTTGTGCGGCATTTGTTACCTGAGTGCCTGAGGATGAGTCACCTAACCCAGCAGGAGCAAACGGCACCTGTGGATTCTCAAGGAATGCATTCATCAGAATCGGAAGCCGCTGGGGACAACGCAGAGCATGGGCCTAATGGGGTCCAGCATTGCATCCGTGTCTGGAGGCGCATCTGATGGAAATGTTAGACAAAGATCCAACGTGCATTCTTCTCCGCAAAGCAGGCATCGAAGCACAGGTAAGATGCAGTCTACCCAGACTGGTCAAAAAGATAGAAACCAGGAGGCATTGAGTTCTGCATGAGCAAGAAATGCCCAGAAGTTGTACCATGCGTTCACGGTATTTCCGCTCCAGGAGCATGTTCGCCATTCCCTCGGGAATTGGGCCGTCCATTGCGTAGCAGTAGTATTATGAATAGGACCCCTGCAATCAGTAATGGGATAAGCGGGAGTCCTCCAAATACGCTTCCCAATACGGAGTGTATAAAATTTGGGATTACTCCCAGGACTGTCTGAAAGGTGCTTAACAGTCCTGACCCTATGGTCTTAAAAAGGTGTATAATACCGCTCGTATCAGACATATTGAAGATACGTCCCACCATTTCTACGAAATGAAAGGGGCAGTTTGTACGTATAAGCGCCTGTATCTCAGTCGAGGTCCTTGCAACTTGAAGTTCAAAGGTTTCTCGAGCGGAGGTTAAGGGCACGGGTTGCTGTAAAAGCTTGGCTTTCAATCTGCTCAGGGTATCAAATTGTATGAAAGAAACGTTCAGTGAAGGCCATAACGGCGCCTCCCTGACTGTGTTCAGTGGTGGAAACAATACTTGCATACAGCAAGTAACCTTGGAGTTAACAGTGACCAGATAGGCGACGGCCGGAAGCATCCCACAGCAACCTTGATCATTTAGCATTAAGTAACTCCCATTTGAGAGCAGCTGGAAAACCGGCGTGATCATGGCCGCTGGGGTCTCTGACAAGTGACAAGATAAGTTCGCTACCGAACCACTACATGCTCCATGTAGAGAAACATCCTGACACATGAGAGAACCGCTTAAAGCGTTCTTGCAGTTCGTACCACTCAGATACACTTCTCGATCCCCATTCCGGCATCGATATCTATATGGTAACTCCCAAGTTTCCGTGATGTATCCCTTACCCATTTTTTCATATTTGCCTGCCTGCCTCTGCTCAAGGCAATATTGAAACAGAAACCTAGTGACCGGCAGAGTGATTTGGCCATGAATTAGCCATTCTGTTGATGGTGATTCGGCTACAGTGAATGGTAACCTTTCCAGTTTCTCAATACGCAGCATTGTATATTTGGCTCCCCTCTGTGCCATTTCTGTCTGTTTATCAGTTAGATTGTATTCTGAAAACAGAGACGTGGTGTTAATAAAACGCCAGGGCACATAGCCTGCATGCAAAGATTGCAGCGTCCAGCTTAACATCATAATAGAACGTAGCTGAGATTGCCCGTGTTGTAACAAGGCCAGATCTTGTTCTAATATGTCGATTGCTGAAGACACAATGTTGCCTAAGGAGTAAATCCAGGAGGTCAAAGTTGTTAACCCATTATCCACTACAGCTAATGCCTTCTCTAAGTTAATACGGTCTATTTCCCGTATTCTTTCTGCGGCCTCCTGTTGTGATATTTTCCAGTTTTCATTATAGTAGGCATAAAGGCCTGCATATATGAAACGTTTCTGACGTGTTTTCCTTGGGCCTAATAAGAAATCCCTAAGATCTACATCAGGTGAGAGTAAGGTCAAGTGATGTTTTACTTCTGGGAGTGTTGAGGTCTCTAGCCAATCAAGGCACAGCTTCCCAACACTATAGGATGTCACTACCCGTGGGTGTTGTCTCTGTTCATAGCGTGGATCTGGCCTATGAATACTAAATCCCTCGGGTGTACCTAGGAATCTCTGTTTACATGTGTTTGTGTCAATGGGCCAAATCAGCCATCCTGTCCAATTAGGATCTGACCTGCTGTACCGTTGAATGTCATCGAATCTTACCCCATGTGTAGTTGAATTCTGCCCGCCACCCATCTGTGATGGTGTTGGAAACCCCGGTGTGTTCATTTCCTTGCTCTTGGCTAGTCCAAGACAGAATGTCTGTTGCACAGTTTCATTCAGAAACATTATCTGCTGTGGAATGATGCATGCTCTAAATAGCGCTTCTGTTCCCTGGACTTGCCAGTCCCTAGAACCCCAGATTGATTTTAAATCTATAGTGTCCTTCCATAGTTCAAAACCCTGTGTAGACAACTGGGCCATAAAGGAAGCAGAGTAAATCTGTTTGGTGTTAGTCAACATAATTTTCTGTGCTGATGTTGTTGCTACTTTGTAATAAAATGACTTTGGGTCAGATGTATTAAACCCTGAAAAGTATGTGAATTTCTGTGCAAAGGTTTGCGAACTACCTTTTGGAGGAGTTGGGCAGTGTTCCCACTGGTGATATTCAAATACATTTCTAGGCGTTATAGATTTGTGCAAGAAATGATGACCATAATGTTGGTAACAGTACAATGTATCATAGTCTGAAGTACCTTCTAACATTTCATTGTTCGGAAATGCTGCAGTTTTTCTAAATCAGACATTAAATTGTTTACAGTTTCAGTGTCCCAATCATCAGAAAATGTACTGGAGAGTAATGATATCACTTAAAGAAATTTTAAATACATGTTTAAGCTTTAAAAGTTCAGTCGGACCGGAATACATCATAATCAATCTAGTCCCATACTATACCGTCCGGTATAGGAACTGCTGTGATGTTCACTGAAGACAAGTCTCTTGGTTCACGATGTGAAGACTGGTGTGGTTTTAAAATCAAATTGACTCTTTGGGCTGTAGAGCTTTGTTGGAGGTATCGTCCATTAATAAGCGTACTAAAAGTTATTATTAAGCCTACCCAGAAAAGAAAAAAGAAAATCCCAGTGATATACCATAGTTCAATCCAAGGTGACACCAGGTAAGTCTTTCTAAAAAAGTTCAAAAAGTCATTGAGTGTCTGTTTGAGTGATTTTTTGGCTGGCGTCGTTTCCGGCTCACTTGGGTCCAGTGAAAACGTATTAAAGTTCATGAAATAGCCAGAAGCAGTTTGATCAATTGTTGGAATTGCATCAGGATTTGTTGAAATCTGATTTTGCTCTTGACGAGGCACGTTGACGTAGATGTCTGTAGTCGGTCTGATTGCAACTTGGTTGTTAAGTTGATTTTAATTTTGAAGATGAATTTCTTGTTGAAGTGGAACGGGTTCCATAGCATTGTTGCCTAGTCCTTCATTCCGTACAGGTGGCTCTTCAAACGTGATGAGTCTTTCTGTTTGAACCTCTTGGATTGTAGCGAGAGGGCGTCTGCTACTGTGGAGTCCACGAGGCCTACTGTTTAGTATCGGCCACATAGTGTGGTTTGATTAAGTCAATTGAGACAAATCTTTTCTCCTTTTTCCCGGCAAGAGGTGGCAGAAGTACAGTTCTTGTGCCTTGGATTGCTAGGACCGGTACAGGCTTTCTGTATGATGGCCCAAATTCTTTCTTGTCAGCAATCTTCTCTCTGTTCAGATCCCTGACTTTTGGGATCCAGGCAGGTCTTGCTGTTACTGCCTTGACTTCCTCAGTGGCAGTCTGTTTCTGGAGCATGTTACTTTGTTGTGTTCTGGATTCATTTAGATCCTGTAAAACAGCCAAACGATCATGGATATCAAATGGTTTTTCATCCGCACTGTGCCTTCACAATCAAGATCAGGTACCCACATTCTTGTCCCAAATAGGACCTCGTAAGGAGTGACACCCCCTAGAGAGCTTCTTGGCTGATTATTGATCGCTCGTTGGACCCCATAAAGGTGATTGACCCATCTACCGCCCTTGCCTAATACCCTAGCTGTTAAAGATTGCTTTAAGTCTCAGTTTTTCCTCTCCACAACAGAATTTCCCTTGGGATGATACGGAGAGGAGTACCGCAATGCTACGCCCATTCCTTCCATGGCCTCTTTGTAAGCCCGAGAGCTAAATGCCGGACCACGGTCAGAATGTAACGTGCCAACTGCGTATGTGCCGATAAAGACTCGCAAATCTTTTATAACAGTTCAAGCATCAGCCGAGCGCTGCGGCCAAACCCATAGGAATCTAGAGCAGGAATCCACTGCAACCATGATATATTTCTTGGACCCATCAGATTGTAGGGGTCCGCAGTGGTCCAAATACACACATGCGAGAGGTATGTCTGATTTTAGTAATGGTGTCTGTGCTGGGCGTGTTACGGTGGAGCATTTCATCTGCTGGCCGATGTCGCATTTCAAGACTTAGGGGCCGATTCTGATTTGGGCCAGAAATCTCTCCGACCGAGCCGGATCCGGAGAGATTTCCGACCGAATCGGACCCGTGCAGCCCGACCGAGCGAGTACGATGCGCACGTATGCCATCGGACTCGAGTCGGTCGGACTCCCAGTTGAAGTCAATGGGAGCCTGTCGTACAACGCGTACGCGGGCTCCCATTGACTCAATGGATGCGAGGCGGACAAGTGCGCCCCCTACAGCGTGTACGCGGCGAGCGACTCGCACCGTACACGCACAGGTAGGGGGGACCCATGGGTCCCCCCTGTGTGCGACTCGCGCGGCCACGCATACAGGGGGGTCCGACACGGACCCCCGAAGTACGGCTCCGACTGCTCTTTCGAGCCGGAGTGCGCGGCTCGGTCGGACTGCTCGCGGCGCGCATCGTACTTACCCGGCCGGGGAACGTCTCCATTGCGCGGTGCGAGTCGAGTCCGTGTGAGTCGGTCGGTGCGGTTAGACCCTTGAACGAGTCGGTCGGAGCGGTCGGGACGCCCGGACGAGTCGGTCGGCGATTTCGCATCGTACTCGCTCGCCCGGACGCGCGTACGAATCGGTCGGGTAATAGGGCTCCGAATCGGATCCGGTTAAGCCGAATCCGATTCGGAGCCCTACCGGCCGAGATCGGAATCGGCCCCATAGTCTTTTGTCTGCTTTGTTAACCCTGGCCACCAGTAGCGCTGTTTCAATAAAGAAATAGTTGCTGTAACGCCTGTATGCGCAGAACCCAAACCCTCGTGTGCTGCTAAAATTAAGCCTAACCTACGATCCATATTTGGTATTACTCCATCCCCCACTCCAGGAATCTGAGCATATGGAATGTTTTGTGCATCTAACTTGTAGGAGTACTTGAGTGGAAATTTCTTTGGTACTGCTGTGCTGCCTTTGCGCGAAGCATTGACAGCTACCATAATCTCGCCGTCTATTCTCGTTCTTTAACGAGTGATTGCAGCTACGGACGCTGTGCGTACAGCCCCCTTTGCGGCTTCATCAGCCAATGAATTCCCTTCAACGTGAACGTCATCACGCTGATGACTCAGTGTATGTATCATGTGAGCCATTGGTAGTTCGTTTCTCAACTCCACTACCTGTTCCCATAGCATTTTATGCTTAATTGTGCCACGTTTTGCATCTTTGAACCCGTTTTGTTCCCAATGATGTAGATATTCATTGTACGACTGTACACAGTAAAAGGAATCACACACAATCAGTGTGGGGAATTCGTGATCCGCATTTATAAGTGCCAGTATCAGTGCTTTTAGTTCTGCCAACTGAGCCGTGCAATCTCCTAGAGATTGCGTTTTAGTGCAGGTTGGATGGAACTTGCCATCACGCATGCGACCTTTAATGATTGCACATGCCGCGCTGTAAGCTTGCTTACTCCCTATGGCCGGTTGAGCAGATCCGTCAGTGTAAATAATGTATTCATACTGATCTAGAGGCAAAATTTCATTTGGTAGAGGATATTCTTATTCGTATTGCAGAAATGCTTGTGTTTTTAAACTTGGATCAAATCTGTATTCAACATCCGTTGCAGTAAGAGAATTAGCCCATTGTATCCATCTGGGATGTAAGGCTTTCGCATTTGGAATGCTAGCTTTTGTAACAGCTTCTAAAGCTGGTACTGGGGACACGACAATTATGCGTTTACCCTGAGCCAGAGCTCTTTCTCTTGCTACAGCGGTCTGCACTGCTGCCAGGATTTTTTCTGTTGAAGTGAAACGCATTTCTGCGTTTGTGTACAGGTGTGATTTGTATGCGATTGGTACCGTTTCACCTTCATTAAAAGTTAAATAAGTGTACCCGCATTGACCCGCTATTACTCGGATCACTAAGTTCTGTGCGTTTACGCGTGTCTGTAAATGTTTAGAAGCTATCATGTCTTCCTGTACGGAACGCAGGATATTTCTATGTTCCTGTGTCCATTGTCTGACTGAAAAATCAGGTTTTATTAAGTCGTAGAAAGGTTTTACTCTTTCTGCGTAATCCAAAATGTATGTTCGACCAAAATTTAGGAATCCCAGAATTGATTGTAAATTCTTTAATGATTTTGGAGGTTGGAGCAGCGCACACTTTTCTAGAAAGTTAGCTGCCAGGCTTTTCCCTCACTTGACAGCTCGTATCCGAAAAACAGGACACTGAGGTGAGCAATTTTTGATTTTTTAAAGTAAAATTTGTAGCCCTCAGAGACGTATCCCATAATAATGGTGCTCACCCTGGTCAAGTGCCTCGGCAAGTCATCGTCCGTCAGATAAATATCATCCACATAGGACAATGCGTCTTCATCCAAATTTTGGAGTAACTCTGTTACCCTTGCTGAAAACAACCCCGGGCTATTCTTATACCCTTGGGGGAGTCGTCAAAATTGCCGTTATAATCCTAGCGCACTGAATGCGGTCAGATACCTGATTTCAGGCGCTATATTTTGGCTGAAAAATCCATTTGAGATATCAAGTGTTGTTTTGTATTTTTGTCGCACAATGTTATTCATTAATGCGACACTGTGTGCATTTTGAACTGCAAATGTCTTTGTGCAAGTGTTTAAATGTCTGTAATCTAAAACTAGACGATATGTATTGTCAGGTTTGGCTACGGGGAACAAAGGGTTGTTCATAGGTGAAGTGCAATTTTCTATCACCCCCTGGTATTCAAGTTGATCTAAGATCTCCCTGACTTGTTTTTTAGCTTCCTGCTTTATAGGGTATTGCCTTTGAGCATTTGGGGAAACTTTTAACAGGATCACGTGGTGGGTTGAATCCTCATCCCAACCAGCATGATTTTTGTACAATGCCGGAGCTAGGGCAACCGCCCACTCCTGCGCATATGCATGTTTAAGATGTATGGGAATGAGGTCGGAAAATGCTGGAAAAATGACCTTTTCTCCCTTTGGGCACTCCATGACGAATGCTGGCGGCCAGACTTGCTCTGCTAATAGGATGTCATATCCAGATGACAAATTTTCCCAAAATAGACCTTTAACTTTCCTGGGCTTGTCCCCCTCCATCCAGAGTGTTATCTCATGTAACTTATGTGGGACACTTACCCGAGTATCAGGTGTTTCCACCGTGATATACTCACTCAACTCCGCTGTCACCAGAAATTCCTTCAGGTTCTGGCGAGCTATTGTTACTTCTGCCGCGCTGTCTAGCATCGTCAGAGTCCATTCCCCGTTCAGAAGCTGTGTCCTCAGAATTCTGGGCATGTCTGATCTGAACTGAGGTTTCTGTTTTTGTTTATCTTCTTTTTTAGGTGCGTAGTCCGCAGCGTGTTGCGTGTCTCTGGACTGGACGCTCCTCTTGTCTGTGTTCTGACCGTCCTTCCCTCTCGGAGTTTCTTGACGAACCCTGAAAGGAACGAGAGGAACGTGTATCAGTATCCTGATACCTGTCAGGTTTTTTAATATTATCCCTATTCCTGAGGTTATACCTCCTTTCAGAGGGCTCCTCTGGATTGAGATCTGCTATCTTTAGACTTTTGTTGTTTTTTATTTTCCCACTTCTTTTTAGAAGAAGTAGGCGTCTGCTTTGTAGTGTCCTTTTCAGGACTGCCCACCAGTTGTGGTTTTAATGCTTTCCCCGCTAGACTGTCTCTGCCTAGTTCTGCATATGCAGTTTCAATTATTTTGGGTAGTTCGTGTTGTTGATCTATTGGACCGAACTCCCTTAGGCGTTGGCGGATCGCCACTGAAGCCGCTTCCCCCTTAATGTTAGCTAGTATTATGGCTGATACCTGGTCAAAGTTATTTAGTAACTTCATCCCTAAGTTAAGGGCAGGTTCTGCTCCGTACTCATTTTGTATCTGTCTCAATACGTCTGGTACTACTGCTAAGGACGGGATACCATGTGTTCTGGTATATATGGCAGCAAAGACTGAACCCCAAGAGGTGCAATCCTCTACTTGTGGTGTGAGCCCCATGGGCAAGCAGATTGTTAGAATTCTGTGTTTTTCATAGGTGGTAGTATTCGGGAATACTGCCTCAAGCTGAGTTATTTTCTGAGCTATCCAGAATGGTATTTGTTCGCGTTTTGCAGGCATTTTACCCATTACTGCGTGTAATGTTTGAGGAGTAATTTTATTTCCTGTACCCTGAGCTGGAGTACTAATTGCTGCAGGTTGGATTGTTAAAGTCCTCATGACGAATTGTGTCAGGTTTCTGTAGATTTTAATTAAATCTCTGTGTTGTACGAGTAATTCTGGCTGTGGCATTGTTCCAATGTCAGGCTGCGGTGTGTAAGCCGCTAGTATTGGCCATGTGGCCCCGTCTCCACCGAGCGGGCCTAATCTTACTCTTCCTCGTACGTGGGGTAGGACGCCATTAAACCAGTAAAAATGTTCCTGGTAAGTGAGTGGAATCTCTATGTCCTCAAACGGGGCATATTCCCTCCGTGCATTTCCTCTCAAATAGTAGTGAAATGTCTTTGTTATGGCATTTGCTGCTGGGAATGTAACCCATGAAAAGAACACCTCTGTTTTGTTTGATTCGTGTGCCTCAATCACGAAAACTACCATGCCACCCGTGGCTGGTAAGCCATTTTCTAATAGTCTTATGGTGACTGTCCTTCTAAATTTTGGTGCAATCTGTATTGCATCCTCAGGATCTTCTTCTCCCAGGTCAACTCTCTCATCCCCTGAACCAGGCATGTTTAGAGGAAGAAGTGTTCACAGGGAACTAAGATGAGGTGTGATGCACAATTTAGGAACTAAATGTCCTTCAAGCTTGATTAACCAACAGCCAATAAATAGTATTCTCGTACTACTCAGCTGTGGCGGATTTTGTGCCCACCCACTCCAGACGTCTCTGGTGTTTTGTGAGTAGGTTCTCTGAGAATAGCACGACTGAACTACTCAGATTCTACTGTTAAATAAGTACCCAACCAACGTTGGCGGCGCCATGTCGTGTAGTTCCTATAGTACCCCTGCAGGACCTGCGCGTATGGATAACATAAACCGTGGGCTTGGTGTCAGACTGACTCTGTGCACCCCCACCGCATATGTTAGCCGGATTTGCATTAGCTAGCTCACAGTGCCACTAGAATCTCCTCTTATCGGGGAGAGATTAGTTTCTGGCAACCTTAGATCATGACAACGCAAATTCCTCAGAATTGTGGAAACAATGTACTACCTTTCGCTCAGTCATTCGTGCTTACCTATTCGGTTTGTCTCAGAGAGTTACACAGAATAAACAGTCGGGCGTTTCAATAAGTATTTATTGAACAGTTGTTATTCTAGTGTAAAATATATGTGCTGCAGCGATCAGCAGACAATAGCAGAGATATATTATCAGCAGTACGATCAAAGTGAAAGGATAGAACAGTTCTACCATTTTGCAATAATCATGAATACATAAATAAATATAAAATGCATTATGAAAGTGCGCGTACTCCTACGATGCCTAACTAGATGTACCTGAGTGTACCTAGCATATGTGTAGGTCAAAAAGCCTAAGAGCCAAGAATCCTTCTAGGATTTAGTAAAACTCCCATACCTGAATAGAGAGAGTGTGGGACACCGTCCTGGTCTCGAGTTGGACACCCCGCAAGGGCTGTGTTAGACCGCTGTCAGCTGGAGCGACTGCATGCAGGAGCCTCAGCTTCTCTGGTCAGTGTGTCAGCATGGAAGTCTCGGTTCCCTCTGTCTTACCGGGGTAAGATGTGGTGTATTTACACCCTGAAGACTCTAGTTGCTTCGTATGGTTTGTATTGGCCCTTGTTAGACATGAGGAAGACGTCAGGGGTGAACTTTGTACATACATATTATGCAGGTGGTGTATTCCTAGAGAGCCATGCATAATTGATTAGTACAGTGTGGGCCTGTGTTTGGGAAAAACCCTGCTGTATTCAAAACCACAGACTAGATAACATTCAGCCCTCAGAGCTCGTTGTGTACTAGCGAGGACCAATGTAGGTGAAAGATCATGCCTATATAAGGAATCATGACTATAATAGGACATGTACAGTTATGACCGTAATAGGGTATATGCGGCTTTGACCATAATAGGGCAAGTACGAATATGACCGTATTAGGGCAAATACGAATACGTCCATTTTAGGGCATGTATGAACGGGTCTACATTAGGGCCTCTATACGGGACATAACAAAATGTCTAGTGCATATTCCACACCACAGTTGCATAATACACCACGAGGAAATGTCTGCAGTGACGTTGTGTGTATTTATTTTCAGAAATATGATTGTTTATCAAGCGTCTTCTTCAAGAAATCTGTGTTAACAGGAATCTGTTACAATGAATCCTTGAATAGAGAAGACAGCGAGACTACAAAGAGGTGAGTCTCCAAGTAACTAGGAAGTCTATGACTTAATCAGTTATGTGGTTTTATTACAATTTGATGGATTCCTGTATGTCCTTTCCCAGCAAGGTGTTCTCTTTTCATATAAGGCAAAAGTGGTCACTTATCTTGCTTACCGGTCTGCATTCTTGTCTACAAATGACGTAACCTGCCGTGACTTGACAAAAGATGACATTGTGATACGGTTCTTGGCTTGAGAAAGTCTATCCCTTGTCAAGCCTATAACCTTCAGTTCTCTATCAAGTCTTCGAAGGCTAGAATGGTACTATGCATGATGCGACTAGTGTATCATCATTAAATCGGATGGCGCGTAGTTTGCTGCATGTTTGTATATAAATATGTGGTAAAGATCACAGGGCGGTCAATGGCAGCAGAGATTACTTGTAAACTCGTATTGTGTGATCTGTCAAATAATCCTTCGATGAACCGAGTCTATTATATGTACTCAAGACAACAGTAGAAAATGATCACTTAAGGCCAAATTATTCTGTTTACACAGAGCACTTTATAGTCCAGTTTTCTGCAAACACACCACTTTGGTGGCCTAGCACACTACTACAGTATGCCGAGAGAGCCGGAGTTTAGAAGGTTGTTTATGCAATTCCGTTTTTATCATCGTCTGCTTTTAACTAAATTAGCAGATGGCAATGCCTAAGCCTGGACAATTACCAGAGAAGGCTATGCTTGTAGAAAGCAGAGACCGCCGAGCATGTGTGTGCCTGAAATGCTCTGAACTGGTGGGGTTAAGACTGCAACTCATCACCTCAAAGCTTAATAGCAGTGCCTTATCACCAGTCATCGCCGCTGGAAACAAGACTGCCAGTGTCATCCGTAGTGTAGTAAAACATGCATGCTTTGCACTGCGCAAATTGCACGCACAAATCAAGTTTTAGCGCTTGTGTATTTTATGTCAGCTTGTTTAAAAAGTGTGTTTACTGATACCAGGAGCCCTCGCTTGTTTTATTTTTTTTTATTTTACCACGGATCCACAGTAAAATTTAATTACAAAAATAAATGTTTTTGGCCCCAAGCTGTTTGACCCCAACCCCAGGCCTAGGGGGTCAGTGTATTCCTACCCTGCCCCCTCCTTTTTTTTTGTGCCTTTTTTCTTGGGACTCAGATGAGTCTGAGTCCCAAAATGGCTGCCAACACTTCCTGGTCAAAGTGTTGGCAACCAATCAGATCTCAGCATGAGATCTAGTGGATCCGCGGAAGATTCGCAGTTCTAGATATACAAATTTCTTTTTTCTTTAATGACCCCAAAACGTCTGAATGGATTAACATTAAATCACAATGAGGGCTCTTTCTGGACCAAGAGCTAGCTTTCTGCCAAATGTGGTGCAATTCCGTCCAGCAGTTCAGGCTGTTGTCGTTTCTAAAATCTCTAAGGGAAATTGCATGTGTAAAAATGCATTTTGGAACCCCCCCTTTTTCTCCATCCCCGCTCGACGAATCACCCCAAAACTTTCCCCACAGCAGCTGAACTCTGGTGCGTACTAGCTTTGAACATTTCGTGAAGATTTGTCAAACGGCGCCAATGTTATTACCAAAACAAAAAATGCATATACTATGGAAACTAGGTCATAAGTATAACTATATATATATTTATAAACAGATATATATATACATACACACACACATATGTATATATATGTATTTCTATATATATGTATATGTATATATATATATACACAGAGAGAGAGAGGGAGAGAGAGAGAGAAAGAGAAAGAGAGAGATTAATTGTATGCTTGTTAGAAAAAAATATATCTGTTAAAATTATCCTTTCAAAATTTGAAACTTATTTTTATTTTATATAATGTTTCAAGTTAACAATATTATCTTTTGCATTGGTATAGAAAAATATTCAAATATTAGGTATATTTTTAAAATAATTACCCTTTTGGTTGAAGCTTAAATAGTATTCATTAGAAATATTTCCTCTTTTAAATATATATTTCGATTTTTTAACTAGATATTTGGAGTTGATTTCTCAGACATAGGTATTCCTATACTTAATATATTTGTTTGCCTCTGTATTTTTGTTGTCAAACCTTTTGCATTTTTTTAGTATAGAAAATTGATATTTTGGCCTATGATATTTTTGGTGCTTTGCTTTGGCTTGCAGTTAGAATTCCAAAATACAACTCATTACAGGCCTTGTAAGAAAAGCCAATTCACAGAAACAAGAAAAGAAACAAGAACTGGGAGACAAAGTGGTCATCTTCAGGTCAGAAGTTAGTATGTTAACAATGATGACTCTGTCTTCTATCCTCCCAAAGAATTTTAAATTGACTACCTTAAATTGATTAATAGCAGCATTTGTTATTTACAATTCTCATAAATGAAAGAGGTGTGATACAAAGAGCTATATAAGAAATGTCAAGTTACTGTTATGATGTCATTGAATTTGAGGGACCATCAAAGGATTTGTTGGAGATTAGATGATAAGGACAAGATGTATGAGTACTAGACCATTTCTGAGGAGAGCTGTTTAGTTGTTTGAGATTTCACATATGAGCATGGGCATATTTTGGTTATTTTTCAATAGTTGTATCATAATTATACCTTCTTGGGATACATTGATATAGGGCTTGCATGGCTTATTTACATAACACAGGGTAGAGAAGTTTCTACCATGCAGAATGCTAATGTCTGCAGTGATTTTGAAAAAGGAGATGAATACACAAGTCCAGTGTATTCTTTGCTTCAACAGAACAGCAGATCTCTGTTAATTTCGCAAGGCTTAATATCTACAGTCAGGCTTTTGGTAAAGGCATAAAGGCTGTTATGTTTAAATATTTTTGTAGCATTTTTTGAGAGACCGGATGAATAGGAGATTTCATTGGTGTTATTGCCAACGTTAGAAAGGTTGATGACTCAAGGCAGTGTAAGACAACTTGGATTAGTTGTATGCCTAAGTGTGCAGAAAGGTAAGTTATGAGTCAATAGGACTACTAATATAAGTGTTAATGATGTTTCCTAATGGCATTTTTTCCACTCTTGTAATAAAAAAGTGATAATGCCACCACAGTTGGCAGAACCATGTTAAGACTAGGTATCGTTATCAACATCTTCATGTACAAATGTTTCAAGACTCTGATGTTTCAGGCTCATTTTGCTTGTGAAAATGAAAAAGTATTCTTGCTTAAAAAATTGAGCCCACTGTTCTCTTTGGGTTTTGCTATGTTATTTAAGTGTTTTTTATCATCTCTTAAATAACGTAACACATTTAAGTGATGCAAAGACAGTACAGCAATCATGGCAATGAAAATGACATTGATGTTAAATTCTTTTTGCATTGAAAGAAACAACTTACACTAAATATAAGTTTATAGAATTATTATTGCATACCTTAGATAAGATATAGTGACAGTTTCCTTTGAAAGTGTAACGAGATTCGTCATAGGTAGTAATGTGCGAACCTCCTTCTACAGAGCAGGTGGCAGGACATGGACGTTTTTTACAATTCCACAGACGGCTTCTGCAAGCACTGAAGAAGGAGAGTAGTGAAAGTGAATTAATTTCACAAATGCAAATTTCTGATAGATTCAAGACCCATCAACACAATAGGTATTCAACAGTTACTCTTATGTCTGTGAGAGCATATGCTGCCTAGTGGGATTACTGACATTGAGACAGCTGTAGTGTAATGAAATAATTGGGTCAGCAAGAGTCACAGACAATCTGGGATATTGGAATCTATACACCACTGAGCAACTTGCTGTTCTGTGTACAATGGTAATCTGCCTATCACCCCCCCAAAACCCTTATCTACCTGATTGAACCCTCTTAGATCCTGATTACTGGTGGCCCGATTATTTGCGTTTTGTGTGGTAGCTCTTTCAATGCACATATCTCAATGACAACTTGTGTGATAAGCACTCACACCCTGCATACATTTCAGCAAGCAAAACCAGCCAAATATACCAGGGGAAAAATGTTCAATAGATAGAAGGACATGTGGGTATTGGTGCAGTAATTACCAAATTCCACTTGTTAAGACCCATGTCCAGAGAGGTAATTGTAATTGGATTCAATTTATCGCTCCTGAAAAATTCTGATCCTTGGGGTGTTGGAGTGTATTGGGTGTGATAAATGTTTTCAGGGTTGACCATAATTAGGCCATAGTGATGAATTTGTTGGTTGTTGATTGTCAAATTGTCAAAGGTCAAGACTCGGCAGTCGGAAACTTCAAAGCATGGATCAACAAATGTGCCGACAAAGTTGCATCCTCTCAAAACAACCAAAACGGCAGATCCTGCAAACATTAAAGCTAGTTCACACCAGAGCTCAAATCCCTCAAGCTCACCTGCAAGCGACTTGAGAGGATCTGGAGTACCAGCAAGACACATAATGACCGTGACAACTTCAAACTAGCCCTCAACAGATACTACCACCAACTCAAAAAAGCCAGAAAATGCCCTGAACTTCCACCTGGAAGACAGGTCAAACCACAGCAAGGAACTATTCTGCATCATCAAAGAATTTTCCAACCCTGCAGCCACCAAGAACACGTCGCCTCCTTTCAGAAGCTCTGCGACACCCTCACCGACTTCTTCTACATCAAAATCACAACCATCTATGATAATTTCGACCACCAATGCCCGGTAACCGAACTCAACAGATTTTTCAACAACACTGACCCCCAGAAAGTCTCAATAATCACATTGGAGCCACTCTCTGCAAACAGAACTGCCACCATCATTGGCTTCATTCACTCAGGAGCCCCCAAGGATTCCTGCCCCACCACAAGTTCAACCGAGGAAAGAGCACCATCAGCAAGGAGCTTACCACAATCATCAACGCATCCATCACATCTGCCTCCTTCCCTTAAGGATGGAAACATGCAGAAGTCAAACCGCTCCTCAAAAAACCTACCACAGACCCTAAAGACCTCAAAAACTACCACCCCATGTCCCTACTGCCTTTCCCCATCAAGATGCTAGAGAAAGCAATAAATCTACAGCTCACTGCTCACCTGGAGAAGAACAACCTACTGGACCCCTCCCAATCAGGATTTCGCTCAAACCACACCACCGGGACTGCCCTGATTGTGGCAACAGATGGCATGAGAACTCTCCTAGACAGAGGAAAGACCGCCGCCCTTAACCTCCTTGATCTCTTCGCAGCGTTCGACATTGTATCCCATCCCACCCTCCTACAGGGTCTCCAACAATTGGGCATCTAAGGGAAAGCCCTCAAATGGGTCTCAGACTTCCTCTCTGGACACACCCAAAGCATCCGCCTCCCATCCTTCACCTTGGGACCAAAAAACATTATCTGTGGCATCCCTCAAGAATCTTCTCAAAGCCCGACACTCTTCAACACTTACATTGCACCTTTGGCCACCCTAGTCAGATCCCACAACATGAACATACTCTCCTACGTGAATGGCACTCAACTCATCCGCTCACTCTCCTCAGACCAGACTAACACAAAATCTAACTTCCAAAAGTGCATGGCCAGTGTCGTATGCTGGATGCAGAGCAGATATATCAACACTGACATTCTCATCTTCTAGAGCAGCAACTCCTTGTGGAACGACTCCTGGTGGCCAAAGGAGCTCAGCCCTGCACTCACACCCCAAGAGCACGGAAGAAACCTCAGAATAATACTCACCAGCAAGCTCTCGATGAGGAAGCAGATAAACGCTGTCTAATCCACCTCCTTTCTCATACTGAGCTTGCTCCGAAAAATCTTCAAATGGCTGCCCATCTACATCAGACGCACCGTCACCGAGGCCCTCATCACCAGCTGCCTGGACTATGACAACTCACTCTATGTGGGAATCACCGCTCAACTACTAAACATACTCCAGACAATTCAGAACACATCAGCCAGGCTCATTCTCGACCTCCTAAGGCGGAACCACACCTCCCCCTCAAAGTGCTACACTCGCTCCCCGTCAGCAAACGGTGCCAGTTCAAACTGCTCAAACATGCCTATAAACCCCTTCACAACAAGGGTCTAGCCTACCTCAACCACAGGGTGAACTTCCACCAACCCACCTGCAAACTTCCCTCCTCATCCCTCTTCCTAGCCCACACACCCCACATCCACAGAAGCAGGAGCTGCAGCCGTGCCTTGTCACACCTGGCAGCCATGCACTGGAATGGCCTCCACCTCCGCACATCCCCCACCCTTCAAGAGTTCAAGAAGGACCTGGAGACCTGGCACTTCGACTAATTCATCTCAGCAGCAGGCCCCCCCCCCAGTGCCTGGATACCCTCATGGGTGATAAGCAGCGCTTTACAAATCCATTTTGATTTGATTTGAAGCTTCTTGGGTCTGAGATGAAAAGTGTATCTCTTTGGTACATTTTCACTGTACAGCTATGTTCTTCTTACTGATAGCTTTATATAAAACCACATGTTCCCAAATGTAATTCTTCTTGCTGACACCTTTTTAAAAAACAAAGCATGTAATGTCACTGAAATACTCGAGTATAGTCATGGTCTTCATTATTATTTTTAAATGTGTCTCATGAAAACTGAACTGTCACTCTAAAAGATTTCCAAATTTAGGCCTGAGTAGAAAACATATCTTTGGAACTATGGGGCATATTAGCAAGGGCACTATCGCCGCTTTAGCGGCACTTTTTGCCGCTAAAGCGGTGATATTTATATCGCCCTATCAGCAAACTGTCTCTAACAGCCGTTAGCGACAGTTTGCGGGCATTAGCGCCCGTTTTTTTACCGCTTTGCATGTCAGCGATATTTATCGCTAATGACATGCAAAGTGAAGGCGTTCCCAACGAACAAACCTGGGAAACACTCGCTAACAGGCCTATCGCCTATTAGCAAGGTGGCCATGGCCCCAGTTAGCGACGTGAAAATTCGCGCTAACCGGGGTCATCGCCATTTATTTAACACCTGCAATTAGCAGGTGTTAGCCATACCTAACATGGGGGGTGGATTATGCTGATACGACCACAGGGTCGTATCAGCAAGGTATTCTCCTTCTCCATGCAACATCGCTGGTTTTTCAGCGATGTTGGCTCATTTCCCCGCTATCGCTGGAATATTCATCGCCATAGCGCTAATCGTTGCTAATACAGCGTTAGCGTGGCAATATATTCCAGCGATAGCCGGCGATAAAAAAAATCACGCTAAGCAGGGTTAGCGATGATTATCGCCTCTTCTTGCTAATATGGCCCCATGTTTTAGAAAATGGCCCTTTCTGCAGGGTCACCCCAAACGTTTTACCTTCCTCCTCCTCTTCTGACCTCGTTTTTGTTGACTTTAGGACTCTGAGCACTTTACCACTGCTAACCACTGCTAAAATGCATGTGCTCTCTCCTCTAACCATGGTAACCTTGGCTCATACCCAGTTGGCATATTTAATTTACTTATAAATCTGTAGTAAAGTTCACCTCGTGCCCGGGGCCTATAAATTAAATGCTACTGGTGGACCTGCAGTACTGATTGTGCCACCGACTTTAAATAGTCCCTTAATCATGTTTCAGGCCTGCTATTATAGAGGCAGTGTGTGCAGTTTAAAACTGCTATGCCGACCTGGCAAGTTAAACTTCTTGCCAGATCCAAACCTTCTTTTTATAATACATATAAGTTTCCCCTAAGGTAGGCCATGGACAGCCAAAGGGCAGGGTGCAGTGTATTTAAAAAGTAGGATATGTACTATTAAGTTTACATGTCCTTGTAGTTTTTCACTACTGCAAGGCCTATCTCTCCCATAGGATAATATTGGGATTACCGTATTACATTTTATAAGTTTAATTTCCAATTGGGAAGAGATAGGACCTCCAAGTCAAAGCATTATGGGGCTTATTTACAAGCCCATTGCACCGCCGGTGCATCACTTTTTTTGACGCACCGGAGGCGCAGTGTGCCTACCAATTTTTACAAGGCCACGTAAAGCCACCCTGCGTGGCTTATCATGGCCTTGTAAATATGGCCCCTTTCACGCATTACTGTGTGTGAAAGGGGCGTTCCATGGGTGATGCTGTGGGTGTTCCTGCCAACATCCATGGAACCTGACCCATTCCCAGATTTACAAGGTTTTGTAAACCTGGGAATGCGTCAGATTCCTACGCCTCCCAAGTGGAGACGTAAGGGACGTAAGGGAGGAGAAATACCTTTGTTTGTCCTCATTTTTCCTTTTTCTATGTGTGCAAAAAAATTAGGAAAACACCGCTCTTGATTGATTTTGTGCAGGAAAGTGTCTTTCTTGCACAAAAACAATCACTCCTACAATACAGACACTCTTGCACCATGACGCAAGGGTGACTGCATTAGCGCATGGCAGCCCATTGTGCGCCAGCGCCAGGGAAGAGGACTGGAATGTGCTGTATCTTGTAAACAGATCCTTGTGACTGGGGGTGAATGTTTGGATTGTCCAGCATTCCATCCATCAACTGGTTCTTTTGCATTTGTCGCCCTCAGTGGGCAGGGTATGCACAGACGTGGGTCCCGTGCTCACTACACCACTGGATTCAAGCTAGCCTGGTTGATGAGGGGTGATGCCCTGAAACCGGTCCCAGGATGCTTGTTTCTGGTCCAGGGAGGACCGGGCTTGGCAGTTCGGGCTGGACTGTTCCCACAAGGAACAGGGTCAAGACTGATTTGCATATGGCTGGGTCCAAACTGGGGTGGTGTGGTGAGCAAAAGAATGATGGATTTAACCCAGATCCTTGTGACTGGGGGTGAATGTTTGCATTGTCCAGCATTCCATCCATCAATTGGTTCTTTTGCATTTGTCGCCCTAAGTGGGAAGGGTATGCCCAGACGTGGGTCCCGTGCTCACTTCACCACTGGATTCAAGCTAGCCTGGCTGATGAAGGGTGATGCCCTGAAACTGGTCCCAGGATGCTTGTTTCCGGTCCAGGGAGGACCTGGCTTGGCAGTTCGGGCTGGACTGTTCCCACAAGGAACAGGGTCAAGACTGATTTGCATATGGCTGGGTCCAAACTAGGGGTGGTGTGGTGAGCAAAAGAATGATGGATTTAACCCAGATCCTTGTGACTGGGGGTGAATGTTTGCATTGTCCAGCATTCCATCCATCAACTGGTTCTTTTTGCATGTATCTTGTAAACATGGCACATTCCTGCCCTTTTCTTTTGACACACTGTAGCACAGCAAGAAGGCTTGCTACGCTGCAGTGCATCAAAATATTATAAATGAGATCCTCTGTGAAAATGTTACTATACATGTTGGAAAGTCATGTCATTCATTTGATTGTTTAGTCATTTCAATCAATTTGTCATTAATAATATTAAGTTTTGTATATTAATGTGAATACACTTTGTGGACATTTCACTCGTCCACAAGAAAGATTTTTCCTTGTCTACAAGGGTTTTGTGTGTTAATCAGGTCAAACGTTTATTAACATGTCTTGATTTAAATGTGTGTTATGTAAGTTTTCAGGTTTAGATGTGTGAGGATACACCAAAAGAAATATTTAATTGATAACTAACAATTACAGTTACGAGAAGGCACAGAATAATCATGCAGTCTACACAGTTCTTTAATAAATCCATGGTTTAGCGGGGTACCACTTTGTATACGGACTTTTAGAAAGTTGGCATTGTTAATATTGAGAAAGTCGATGTCAATATGAATAACAATACATTCATGTATAAAAACGAAGTTGAATCTTTATTGACGAATTCCCCCGTTATAAACTCCACATCAACCTGACTCAGAAATAAGCAGTTAGGAAGGCGCTGAGACCCAGGCCAGAGGGCACTGATTAACAGGTCATAGGTGGGGCGGCATATAGCCACCAAACAAACGAGCAGACAGGAAACCCCAGATCATTCCCACAGATAGGCGCAGTGACACCAAAATGCTCCAGGAAGATTGGCCCCAATAAAGCACACTTGGCCGGGCAAGTACCCGCATTCCCAAAACACCACAAAAGTCAGATGCCACATGAAGTTAGAAACACATAGCCAATCAGGACACAGTACACGCAGTGATCACACGCTCCCCATGCCGGACATCTGGACATGTTACCCACTGGCTGCATTGTGTTCAAGCAAGGTCGAGGCCCACCTGGATTCCTCATCTAATACATTAATTTGTGGCTTCAAAGGCAGAGGTTCACATTCCTTACCAAAAAAGGATCGCCTGAACTATTTTATGGCATTTAATGAATTGTATAAAAAACCCATGTCAGATCAATTGTAAGATGAGACAGTCCTCAGACCATATGCCTGTAACTGTTCTCCCGGCCGCATTGTTTAATTAAACAAACTGTTCCTGTTTTGCCAAATGCCTCATGTCTCTTGTTTTTTCAAGGTATTTCATGCTCAAGCAACATTTTGGCGAGCCACCATCGGAGCTAATTGGTATCTCAAACCCGACTGCAGCCACGAAAGGAGACCCCAACAGGACAGATTCACATTTGCGCATCAAGGAAGTAAAACAGACATTGCAATTGATTGGAAGTTCTGCTGAATTCGCGGGCGGAGGTCCGTCCTGAAACTGCTGTCACAGAAAGTAAGAGACTACATCAGAACCTTACTAAAGAATGTGGCAAATGGCAAACTAGGTAGAAGCATAAAAAGACAACCTGAGCAAATTGCCACTGACAGAAATCTAGCATATTACTATTTTATATGTCCTAGCTGAGGAGTCGTAAGGAGGCCTCAGAGGTGATCTCGCGGAAGTCACCTTTTTTTTAAAGTCAGCATGCTAGGAAAGGTGAATATTTATTGTATAGCCCTTTTTGGCTCCCAGGACGCTATTTATATGGTAAAGCTATACTGATTGGGCAGTGTTGGCACCTCAATCTTATTTTTTTGTCGAAAAGGGTTTTTCAGTGCCACTGGTTTCTTAATGATATCTGAAAGGACGGAGAGGTGTTGGTCATTTGGATCGCTGGGTGTGACACAGATGGTACGCTTGGCCCCTGGGTGTGATACAGGGTGGCATTAGGGCATTTAGGGAAAAAGATTTGGACTTGGGAAAGTAGGTGTAACTTGTATCTGGCCAAGAGGGGCCTGTGGTTCTCGAAGTATTTCCTTTTCCCCACAAACTATTGTTGTTACATTTGTCCTGGAGCTGACATTGGCAGACTATCAGGCTCATTTAGTTCTGTGTACCGCGCAGAGCTTCCACTGGTTACAGGATAGCATGCGCTAGGAGCGGGCTAAGAGATTTTTTGACAAAATGTGTTCTCTGTCAGTTTTATGTTTAGATTGATGTAAGGTATATGTGATGTTATGGTGCTGTTAAATATTCCAAACTGTATTTTGTCTTAAATATTATCTTTGTTGTTGATGACTTGATGTTTCATTTAAGGGTGCTGCTATTTCTCACAAACTGTATTTGATGCCAAAAGTCAATATCGTTCAGATACTGTTTTGTTTTCACAATTGCAATTTTTCAATGTTACAACCCTTCATATGCATTGTTATTTGTGTTGATAAAATGTTCATGTTGAATTGTTAATGCATCTGTACATAGCGCTGAGCTCATAGTAACGTAATTACATGAAGTACACCACACATATTTGTCCCCACAATTAGATCTAAACCAAAGATTCCCCAAAACGAAGAAGCTAAGGTACCTTGTCCACTAAAACTGCCATACTTATCATGGAGTCACCATTAAAGCACATGCAAACCAGGTGCCCCATACAAGCAAAAAAACGTAATACGTTTTGCCAAGAATGGCATACACACATTTCCCTGGCCAAAGGAGGGAACCTTTGACACTAATGCAATTTAACACATAAGAACACGCATACAGACCAAATACAAAGGTCAAAAGAAAGACAGGAGAGAGACATTGTTAGAACTATGGGCCATCTTTGAGGACGCCCAGTTCTATAATCCTATGTGACACTTAGCAAGCAAGGAATCAGCACCTCCCCCACCATATGCAGGTATGAAGGTGTTTATGCCAGTTCCCCCCGCATTGGGATATTTCATTCCACCAGTAGTAGGAGCTGGCGGGCCCCCCACCGAAAAACAAATGAGTAGGCCCAAACATGAGAAACCCACAGGCCAGTATGCCCAGACAATTTTAACGCTACCCAACACCGGTGGTAGGGCTCCCAGAAGTTTGAAAATCCCCGTTCATAGAGCCCAGCGGCATGGAGAACGTGCACTCCCACTGGTTCAAGCAAGCATACACAAGTGACAGGGAGATTTGTGGCAGTTCTAGACAGTGACACAGCTAGTGGGGTTGAGGAAGGAAACCCCAGTCCCCTGGGACCAGATGACGAGGGTGAGGCCACAGGATTTGCTCAGGTAGCCGAGGAAACAACAGAGAGCACATTTGAGGGCAAAGTCTGACCAAAATGAACAGCGCATAGCTCAGAGCAAAGACGGGATGAGGAAGAAAACAGCATAGCGCAACCCCCACATTGGGAAAGTGAGAGTAGATATAGAGCACCAATTGGGGAAGAATCAGAGGTAGAGTTAAATGAGAGGCTTCTGGCAGAGATCCGAGCTTCATCAATCCTTCAATCTAGGAGAGGGGCTGACTAGGAAATAAGAGACCAAGGCAGTCTGGTGTTGACCCGACCAAGACACAGGAAAAACAAGGTGGCACCTTTGCGTGCACAAGAGGGGAGCATCAATGAGAACGTACGCTGCTCCACCCAAATGCACGGGAAGAATAGACTGACCTCAAGGGAGATAGTGCACAGAGAGGATTGCAAGATCTTTGCGTGGCCATTCTGCTACCAGCTAGCCCACTGGGCCGAGAGAAAAGACCAGTATGATAGACCTTGGCCAGAGGAGGGATCCTTCAAATCAGAAGATATGGCTATAGCATAAGATTGCCTTGGTAACAACGTATTTACAATACGTCGATACATGGCGATAGTATCAGCTAGCCGCAGTAAAAGCTGCCGCTGACACTAGCATCAAAGCGGTAAAATCTTTGCCGCTAGCGAGAGAAAAGTGATGAAAGGCCAACTAGAGGCAAAAAACTCATGTTAGCCAGCCCAACGTCACTTTTCTGCCTCTAGAGGCATAAATAGCCTTTAAGTCCACCACTAATGATAAAAATAAAATAAAAACAATGGAATGCCGAATGGAGCAGCCAGGGCCAAGTTCAGTACAGGTAAACAACCCCCCCAAGCCCTCCAACAGCCAGGATGACCAGCCAGAGTCCCAGGGGAAGAGGAAATGCAGATTCAGGGCTCCATTTACGTAAAGAGGCGCAACGCTGTGAAAAACCAGTGATGCATCACTTTAAATAGCGCTTTCCTTGCCACACCATGGCAGCCAAAGCCTGGAAGCGTGGACAGTCCCTGGGGCCCAGAGGCCTCACTGGGCCTGCGTCTGAGACCCAGAATGGGAGGCAGAGGTGCTGTGGAGTTGCTGCGGACTGATGATGGAGGCGGGCAGCGTCGGGACCAAGCGCTTGGGCCATGGCAGTAGACATTGAGGCATCTGCGATCGCCCTTACCTGGTGGTGAAGTCTGGCAGGTCGCATGGATACACGTTGCTGACCTGTGTGAGAAGACCGCCTGGCGCCCCTTGGAGCTGCCATCGGTAGAGGCGCTCCTGCTTACCAACATAGGGAGGTCTGCATCACATAACATGCGCCACCACTACACCGGGGTGCATGCAGGAGATTGCCAATGGTGGGCCGCACCTCTCCGCACCAGAGGCCAGAGGATGTGGCGCTGCCCAGACGCTGTGGAGGGTGAGGCCCCTGAGCTGCGCCAGACTTGTGTGGCAGGAGTGCTACAACTTCATGCCTAAGGGGGCCCTGCTGCATCACCTGCATGAGGAGGTTCCCCTGCGGACTTGGCGGCGACTGCTGTACCCAGGCTTGTGAAATCCCACCTGGCTGAGGCTCCTGCTGGCTGAGTCACAGATTCAGAGAGAGCGCGGTGAATTGAGCACCGGTGTCGATGTCCAGGTGAGGAGAAGGTGGGACAGGGAGCGGAGAAGGCCTCGGGGTTGTGTCGGGCCCAGGCCTAGCACCTGTGGGTGGCACAAACTGTGCCCTGAGCAATCCCTGCACTACGAAGGGCACGCATTGCCGAGGACACCGCACAAGACTGGTGGGGTACTCCACTAACTGGCTCAAGTTGCTGAGATCGGCCATTGTTGGCAGCGGGTGCCACAGGGGCCGGTTTGGGCTCAGGCACTTGGGTATGCAGCTTGATCCGCCGTTACTCGCTAGGGAACTGGGGAACACGGAATCTGGTTGCCACTGTTAGATCGGAAGAGGCAACCAGGTGGTGCTGCCTTTCCTTGCCCCCTGGTAGTGAGCTTTTGGGTGTATGAGCGACTATCCCTTAGTGGACTTGCTCTTCCCACAGCGCAGCGCCATCTGGTAGCTGCTGCTGCTGTCCCCATCTGCTGCTGCTGGTTCCTCTGACCCAGAGGTCAGGTGTTCGAGGCCCTCCTCCCCCGCAGGCTCCTGCCTGCGCCTCATCATTGGTGGTCCAGTGGTAAAGCGTCACTGATCTGCTGCTAGACTGCCCTCCTGTCCCTCTTTTCTGCTGTTCCTGTCCCTCTTTCTGCTCTTCTCCGTTGCTTTCTACCTTTGGCTTTGTTCTTCTTTTTTCTTTTCTTTGCTTTGTTTGGCTTTGTCTTTCATGTGCTTTTGCACAGTTCCTTTTCCCCTGTCCTCTCCCTCGTTGATGCTGCAATCTCCCGCAGCCCCGCCCCCTCCAGTGTTCCAGTTTCCTGCCTCCCAGCTGTCCAGGCCCCCCGCAGCACTATTAATGGTGGCTGCAGTGCGGCCATGCGCAGCGGGTGTGCCACTGGTGCACCGAATGTACACCAAAGGCACACCCATATGCGCCATCCACGCATGGACTGTGTCCAGTGTCAGGGACCCTGCCTCCCAGACACTACACTAATATGACACCAGCACCCTCCTCGCCCTCAACCCAGTACGCTACGCTGCCTGCCATCTAGCATCACCATTGAATACTCTTGCACACTTCGCCTGCCAAAACTGAAAACACACCTTCTGCCACATCAACACACCTGCGCCTCTTGCCGCCCAGCCGACCAACAGCACCCGACGGGCTCAATTGCATCCTCCTCAACGTGTGGTCCCTCCACAAACACGCCACAGAAATCTGGGACCTCCTCAACATCAACTCTTCAGACATCGCCTTCTTCACTTAAACCTGGACCAACCTCTGCTCCAGACCGGACATCGCCATCCCTGATGGCTACAACACCACTCGCAAGTACCACCCTGACTGCCCAGGAGGAGGCATTGCCATTGTCTACAATAGCACACTCCGACTGACCATGCACTCTAATGACCCAACGGCGACCATGAAACACCTCCACTTCCAGATCCGGACCAAGCCCAACACCACCCTCAGCAGGCCCCCTCGTCTATAGGCCCCGCTGCCCATAACCCCCCATTCACCCATGCTATTGTAGACCTCATTGCACCCCAGGCTCTTGCAACCACAGACTAAATCCTACTTGGAGACCTCAACTTCCACCTGGACAACCCCAGTGACCAGAACACCACCACCCTCCTGGAGAACCTCGCAACATCAGACTCAAGCAGCTAGTCACCGCACCAACCCACATAGCCAGACACACGATCGACCCCGTCTTCTCCGCCAGCAGGAACATTCAACTGCAGCCACACCACCAAACTCTCCTGGACCGTCCGTCATTGTATACATCACGCCTTCACCACACCCACCGTACACCACGGCCATCAATGTCCCCTCCCCGTCGCAGCTGGATCAAGGCCACAGAAGAAATTCTTGTCAACTCCCTCAGCACCACCCCTCTGCCAACACTTACAGACACCAACTCCGCAGCATACAACCTCCACCGATGGATCTCTAACTGCACTGACACCCTGGCACCCGTCAAGAACATCCAGGAAAACAACTCTCCAGGAAGGCCAGCTGGTTCACTCCCGCCCTCCACTAGTCCAGATGCACCTCCAGGTGTCTTGAGAAGAGATGAAGCCACAACAACAATCAACTCCGCAACACAGTCACCCTTGCACCATGGCGCAAGGGTGGCTGCGTTGGCGCATGGCAGCCATTGTGCGCCAACATAGGGGAAAAAGAAAGGGGGGCTTATTCATGAGCCTCTTCTGACAGTTTAACCCTGCCGGTGCATCATTTTCTTGACTTACTTGCATCGTGAATCTTGCACCACGTTACGCCGTATTTACAAAGTGACGCATCTAGGCACATGGGTGACATTGTGAAGCCCTGTGCCACATTATACCTGCACCAGGTATGATGTATGCAGGGTGGGCGTTCCCATGCAACAAAGCCTCGTAGAAGTGGCGCAGTGAAATCCATCAGATTTCACTGCGACAATACTAAGACGCCACTGCGTCAGAACCTTACGCCTGTCTCATGGCAGGCGTAAGGGTGACGCAGTGCCATAGGGATAGGCTGGCTCCATGAATTGCTGGAGTTGCGTCATGCTTGTGACACAACTGCAGCAATGCGTGACTTTAGCACTGACAGATACGTCAGGATCCCAGACGTATCTGTCATTAATTGCGATACGGAGCACCGTACAGTGAATACGGCGCTTCCATGGTGTCGCAAGAAGGGCACAGTGAAAAGTGTTGCAACGCTGTTTTGTCGCTGCGATGCAACACTTCATGAATGAGGCCCAGGAATGTGCCCCATCTTATTGAAAGTGTGCATTCTTGCCCTTTTGTTTTGTTGCAGGGCAGCGCAGCAACATTCCTTGCAGCGCTGTCCAGCACCAAAACCTTTGAAATGAAGCCCCAAGTGTTTGCACTAATTTTAAGACCAGCTATTTTCTGGTCTTAAAAAACTGCCTCTAATTGACTTAGTGAAAGTTTTGGGGGGTTATCCCCGGATGGAAATATCATTGTAAATATCGCGAAGTGGGGTTAGCTGCAGTTTTTGCATGGGAACGCCCACCTTGCATCTCATTTTCGTTAAGTCCCGCTAACAGAAGTGGCGATCTTGAAAATTAACGTTTATGCTGGAAAAGTGCTGCTGGCTGCAGTTAGCGGCACTTTGTAAATAAGGCAATAAAAAAAAAGCCGCCGTAACGTCAATAAATTGATGCTATGGCGGCGTTAAGTTCTTGTAAATATACCCCAAAGTGTCCACCATTGCTGGATGGAGTGGAAAAATGTATCTCATGCTTTGAGAAGAACATTCTTCTAAGTAGTCTTATCGGAGAGCAAACTAACGAGGTGTTCACCCCAGCTCCCATCCCAGCAATTATGCTGACAGACACCGAGCATGACGGGTCCGCATTCAACTCATACAGGTACCGAATACGGATGGCCCTGAGAAAGATGTTCTCTGACCGCCCTGACGTAGGAGGGTTAATGACAGAGACTATGAAGCCAGGGGAGAGTATAAGCAATTTTCTGGATAGAATGAGGGAACGCTGGGGACAGGAGACAGGACAGCCGTGGATTGGTACAGGCCCACAAGTTGCATTATTTTACAATATACTCATAAAGGTTCTGCTCACCAAGAAACAAAGCGGACTGGACAGCGTGGTTGGGTTAGACAACAAACCCATACAAGCCCATATATTACATTACGACAAAAAGAAGCATTAAAAGGATAGAGAAAAACAGGAGGAAGCCCAGAGAGGCACTGCTAAATTTGTACAACACAAATTGACAAAAGACCACCCTCAAGGGGGCCTCGTTGGCCGCAAGTGTGCAAACAGCACCAGTCTTAAAGGGAGCTACACCATAAAACCTCAGAGGGTTTCAACGTAGCTATAGTGGCAGAAGCCAGGGAAGTTGAGGTTGGCAGCAACCAGACCCTAGAGAATTCTACTATTGCTACAGGATGGGCCACGTGACAGACAGATGCCGGTTAAAAGCATAACACGAACAGAGATCGATGGGCCAAGACTAGCCACCACAAAACCCTCATCCACAAAACCAAGCCCAGGAAACCCCAAATGCAACTTACATTCAGCCGCATGGAGGTCAGTCAGCCGCCGCACCCCCGCAACATGGATCAGGTATTTGGACAAGCACGTGAAAGCAGCAACCACAGACCGGGAACTCAGCCCAACAGGGACCATGGCCACAGCCTTGGCAGGGAGCGGTTACTGTCTGGGGAGTCCAAATGTGCAGTAAGATAAACCTCCAGAGTAAATACCACCCATTCACCCACATCTAAAAAATTAATTGTACCAAAACCAAAAGAAGGCCAATGAGCCAACGTTGGGAATACAAACTTTTACTTGCATCTGGGGATTCCGGGCTGCTGTATGTGTTCTGTTGACCGAGTATCCTCACTAACTGTTGACCATCAAGGGTGCCTGCGGGAGACAAGACCCCATTCTGATGCTGATCCCCCAGGGTGGGGTTAGCTGGCCACACCCCAGGGGAGGGCAGTCTGACGAGGCGGTGGGGTGGCTACCAGACAAAGCACTTAAAAAACAGGTTCCTGTGTCCGAAGTCAATGGGAAAGGGTTCCTATTATGAGATCAAAAGGTCAACATTCTCAGACATCCCATCCAGGCCCATGTTTCCTTCGTGGTGTGAAGTCCCAACCGCACCTCAAAAAACTAGAAGTCTCCGGCCAATAGAGGCACCATTTCAGTTCTAAAACGAAACTGTCCTTCAGTGTCGGGAGCTAGGTTTCCTGTACGCTTGGGATACGGAAGGCCCCACAGCACACACACAAGAACTAATAATTTTCTAGGCACCAACATAGCATTGAGTCACTCGGGAGGTTTGCCAGGTTAGCCAGACGTCCCAGCATTGCGAGGCAGTCCTGGCCCAGTCATCACCCCTAGGCAGAGTTTGGTGAGAGTTCTTGGCCTTAGCCTCAGACTTTCCATGTTCTTATAATCCCAGCAATGTTTTATTTCCTTTTCTTTCAATTTTTCCAAATCTCCAAAGTCTGGTTGCTGTGCCATACCCCTCCCAAATAGCGACAGGAGCATGCCCACTTGTTAGAAGTACCTAGCCACAAGCTTGGGCCCGCAGATCCAAAAGCACTGAAAGGAAGCAGGACATAGTCCGAGGGAGAGGGGAGTCCGTAGTGTCCATCACAGCTCCAGGTGACAGTAGAGCGCTGAGTGCGCTCACCCCAGTATCAAGCCTGGCAGCTGGCAAAATGCACCAGACCTCATGTGCACCATCCAGAGAAAGGAGTAGGCCCGACCTCGAACACCACAAGATGGCTTGATCAGGGGTACATGGGGCCACGGAAAATAGTTCCGACCCCCTTTGCCGTAGGATGAATAAGGTAGCAGATTGCGCGAGACCTGGAGAAAACACCCACCAACCAATAAAAGGAGCCAAAAGTTAGCCCAAAAAGAAGTCTCTAGAGAAAGGGTGAAGTCAAGATATCACAAGGGAGGGGCACATTGCACGCCACATGTTGAGAATGCTAAGGAATACACACAAGTAATCTCGGGGCATGTTGCAACCACCAACAACACTTAACAGCAACACTCCCCCTCCTTGCACAGTCCAGAGCACATGTAGCTTGAAAGATGGAGGCCGCAACGATGGCACCCACATGCACACACCAGGAGAGACAGGGTCTTGGAAAACTGGCGGCACCCATAAAAGCCTAGATAAAAAAATGATATAATCCATCTCTATGATCACAAGATCACTCCATGAACATTTGGCACTAAATCCAAGCACACAGTTAGGTACGAAGAAATAGAGAGGAGGGCTCAGCCGCTCATAAAATTGATTAATTTGACTGATTACCATAAAGTCCCCTTTACGTTTTAACTATCAAATAGATACCACAATCCGGGACACCTTACGGTGCCTCACTAAACATTTGTGTAAGTAAGTGTGGAGAGCACACCCCTAAGGGAAGTACAGGAACCCCAAAGAAAAATCATTAACGAAGACACATGCAATGTTTTCTGAATTAACAAAATGATCCAAGCTCTTATCCAACAGGTCTACGATGGAATCTCCAAGTGCACCACCTTTTGAACTGTCACATCAATACTCCAACATGGATCTAAACTGTGCAAATCAAGATTATGAACTGCATTTTAAACGTATTGATTGAACTTTTAAATGAGAAATCCTAATTACCAGAGGACCACAGACACCTCCCCTGGATCCATATCCAAGATCTGCAATATTCAATAACAAGTTATGTATTATTGCACTTCTATGTACCATCTGTCTATTTTAGGTGCTGCTGCACCTATTCACTGCTAAAGAACTGCCTGGTCAAATGAAATCTGTTTACAGCACTGGTGCGAGGCTGTCTCCCATGTCACTTACAATTATAGCAACCCAGACACTAGCATTCCACATGCACTGCACAGCACTCTCTTACACAACCTGTAGTATCAGCACATGACCGCTGTGGGCTCTAGGACATCAGCCAGGTTGTGTTACTTCTGTTCACTGATACCGTGTGCAGTAGGTTCAGACAGCTTTACTTGTCCCAAGAGGTGGCCCCCAAAAAAGCAAAATGCCTTCTCAGGTACAAAATACAACCCAACAAGGTATAACCCCATAAAGTAGTAATGAATCTGACCTGATACTAGACAACCCAGCTGCTCTATACCTTTTTATCGAGCATAGCGATATTCAAACTAAGCTAATCAGGATAAGCAGGAAGGGCACCATAGGGGAGGATACTGTTTGGCCCCGAGACTTCCGAGAGAAGAGATTCTTGGAGGTAGCTAAACCCCTAACCCAATCCACAAACACTTCCTCTACTGCCTCCATTTGTAGTCCAATGGTGACCCTTACCGTATCTGGGGCAGTCTTCTCTAACAACAAGTGGACCCCAGACATGGAGCTCCTGTGTAGGGGTGTTCAGCTCGATGTTACAAAAGGAAACGAGTCTCATAAGGGAGGGTTGAATAAAAGCATAGATACCCCATGTCAGGAAATCTAGGATGCTGAGGTGGGTGGATACACTTGGCTAGAAGGGAAGGGGCAACCCCAATTGTACAGAAACTTACACTGTATTCCTTGTGTTTCAGGGGTAAAGAAACGCTTCCACTGGGCACGAATGAAAACTGTGGCATGATCATGCACATTCCGGAAATGCAATGGGGCACCTCCAGACTGAAGGAAATGTATTGGCAGTGCAGCAAGTTTGCCTACGCTCAGCTCATTCCCGGATGGCGCGGACTTTGTTCCCTCGTAACCATGTACACCCCAACCCTGGTCATTCCCCGAGAATTACTGTCGGATCTGTACTAGCACCAGTAATGGAAGAAGACAACGTTGCTGAATCAAGCCCATGAAAAAAGAACTGCCGGTTATTTTAGCAGGGTCAGTACAAGGACATTCCATAAGAGTTCAGACTGTTCATGGTCACACAGGTATCGGCTGGAGGCTCCATACCCTTCTTCACCTTGCAGAAGAAAGCTAACGCCTGCTTGCTCCAAATAACCAGGTGGTAAATGATTAAAATGATGAACAGCACTGAGCTCGGCCTTAATTAGATCAAGGAAGAACTGAGAGCAATCCGCCTCATGGTGATGCAGCATCGGTATGTGTTAGACTTAATGCGATGGAGGGATGCACGTTTGTTAAGATTGGTGTGTCCTGCTGCACGTTTATCCCAGGGAACGACATGGACAATAGAACATTGACTCTTGCCATCCAAGGCCTGCACCATTTACAAAGATACATGCGTGAGGAAGGAGGTGCCCCTGAGCGGGAGTGGTTCTCGAATTGATTCTCCTGGCTCAACCCGGTGGCTTTCCGGTCTGTGCTCATCATTGTTGCTAGTTTTCATTGTGTTCTTGTTTTTGTGTGGTTTTGTGCATTTCCTGCTGTAAAAATGCAGTCCTCAAATTGGATAGAGCAAATAACTAGGAAAGTAGTAATTGTAAAAACCGAAGAACAGGCCCTCAATAAAGTAACTGTAATGAAATATGGATTAGATAGTGTAGTTGAAAATGTAACTAGCAGGGGGAAGGTTAATATTCAGAAAGTGGATGTCAGTATGAATAATGATACATTCATGTATAAAAACGAAGTTGCATCTTTATTGACGAATTTGCCCTGACTCAGAAATATGTAGTTAGGCATGCGCTGAGACCCAGGCCCACTGACTGACAGGTCACTGGTGGGGTGGCAAGTAGCCGGCAGACAAATACATGAACAAGAAACCCCAGATCCTCACAATTACACATGAATATGCTGTGTCCTGTCCACACACAAAGTGCTGCATACCTCCCTGTAATGAATCTGGAGCTAGGGCAGGAAGGGAGGATCTCTGTGCACTCCAAAGCCTTCTTTGAAGGCTACCCCACTTCAAAAGCCCAACTGGGGTATAAGTATTGGACCTCTGACACCATGCCTTCAGTGCACTTCTGGACCTGAGAAATCTTTGCCAGGAAGAGGGACCCCTGTGCTGCTGAAGGATGGCCACTCTGCTGAACTGCTGCTTTGCTGGACTCCCTCCTTGCTGTGCTGCCCTGCTGCCCGCTGTTCCCCTGCCTGGGTGAGAAGGACTGGACCTGCATCACTTGAACCCAGAGTGACTCCAAGGGCTTGCTAGTTTGCCTCCTGATCTGAAGTCTCAAGGACATAAAAAACTTCCAACTCTTCTGCTGCTGCACCTGGACTCTGCCATCTGCCAAGTGGTGCCACCTCAGTCCTGGACCTTTGGAAGTGAGGCCTAAGGTGCTAGCTCCAGTGAAACCCCTGCATCCTCTCTTGAGCAGCTGCATTGGCTCTGTTGTGTGAATTGGAACTGGCATATCGCCCTCTATTGTGTGACAAGAACCAGAGCATTGCCTCTGTTGTGAGAATCAATGTGACGCATCGCCTTCTGGGCCAGCACTGCACAACACTCTCCTCGAGGTCTTCGCATCTCCATCATAGGCAGCCTCGACAACGACGATGAGAAATCCACATCAAAACCTCTGTGCTTATCGGAGCTCACGCATCACCACTACTGCACGGATCAGGACCAGTGCATCACCATTACCAGCCGTGGCCCGTGCAGGTAAGAGCAGTGGGGCCGGGGGGATTTCGATGGATGATGACGAGTGAAAATTAAATAAATAATTAATATTCCCTCGTCCTCGTATGTCGAAATCTCCCCCCACCCGGCCCCACCGCCCACCGCTCTTACCTGCATGGGCCGCGGCTGACCACCACTGCAAGGATCGACACCAACGCATCACTTCGACATTGACGCATTACTTTGGCTGCATTTCGCATCCCCATCATCCACAGGATCTTCGGTGTCGATGCAGCCTGGACCCAGGTACTTTTGCTCAGAGGGCCTAATCAGGTCTCTGTAGCTAGCCTGCGCTCCTTCGCAGTCGGCCTGAACTTTTTACTTTGTCCCGGTCCAGCTTGACCAGATGTCCATTGTTGCCACTTAGTGATTTTTGGCGCTATTTTCACCTTATTCTTTAAAAATTCATATCTCAAGTTCTACTTATTGGATTTTTGTGTTTTTGGTATTGTTTTCTTTATAAAATGAAGTTCTGTTTTTCTAAGCTGGTGTGGAGTCTTTTTGTGGTGTTTTCACTCTGTTACTGTTTGAAGTGTGACACAAGCACTTTACACATTACCTCTTAAGCTAAGCCTGACTGCTCTGTGCCAAGCTACCCGAGGGTGAGCACAAGGTAACGTAGGGTTTGTTGTGACTTTTCCTGAATAGGATTACTGTTCCTGCTTGGACAGGGTGCATACCTCTGCCAACCAGAAACCCAATTTCTTACACCATGAATGCACTTTCTTCACTTCACAGAAATTAACTTTAAGGAGTTCAGCTCCTACTCTCTGGAACTTAAGCTAAACTTAGACTGTTACAATAACTAAAGCTCACCAGCACTTCACACTCATACTTTGTCCTTTGCAGCTTGACTTGAAGGGGTTTGCCTTTTCCTTTTGGTTGAGAAACAATGAAAACTTTAGTTTGATTTGCCAAAGGGTTCGAAAATTAATCTTTTGGAAACTTCTTTCAACACTAATTGAGCTAAAGAGCTGACGAGGACAGAAGAAAAGAAGCTTCATGCTTTGTGCTAGAAGTATTACCATCTGCCTGATAGAGGACTGAGGAGAGCATTGTCTCCAGATCTATCTTGAAGCTCTAGCACTAAAAGCTGACTTCAAGAGCTAAGAAAAATAGCCTTTTCTTGCCCTGTACCAACGCTGCCCAAAAACATGCATCCTTTTCTACTACATTTTTCAGATTTGACCCTTCCGACCTTTTGACCATGAAAATAGAGGCTAATGTGAGACCACGAATAAGAGGTACTGTTCTTTTGAAGCCATGCCTCTATTCCTTTCCTACTGTAGCTTTTTACCATCTGGAAAAGTTTTAAATGCAAACATTTGAGCAAGACAAACCACCAACCCTCCTTCGAATTCACTAAAATACGCAAAGTAAAAATGTAATACATGGGCCAATAAAAGCTATAACAAGTGTCAACGACCTGCCTATGATACACCAGATAAAACGTTTGTTCATCACGGAGTTGACTAATGTTACTGGCAACAGTAAACGTCAACCACTTAGGTCTATGTCCTCCACAAACCTTTTATTGAATTTCACGAAACAGTGTGTGCTATTGTGTACACCCCTAAGACTGAGCGTTATCTCTCACATAGCTTAATATTATATATTCCTAGGGTGCCGTTTTGATGCTTAATAGATTAGAATGTTCAACTCACACTGAAGGACATATAGGAAGAGCATTATACATAGGGCAAGTATAAAATGTTACCAGATTTTGCAAGGGGTGGTCACAGCGGTTCCCGCGGGATAGGTCTGGCCTTTTAAAGTACAATAACAGTCTTCTGGGGGGATGCAGCCTAACCCATTGATATCATCGAACACGGTTCCTAAAATGACAAAAAAATTATTTCAGCACAAATTATTTTCCCCATATACCACTGCCACAGGTATTACAAGAAGTACATGACGGGTATTTCTAAACACTGAAGGAGTATTTCACATCAATTTGAGTCATAACCCACATATTATCTACAAACATGTACTCAGCTATGCGTGTTATTATCTGCTAGACCATGTTTCCATGTCAGTGGTGCGTATTTGAATGATCAGCTTTCAATATAGCAATTCGAAAGACAATGTTTATAGACCATCATTCCACTTAGGATCTATTGCCCAGATGTACTAAGAGCTTGCATTGCTCTTGCGTCATGCAAGACGACGCAAGGCAATGCAATGCCTTTAATGGGATTTACTATGCCATGCAAAGCCACCTTGCGTGGCTCCGCATGGCTTAGTAAATTGTGCAAATTGCTACCTTGCGTTACCTTACATTGACCAGACATTCCATTGGTGGAGCATGGGCGTTCCCATGCATCCACCCATGGATTTTGACGCAATCCTAGATTTACTAAAAATAGTGAACCTGGGGTTGCATCAAAATGGCACACATTCCCAAGTGAGACATAACTAGGAGAAATATCTTGATTTCTCCGTATTACTTCTTCTTTCTATGTGTGCAGCATTCTGTAGCACACATAGAAAGAGAAAAATGCCTCAAAGTATTGTTTTTGTGCAGGAATGTGTACCTTTCTGCACAAAAACAATCCTACTCGTAATGCAAGCACGCTTGCAGTATGGCGCAAGGAGCCTGTGTTAGCACACCATGTGCCAGCACAGGGAGAGAGCAGAAATTTACCTATCCTTTGAAGATATGGCGCATTTGTGCTCTCTACTCATCAGGCATCCCAGCATGTTTTCTTGCTGCATCTGTTGTGTGACTTCTTAGTAAATCTTCCCTTATGCTTATATATGTTGAGAACAAGCTTAATTATTACATTTTCATGGCATTGTTTGAATGTTTAGTCTCTGATATCCTGTGTCATCAGCTCCTGTATGCATTATATGTATGGAGCCATTCCCAAGAGAAAATGAGTTGCCAAGTATCAATTCGTTTTTCATTGCGATCTATGCACCATTGCCACTATTTATGTCCCTTAGTCAACAGGATTTTAATTCTTGATTTATTTGTTTGACTGCTTTCCCCTTCCTGATGTCAAGAGTAATTTGGTGCCTTATTTTAAACTCTAGACTGCTTCTGTCCCCTGGTGCCAAGCAATGTTGTTGTATTATTTGGGTTAGCTTATTTTTAAACCTTCATAACTGTCTTTCCACAAAGGATAGCCATGCCAAATGTGCATCCTTTTTTCCAACATCGTATGAATTCTAAAGGTACCCAGGTTTGTAGATTAGCTTGGAGTGAACAGAGAAAATAACAAAAATATAGCTACATTTTGGTTTTTGTGAGAAAAATGGGAAGCGTGGTGAGAAAGAAAGCATATAATTTATTTTCTAAAATTGGCAGCAATGAGAGGTTTCCTGTGCTATGTTCACCATATTACCAGATTTCATGAACAAGCAGAGCTGTATCAAACAACATTTTTTTACCACAGTTTTTGTATTTTTCCGAGATGTTGTCAATTTTTCCTAATTTTTGTGCTTTCAACCTATTTCCAGTTTGCGGGGAAAAAAGGTGTGAAACTCATGAATGATCCTGGAAAGATAAATCTTTCTGAAAAGTCAATAGAGTTCTGAATTCAGCAAGGTCGTCATTCTTGGAGATATATGAAGGTTTTCCAAAGAAACTGACTAATGAAATAAAAAATAAAGATAAAAGTAGAACGAAATAGCAATTGGGGACAACGATTTCATTAGTAATTTTTTGCTACGATGGCTGATTTAGAAAAGCAATATACCACTACATCCGATGAGCTCTTCTGGTCGTGAGGAAACAACTGAGCTAAAGCTTTGAATGATTTTTGATTGTGTACTGACCATGGAGCAATTCAACAAGCAAAATATTATGAACAAAAATGTGTATGAAGAAAACCTATGTATTTCTGAAATATGCACAGGATACTGACATTAGGAACAGTGGTTATTTGTACTCCACTGTATTTGGAGTTAGACAGACAGGCATACTATTATGTGATTCAAATGGTATTTTCAAAATGCGCACTTTCTTCCACAGTGCTTTGCATTTGGAAACCAAAAATGCAGAGAATTCAAATTGGTAATAACAAATATTCTAATATTCTGTGACCTAGAGAAATCACATTTCATCCAGCAAAGTCAAAGCTTTTTTTTAAATGTGGGGAGCTGTGGAATTTGGGCATTAGGTAAGGTGCCACCCAAGGACACCTATCAACCTCAAAGACATTTTTGAAAACTAGGCACCAGAGGAAGTCCCCAGTGGTGTGCATCCCATTACCTTTTCTTACCCTGAATTCCGTGCAATCCTCATATGCTGGCTAAAAACACATATTGCCACATATTTCTGTCATGTAAAGCTCCACAATCTGGAGGGATCCACTAAGTTCAAACCACCCAGCATTTCCTCTAGTCTTCTGATAAAACCAGTATCCCACTTATGTGTATGGAACCAGTGCCTGCAATACAAAAGGGCCCAAACAGCAAAACGAGCAGATAACATTTTTCCACCTAAAACCACTGCTTCTTTTGTTATGGGGGTGTGGGGGGTAACTTGATTTTGTGCCAGGGATTAGCCACCACCCAGAGAAACCTATCAAAGGCAGATAATTCTGAAAACTAGACACCCAGGGCAATCCAGGGCAGTGGGATTTGTGTGGATATCATGAGGTTTTTCTTCTACAAAGAAGCCTTTGCAAACCTCAAACTTAGTCTAAAAACACATATTTTTCTCACATTTCTGTAAAGGAAAGGTCCGGAAACTGAGGAGATCCATGAATTTCCTCCCACCAAGCGTTCCTACACCTCTCTTGATAAAAATGATACCCTACTTCTGTGGGTTGGGCCAGCACCTGCGATAGGAAAGGCCCCAAAAGGCAAAAATGCAGTATGGACAGATCACTCAAAGCAGATACATTTTTTGCAATGGGAATAGCTAATATATTTGGGCCCAGGATTGGTTGCCACCCAAGAAAATAACCAAACCCGGACAATTCCGAAAAATAGACACCCAGGGGAGTCCAGGGTGGTGTGACTTGCTTGGATTTCACATCTTACCCTGAAACCCTTGGAAATCTGAAACTTTGGTTAAAAACTCAAATTTTTTTCACATTTCTGTGAGGGAAAATTCTGGAATGTGTGGGGATCCACAGATTTTTTACCACCCAGCACTCTCACATGTCTCTTGATGCAAATGGTATAGAGAAGGCCTCAAAACGCAACATGGCGAGATTACATTTTTCCACTCAAAACTATCCCCTTTTTTGCAGGGGGGGTAGCTGCAGTATTTTAGACTAAGCTCGGTCGCCAACCAAGGAAACCTACCAGACCCAGACAATTCTGAAAATTAGATATCCAGGTGAGTCCAGCGTTATGTGATTTGCATGGATCTCATTATGTTTTCTTACTTGCAAACCCCAAACTTTGACTAAAATGCATTTTTCTTTCTTTTCTATGATGGAAACTTACAGAATCTGCTGGAATCCACAAAATACCTACAACTCGAATGGTACCCCACTTGTGTACCAGGGCCATGTGCTGCAAGAGGAATGGATCAAAGCAGGTAGGTACAATGGAAGTCCTTAGGGAGGACTTTTTTCTTTTCCTCCTGGTCTTTATCTTTTATTTTTTTTATTTTTTTATTATACCCAAAGGCAAGCATGTAGATAGCAATAATAGATAGTAATACAATATGATACAATGTAAAAGCAGTCTTTAGCAAATATCATAAATATATATACATACAGGAATACGTGTATGAGGGCCTGGTAAAACATTGCTTAAAAAGGAATAGAATCTGCTTACCCAATACAATTCATCGATTTTTCTTTTATATATACTAGCAGCAATTAATGTAAGAAAGACTAAAACAAATCGCCCCTGTAGTTGATTATTATTAGAGCGTCTGTTGATTTTTCCACGCAAGGATAGGAAACCAAATTTTCAGCCCCAGCTTCCTTGCCTGTCTGCCCTTACATTCATAAAGTGCTATCTCTTTTTTTTATTTTTATGAAACGTTTTATTGATAATAGTGATGCGACATTTATAAAGTACAATCAAATGAGATGGATTCAGGTTTGGCATATATATATACATACATGGATCAGTTGCACATTGCCATACTTAGCATTCCTGCGTTACATTATTTATGGTGTATTTGGAACAGAAGGAGAGGGGACAATTGGAGGGACGCAGATATTTCCACGATACTCATTCCACTTGCCCCATATTTGCGACCATTTTTCCGGACAGCCTCTTGCACTATAAACAGTTTTCTCCCTCATCATGCACCAGTCCCTGTCTGCTTTCCAGGCCTCCACTGTAGGTACTGCACTTGCGCCCCACATTCTAGCCACGTTCCTTTTAGCTACCATCAGGCCCAATGTCACCCATTTTTTATCCTTGCTATTCAGGTCTGTGGGTTCCCAAATATTTAGTAGGCATCTTTTGACCTCCATTTCCATTTGAACTCCAAGGACCTCCCTGAAACAATGGTGGATTCCAGTCCAGTATTTCTGAACGTGTACACACTCCCACAATATATGTATAAACGTACCCCATAAAGTGCTATCGCTTGATTACAAATACCCAACAGGCGAGCAAGCCATGTCTTGAACGAAGGAGGTTCCGAGTCCTTCCATCTAGCAGCAATTAACAATCTGGCAACAGTGACGGAAACAAAAACAAAATATGTCTGAGTAGTATCCAAGCCGCTATTGCTGTCATAGCCTATAACCACCATAGAGGGGCTGAGACTGGTCTTCCGCCCAAACAAACCTTCCCACAACTGCTCAAGACCGTTTCTCAAAGGGAGCAATCTATCACAACCATAAAACACGTGAATCAGAGTGGCCGGGCCTTCCCCACACCTTGGGCACTTATCGTCTGTTCTTTTCCCCCAACGAAATAGCTTAGCCGGGGGAAAATACAGATTGAATATGGTCTTGTAATGCTGTGCCTGCAGGCTAGCAGACAGAAAGATCTGTGCAGCTAACACAATTGCTCTATCTAAATCAGCATCAGGATCATCCAGCTTCCTAGCCCAATTTCCTTCGGTTTTTTCGAGATCATCTGGAAAGTTATCCAACAATATATTATAGATATTCCTTCTTTTGCAATTGGCACGGCCTAATGTCTCCAAAAGAAGGATCTTATCTAGAGATATAGCCACCCTAGTGTTGTTAAAAAATTCCCTAATTTGCACATACTTAAAATATAGGTTGTCTGGGATACCAAACCCCTGCTGCAAATGTATAAAAGAGCAAATCTGGTCCGTAGAGTAGAGATCCCCAATTACTGTGAGGCCATGCTGCTCCCACTGTCTTTCCATTGCATCATAAAATAAAGGTGGAAAAAGAGAAGAGCACCATAATGGTGTGTATCTGTTATAGTTCGGAATTTTCATGTTCTTCCTAATCTTGCACCATATTCTCCAGGCATTATGTATAATCTTGAACCGCACCTTTTTATAATAGCTTGGTTCCAGCTGCCGTAGCAGCAGTCCATCCGCATTTTCCCCCAGAGCTAGTTCATAAATAGTAGGTAGAGCATTAGAGATTTCCTGAGCTGCCCTGTCCCCATTATCCGTACAGAATAATATGCCCATCTGTTGTAAAGAAGCAGCCCAGTAATACAATGTAATACTGGGCACTGACCATCCCCCCCGCCCTTGTGGGAGAGAAAGGAATGTTATTGATTGCCTCACCTTCCCATACTGCCAAATGAAGTTTGTAAAAATAGACTCCAAAGTTTTCTGTATCAGTTCATCTATGGCTATTGGTATTGCCCGAAATAGATATAGGATCTTAGGGAGCATTATCATCTTAACCTCCTGGTCTTTAGTGGGCATTCTGCCTCCCTGTGGGGCAAATTGGGGAAAATCCTCTATCTGCCCCCCGGGCAGAAAGCCTGTATTGCCCCTTTTTGGGTAGGGGTATAATGTTTGAGTATGATGCTGCCATCCCTTTTTTGCCCCACTCTAAAGTCCCTAGTGGCTAGTAGGCTTAGCATCCTAGAGGGTGCGAGATTCTGGGCACCCCCACCCCCTATCTGCCCCTCAGGGTTCAGAAAGATTCTATTGTTCTCTTTGGAATGGGGGTTTGGCTCTATGCCAGGTTGGTCTGCTCCACCCCTGTTTAAAAAAATATACATATTTAAATCTATTTTCCCTGGTGTCTAGTAGACATTCCTACTGCCCCCTCTTGGGGGTCAGATTGGGAACACACTCCCAAATCTGCCTCCCAGAGGGGCAGAAAGACGGCAGTGTCCACTTTGAGGTGGGGGCACGCCCATATGCCAGGGTAATCTGCCCCTATGCCTTTTTTAAAAAAAAACATATTTTCCCTGGGGTCGAGTGGGTTTTCAACCACCCTGCCCCCGTGGGGGCAGATTGTAGGTGAGCCATGAAAATCTGCCTCTCAGTAGAGGCAGAAAGGTTGAATTGTCCCTTTGAGGTGAGGGCACAGCTCTATGTGAGGGAGGATCACCCCGACCCCTTTCTTTTTTGTAAAATAAAATAAAAAGAAACAACCTGAAGTCTAGCAGGCTTTTTGCCCCCGAGGGGGGCAGAAAGTCGGTGGTACCCAAAGGAGGGGGAGCACTAGTCCATTGACCCTTTGACAAAGGGACACCACACCCTCAAACATGAATCCCTGGTGTCTGTTGGGTATAGTCCTGATTCAGGATCACCCTCTTGCAGCAATACCCAAGCAGAGATTCAGTAGGGAGAGATAACAATGGAAAACAATGGATACAGGAGGATTTCCCCAATCCAACAATACCCCTCGCAACTAAATCTGTGTTCGGAGGGGTGATGAGATATGTTCCTAACACTAATGTAGTGAGAGTAAAATGATCTGATTGGTTTGTTTGCTTTTACTTTCATAGTAAGGACATCTGCGCACCATGTTCTTTGTTCGTCATTAGAAACAAACAAAAAAAAGGAACTACTTCAGGCTACTGGGGAAGCTTCCCCAGCTACCCGACCTACAAAAAAAGGCCAGCAACAGAGGGATTTCCTGTCCTTGCCATCAACCGCTCCCTGGCGACCGCCTCGTTCCCCGACGACTGGAAACACGCCGAGGTCAACCCCCTCCTAAAGAAACCCTCAGCGGACCCCACCGACCTCAAAAACTACAGACCCATCTCCCTGCTCCCGTTCCCAGCGAAAGTCATCGAGAAAGCCATCAACAGCCAACTCGCCATATTCATTGAAGAACACAACATCCTCGACTCCTCCCAATCCGGCTTCAGAAAAAACCACAGTACGGAAACCGCCCTCCTCGCCGCAACAGACGACATCCGCACCCTACTGAACAAAGGAGAAACAGTAGCCCTCATCCTCCTCGACCTATCAGCGGCGTTCGACACAGTCTCCCACCGCACCCTAATACGCAGACTCTACGACGCAGGAATCCAGGACAAGGCCCTCGACTGGATCCGCTCCTTCCTCTCCGGCAGGACGCAGTGGGTCAGACTCCCCCCTTTCTTCTCGGACCCCACACCTACCACCTGCGGAGTCCCCCAGGGCTCCTCCCTCAGCCCGACGCTCTTCAACGTCTGCATGGCTCCACTCGCCCCCATCGTCAGAACCTACGGACTCAACATCGTGTCATACGCAGACGACACCCAGCTCATCCTCTCCCTATCCAACGAGCCCAACACCGCCAGATGCAACTTTCGAGAAGGCATGGAAGCCGTCGCCAAATGGATGAAAAACAGCTGCCTACAACTAAACACCAACAAAACAGAAGTACTCATCATGGGCCAAAACCCCGATGCCTGGTGGCCCCCCGCCCTCGGAAACCCGCCAACCCCCACGGACCACGCACGCAACCTGGGAATCATCCTGGACTCCGAGCTCAAAATGGACCGCCAGATCAACTCTGTCTCGTCTTCCTGCTTCCACACCCTCCGCCTCCTTCGTAAGACCTTCAAATGGATCCCCTCGAACACCGAAAGACCGTCACTCACGCCCTGGTCACCAGCAGACTCGACTACGGCAACGCACTCTACGCCGGAATAAACAAAAACCTCACCCGCAAGCTACAGAACATCCAGAACGCCGCCGCAAGACTGGTCCTCAACCTGCCAAAACACTGCCACATCTCCCAGCACCTGCGCACACTCCACTGGCTCCCTGTCGAGGCGAGAATCACCTTCAAGATGCTCACCCACGCACACAAGGCCCTCCACAGCACCGGACCAGCATACCTGAACAGCCGACTCAAATTCCACGCACTCCAAAGGACCCTACGATCAGCCCAGCTCTCCTACGCCGTGGTCCCCCGCACCAGAAAGACCAGATCGGGAGGCCGCTCCTTCTCCTTCCTCGCGGCCAAAGCATGGAACGCCCTTCCGCTCCACCTCAGACAGACAACATCGCTCCCCATCTTCGCAAGAAACCTCAAAACCTGGCTCTTCGACAGACCCCCTCCTTGATGGATGGAACCTGCACCACCCCCCACACCCCTAGCGCCTTGAGACCCTTACGGGTGAGTAGTCGCGCTTTAACAAACCCCTGATTGATTGATTGATTGCCACTTGGACCTGACCTCCACGTTCACAGTGCCCAACTGTGAGCACTATGGATCTGGAGGTCACGTCCTTAGTGCCCAAGGTATTTTCCTCCATATTGGGACCCTCTTAAGGAGAAACCTGAAACATTTATCTATAGTTTCTGTGCAGAGTGGCACAATAGATTCCGGGAGGAGTCGCTCTTTCCTTTGGCAATCAAGAAAGGAATTCAACAGATCTTCTCAACATACCGTCCTTGGCAATAACTGGCATCATTTCACTACCATGCATGTTTTGGCATAAAGTTAACCCCTAACTCATGATGATGTCGTCCCACATTAGGTCAATCTTGTGGGAAAGGGATATTTTTCTTGATATTTATTCAATTTATCATTTTCCTGGAATGTACACTTACCACAGCTGCTCATGTTGCCCCAGGCAAATGGGACATGTTTCTCTTCACCAGTAATGTGCATGTGATTAAACTATTATGCATGTTTAAGCAAAAAGTCAAGGCCTAACTCTCCTTTTTATTTGTTTTCAGTTTCTTCCATTTCCATACATACATTGGTACTTGCTTGTGGATCCACTTGACAAAGATCTTGAACTAAATTGTCTGACTGATTTAATGACTTGATCTTCCAATGCACTTTTGAATTCAATTTAATTACTTCTCTCTTGATAGACACCACCTGCCACTGCAATTGTTATACCCTCTGCACTTGTTGCTGCCAATGCCAACCAACCTGTCTCCATGACGGTGGATGGTGCATGGATTGTCTGACTACTGGTATCCAGTAGTTCACTCAAATTAATGTTTTGTTCAGTGTGTCCTACCCCTTCTATTAATACCATCCAGCATGCTAACATGTTTAAATGTAACACTGAAAGATGCTCTGTAACTCAACTCGCTCCCCTTATTTTTTTCAATGCTTCTGAAAGTGCTCATAGCTCCTTTAGCCAAGCCTATCCAAATTATAGTAGAGGAGGAACCTGCATCCTGCCATTTTCAACAAATAACACAACCACCACGGTAGTCAGGCCTTGTGAGCCTCACCCTAATGATAAATTAAAATTGACCTCTGGATGACTCGTGCAAAAGATTATTAGATTTTTGAGCTCCCAATGTACCAAACTAAGGGCCAGATGTACGACCACATTTTTGTTTTTGTCAAAGTTCTGTTTATTGACATTTTAATATAAACATTTCCATAACAGCTTGGCTCCTGGCCTTTTCAACATTCCCTAAGCGATACATCGCTAATCTTGTCACAGTATCTTAACATACAGGAATGACATTTTTATTGAGCTCCACATCGGCCCTTAAGGCTATGGCGTTTGCAACAAAAAAGAAGAGAACAACTAAGAACTAAAATCCCCTAACCCCATCCCCTCCACCCCCCCCTCCCTGTGGTGGAGAAGCACAACCCCCCCCTCCCCTAGCTACTACTCAGGGTGAACTGGTGGAATGCAGTTATCCTGCTTGGTGTCTGAGGAGTGTCATGTCTGTCCTCGCGAAAAGTCTTCTATCATAGTACCTTTACCAGGTCTAAAATTGGAACAGGTGGAGCCCTCTTAGTGTGGGTGGACACACTGCAAGCGGAAGCCCTTTTGTAAGGTATGACACCAGTGGCCCCCACTTAAATTCAAAAAATTTATATTCGCCTCTGAAAATGTCCACCATGCGTTCCATCGTAAGTATTTTCCATAGGCGAGAGTGCCTTTGCGCCAGAATTGGGGCTTCTTTTTTCTTCCAATTTGCCGCTATCGCCTTCTTTGCTGCTCCCAGGCATGCCCACATATTTGCTTTATCCGCCTTGGTTTGGTGTTCTAATGTGTTGTCTCTAAAGCCCAGGAGGATCCCATCTATGGAACTCAGGACGGGGTAACCCAACATGTCCTTCATTCTCCAGAATCTCCTCCCAAAATGGCCTGATCGTTGGGCAGTCCCACCAGACGTGGCGAAAATCCCCAAGGAGACCGCAACCCCTCCAACAAAGATCCGAAGTGAGGGGGAAAATCTTTTTAAGTTTGGCAGGGACTATGTACCAGTCGAATAAGATTTTGTAATGTGCCTCCCTCAAATCAAGCGAGCGATTAAATTTTGCGATGTCTGACCATAAGTGTTTCCACTCCCCCTCAGTTGTCTTCCTTCCCAGGGCCTGGTCCCATGTCGTTCGGTACCGGGGCTGCGGAGCGCATGTAGTTGAAACCAGTAGTTTGTATAAGAAAGAGTTTGTGCCCTTGTTCGAGCTCGCCCTCCGCACCAGAGTTTCTATCGGGGTCAATTCCCTAGTCGCCGCCTCTCTGACTAGAGGGAGAAGTGCCCAGTGCTTAAGTTGCAGATAATGAAAGTGCTCTGAAGCCGGTACCCCAAAATTTCATTGGCAATTCTCAAATGAGAGAATATCATAGTTGTGGAAAAGATCGGAGAGCACTTTGCACCCTCCCTCTCTCCATACGCCAAAAGGCCCCTCTTTGAGTGCCGGCGGAAACTCCGGATTAAAGTGTATAGGTGTATAAGGGGACGGAAAAGAGGTCCAGCCCAGGTGTTTATTTACCTCGTCCCAAGTCTTAAGCGTGGTCCTAGTAGGGGTGTTTAGGTATGCATTAGCTGGTCTATCCTTCTTGGGCTTCCAAAGCACATCCCATATAGTCCTGCCCACGATAGCCCAATCCATGTGGAGCCAGTGCTTGTCTGAAGCTCGCATGGACCACTCAGTGATAACTCTTAACTGTGCTGCCTTAAAGTATAGCTCTATGTCAGGGAGAGCCACCCCTCCCTCCGCTCTAGGTCTCCTTAAAACATGAAAGGGCAATCTTGCCCTGCCGTCCTGCCAAACATAGGGAAGTATTAGAGATGTTTCCTCTTTCAGGTATTCTTTATCTACATCTATTGGAAGAGCCTGGAATAAATAAAGCAGCTTAGGGAGCAGGGTCATTTTATCCGCGTGAATCCTCCCCAACCATGAGATAAACAGAGGCTTCCAGCGCTGCAATTTTTGTTTTACCTGTCTAAGTAAGGGACGGAAATTCGCCCGAAACAAGCCTTCTATAGAGGAGGTAATCTGGATTCCCAGGTATGTTAGCCCCTGCTTAGCCCACGCAAATGGGGATTCCTCCTGAATTACTCGCTTCTCCCCCTCCGATAAAGTAATGTTCAATATAGAAGATTTGAGAGGTTAACCCTAAAGCCCGCCACGTTTTCAAATGCTCTCAGTTCTGGATGTAGTGCTCGGAGGGAAGAGGCAGGGCTCGTGAGGGACAATAAAATGTCGTCTGCGAACAGTGACACCTTGTGATCTTCCCCCCTCAAATCTGATTCCCCGAATGTCTGGGTTCACCCGAAGACGGGCTGCCAGCGGCTCGATGCTCAGAGCGAACAATAATGGAGATAGGGGGCACCCCTGCCGAGTTTCCCTTCCCAGCTCGAAGAACGCTGAGCTAACTCCATTAACCTGGACTCTAGATCGCGGGTTTAAGTAATTGACTCGTATCATCCGTAAAAATCTATCCTCAAAGCCAAACCTCTCCAGAGTGAGAAAAAAAAATCCAGTCCACCCTGTTGAATGCTTTTTCCGCATCTAGACCCAACAATATTGCCGGGATTTTGAACTTGTTAGCTTTTTCGACAAGGTGGAGCGTCTTACGGATGTTGTCGTGTGTCTGTCTCCCTTTTATAAAACCGGACTGATCCGGATGGACAATGTCGGGCATCAGGTTTTCTAAACGGGTCGCTAAGATAGCCGAATAAAGCTTGGCGTCTAGGTTTAGGAGAGCTATCAGCCTATAAGAGGGGCAATGTTGGTGGCCCTTCCCAGGCTTGGGAATTACTGTGATGAGTGCTTCTGCCATGGTGGGGGTGATCGCCTGCCTTGTCGCTATATCGTAGTGCCTAGTTCGGGTGTGTATGTTTTGTAGAAAAGGGCCGTTAGGCCGTCCGTCCCCGGGGATTTATGGAGTTTAAGCGCCTCAATCGCAAGGCGCACCTCTTCGTCAGAGATTGGAGCGTCCAATTGGTCCCTCCAGGAATCTGGGATCTTGGGGAGGGCGAGGGCATCCAAGTAGGCCTTCTGCGCTACGATGTCGGGAGGCGTTGCTTTATAGAGATCTTGGTAGAAAGCACCAAAGAGCGAGGCTTTACCTCCGTCGTCTAATTCTAGTCCCACCCCTCTTTGCATATTCCCCCAATATACTCCCTAGTCCTCTTCTCCCTAAGCTGACGCGCCAGATGGGAGCCCACCTTGTTCCCCTGAGCGTATGCGCTTTGCCGAAGCTGAAGCAGTGTGAATTCAGCTCTGTTTGTATAAATTGCCCCCAATTTCCCTTTGAGAGTACTCAGCTGTCGCTTTAGACTGCGGGTGGGATTCTGCTTAGATTCCCGTTCCACTTGTGACAGGGCTGTCCCGTTCCTTAGCCCTTTCCTTGTTTAGTGCCAATAACAGCGCCATGCATTTCCCCCTAATGACCACCTTAAAGGCGTCCCAATTGTTCTGGGGGGATGTATCCCCCGGGTCATTAGTTTGGAAAAATTCTCTAATCGCAATACGCAGTTCGTCCCGCATGGACTTGTCTCGCGTCAAAGAAGCAGGAAAATACCATTTTGAGAACCCCTGTACTTTCTTTCCCCAGTGGAGGCCAACCGATACTGAACTATGGTCAGATATAGTGATGGGAAGAATCTTGGCTCCCTGAAGAGAGCCCTTGCAAATCTTGTGACATAAAAATGTAGTCCAGCCTAGAGTATGTTTGGTGGGCATGTGAGTAGTACGTGTAGTCTTTGGTGGAGGGGTTGAGAAATCTCCATGCATCAAAGAGCCCCAGATTAATAAATGTTTGTTGCAGTGATTTGGGAAATCTGCCTCCCACGGACCTCTGTGGCTGTGAGCTATTGTCTGTCGGGTGCCAGGTGAGATTAAAGTCCCCCATCATGATTATTTGTCCCTCTGCAAACTCACTCACCATAGTCAATAGGGAGCTCACAAAAGTCGCTTGCCCGGTGTTGGGAACATATGCCGAGACCAGAGTCACGTCTCTACCCCCGAGCTTCCCTTTCACCATTACCAACCTCCCTTCTTTGTCCGTCCAGATGCCTTCTGTCTGAAATTTCGTGTTGTTGTGGAGTAGTAATGCCACCCCATTGTGTTTTGTTGTGGCGGAGGACCTATATATAAGTGAGTAGTTTTTGTGCCTAAGCCTCAACTCTTCCGGTCTCTTAAGATGCGTCTCTTTGAGTGCCACCACATCAAATTGGTGGTCGTCTAGATATTTCCAAATCTTTTGCCGCTTGATCGGCGAGTTTAGGCCTTTCACATTCCATGTCGTGACTGATATCATTTTATGTAATATCCCCTCCCCCACGCTGTGTCCCCCCCTTGGGTGTGTCGTGTCTTTCCTCCTTGCCAATTACCTGTCAGCCTGATCCTCTCCCCGCCGTCACCAGAGATCAGACACTGGTGTAGCCCTCTCCCACCCCCCCTCTCCCTCTGCTTCTCCACCACCCCCCTTCTTGCCCCCCATCCCTCCCTAAACTGTAAACCAAAACCATGGAAAATAACAGTGGTTGGCCGCAGGACCCTTACTTGTCCTGCTATTGCGACAGTTATTGTTAGGAGCGTGGAGCCGGGGTCTCGGCCCCCGCCCGTCACCTCGCTGTCTCTGTTGCAGTGTCCAATGTAGCCGTAAGCTTCGTCTGTTCATTGTCCGGTGTCTCCTGTGTCAAATGGGACATACTGTTACCACCTTTGACCTGTGGAGTCTCTTGCCATCTAAAGTCATAGCCCTTTGCAGTGTTAGCACACTGTAAGGCCCCAAGCTTCTCCAAGAGCTGTGGCATAAAGGTCTCAATTGCTCCTTGCCTACTTGCAGGCCTCCGTACGGCCCTTTTAATCACAGTGTCTTTTCATTTTCCCACTTTCACTGCGGGCTATGGGCTGGTGTCGGTTGAATGTAGATCATTCTGTCAGCCTCCTGCATCGTGTCCGTCGTTCATTATGTAAGGCCTTCCCCATGTTCTTGTAGACCACCGGGCCTCGTCACGCGCTTCCCTTCCAGTTAAGCCTTCCTTGTCATCCATTAACTATTCCTCAGGCCCTTGAAGCTTGACCCTTGGCAATTGTTTCCCACTGTGCGGCGTTGGGCCGTGTCTGGTCCCGTTGTCCCGTCTGAGAGCTAGAAGCCTCTCCCTCTGGCAGGGGGATCCCGAGCATCTCCATGCCTTCTTTGAGTTCCGTGACGTGGCGCTGTTTATTTTTATACTCAAACGCTAGCCCAAACGGATACGTCCAACGATATCTGATTTGGTCTTTACAGAGTTGCTCTGTGAGAAGTCGAAAGGATTGTCTCCTCTGAAGGGTCGCCTGCGCCAGATCCTGGAATAGTACACAGCGATAGCCTTGAAAAGAGATGGCAGCTTTCATTCTGGACTCCTGCAGGATAGCTTCCTTGACTTTATAGGAGTGTAGCTTGACAAGGACATCTCGGGTGCGGCGTCTTTCCCCCTGTGAACTCTAACGATTGTGATCTTGAGTCGTTTAGGCCCCAGAATCTCTGCAAAGAGGCCTTCCACGAATGCCTCTAGATTAGGACCTTCCGCCCCTTCCTCCGGGTCCCTAATGCGTATGTTCTCCCGCCGAGACCTGTTTTCAAGGTCTTCATTTTTCAGTAGGGCCGCCTGGAGTTGCGAGTGTAGAAGTTGCACCTTATCGTTCGTTTCCATTGAGCGTCGGTCGAGCTCCTGAGTTTGCGCCTCCGTGTCCAGCAGTCTTGTTCCAATAGAGTCTACATCTTGCTGTAGTGAAGTTATCTTTTCCGAAAGGTCCGTTTTCAATTGGGCCATGGAGGCTTGGAGGTCTCCTTTCAATTCAGCGTGCAATTCAGCCTTAAAGTCCTTCAAGGAACTAAGCAGGTCTTCTTTGGTCAGGGCCATGGTTGAGTCGGAGGTCTCCTTCTCCTGTGGTTGTGGTTTCTCCACCGGCGTAAAGTAACTGGACACCTTAGAGGTTGACTTCTTGGGTGGCATAGATTCGGCACTGATGTGGACCAGGGCTGCTACAGATTGCAGGCCTCTGCTGTGCTCTAAGCCCTTGGCGCCGTATTCACTGGGGTGGTGGGCCCCGTGTCGACAAGCCCAGTGGGTAGATCTCTTTCCCTGGTGGTGTGCAGGATGGCTAATGGAGGTTCAGACTGCGGTAGCCATCATAGAGTCAGGCACCCTTCGCATGAATTAGACCTCCCGGCAGGGGCACCCTGACCAGTATTCCCCAGTACCTTCAAGTGCTTGAGACTTCATCTGGTGCCACCTTGAATCCAGCCCTGGACTGTGTGTGCTGCCCCTGGAAGTCGCTCTCATGGCTTACTGCTGCCATTTTAGGGTCAGGCACTCGCGAGTGGGGCCCCCTTTATCAAGCCTCCCCTGCTTTCTGGGACCTCAGGGATTGCCTCACATGGCTCGCGAGCGCCCTCGGCCCCAAACCTCAAGCGGGGGCTCCCTCCGACCCCCAGAGGTCTTGGGCAGCATTGAGTTCCCCTCCAGCTATATATGCATCCACGGGGGGTACCGGGGATCGTGCGTCGCCACTGGTTGCTTGTCCCGATTCCTTTTTCACTGGGAGACTCGGGATCAGTTGCGGCGGCCGCAGACCGCCATCTTGGATCCCGCCGACCGCCTTAACCAATTTCTGTGAATTCTCGGTCGCGGCTGGCTCCTTGTCGAGTCCCCTGAGCACATCGGGTTCCTTGCTACAGATGTCGTTGGATGGGTATTAGTTGGGCTACATTGGGGCTCTAGAAGTGTCTCCGACAGCCTCGTGGTGACGGAGCCGACGTGGATTACATCCGATTGGCCATCTTGTGTGGCCATGCCCTGTACGACCCCAATTTGCATGCGCAAATGGGTTTGCGACCCGTTTGCGCATGCAAAATGTGAATGGGCTATGTACAATTCCTAAATAGCGAGTCGCAATTGGGAAGGGGCGTTCCCTTCCTAATTGCATCCGCAAATCAATGTACGAATGTTTTGTGACTGCAATTGCGGTTGCAAAACACTTGCAAATTACCACCCTCTTAAGAGGGTGGTAATGCATTCGCAATTTGGAAGGGGTCCCCTAGAGACCCCATCCACTTTTTGACTGTCTCTAAAATATTTTTTAAGGGCAGGCAGTGATCCCAGGGATCACTACCTGCCCTTAAAAAATTAAACGAAAACGTTTCATTTTTTTTTTTTTAAATGCATCCCATTTTCCTTTAAGGAAAATGGGCTGCATTTTTTTTTAAAAACTGCTTTATTTAAATGCAGTCCCAGACATGGTGGTCTGCTGAGCCCAGCAGGCCACCATACCTGGGAGGACCTGTCATTCCCAATGGGCTCGCAAATTGCGAGAGGCTCATTAATATTAATGAGCCTTGCAATTTGCGACCCCATTGGGAATCGCAAACAGTGTTAAACACACTGTTGTACATGGCAAAGCACATTGCACCTCGCAAATTGCGACTCGCAAATGAGTCGCAATTTGCGAGGCGCAATTTTGCTGGTCGTACATCTGGCCCCTAAGTCACCAGCACAAACACCCTGCTCCCTCTGCCGGCTGACAACATTTCTTTTGCCACCTTCACCACAGACATCATGTTTTTCTGCTGTGATGCTTGCTGATTTATCCACATCACAAGTGGACAGAATTAATTACTCCATCTATGATCGCAACAACAATAACAGTTCTACCTGACAATCTAGTGTCTTAAAAAGCTTAACTATCAGTAGCACCCAGAGCGATCACAAACCTCTTCTCACAGACAAAACTCTAGAGTCCCTAGAGGATCCATGTGTACAGGGTGGAGTAAACAACGATCCCCTTTGTTTTGCCAACTCTCTCTCTCCACTCCTTAGTTCCCCATCTCTAACGAACCTACCATTTTTTCAGAAAAATGTGGTACTGCAATTTGTGATAATAAACCACACATTTTTCCTATATTTGAGGTCATGAAGGCCCTTGACACATCGTTTCTGGTTATATCAAAGAAGGGTGATACACAATTGGATGCAGTTAACTATATTATACACTATATTGAATCAGGCAACCAAACAACTGCCCACGTCGCCAAACATGTTGGTTCAGCACCTGAGTCCTTAAAGCATCCCTTCTTCCAACCTAGATTAGAGGACTTAGTCAAAGAAATTAGACTACTACCCTTAAAGCTTACTAACTTCTTCTTGTCCATTATTAAGCAGAGTCAAACAGAAGGGCCACAAGCTCTCTAATTACCAGAAGTGAATAATGTGGTCTTGAAACCCGCACTACCAAATCTTGACCCCCGCACTGAGGCACAGGACATCCATCCAGCAACCCCAGCAATTGGCCGAATGTTTACCACCAGTAAAATCCACAACTACCTGCCTAGCCTCCTCATATGGTGGAAATGATTTAGACCCACCTATTGCCTCCAGCTTGTACGATGGTCATGAAAACACATTTTTCTAACCAACCATTGTTTCTGCTGTATCAGGCATCACCGAGATGATGGCAAACAGCCCTATTGAACAAGGTCTGGAAGATAAGGATTTGACTCATGGCTTCCAGTTTATCTGTATTAAGAAAAAGGGGGCATTGCGACCCAAGTCTGTGGTACAATTAAAGCTGATGGCTGCCAACAGGTTGCTAGCCCATGACTTTTATCCCATTTTTAACAAACCCAACCAGGTAGACGGCTGCCATAGCTACACTACCGTAACTGCGACCACACAACGAGGCCTTGAGGGGGAACCCTAAGTGTCACTGTCCCCGAAACACGACAGCCTCAGGCATAAAGACACCCATGAGGATTCACATGGTAATAACAAAGGTGGCCCCTTGGGGCATGCCATGAATCTTAATGCACACACAAATTTTTCCCCTCTTGAGCTATGTACAGAAGCCCCTAATCATGCCAACCCATTTAAAGAACCTTGAGGACCCTTTGTAGCTTATAAAATTGACCAGACTTCACCTATATATCTGAGGGGCCCCTTGATATAGAATAGAAGCAATTTGTTGTACCTCATGCTACACTTCTAGGGCTTTGATAAGCTAACATCTAGTCAAATTCTCTCAAGTGCATTTTAAATTCTACTAGGGTTGGGACCCAACAAAGGTAGGCGGTTGGTTTATGGGTCCAAAGATCACTACTGGGTAACCAGTGGCAGTCTAGGTGCAATTGGGAGGACAATGACTAGTCAGAGCTCATTGCTAAAGCACCAGACCTGTTGTTTCCAGGTTATTTAGGCTTTATCATCTTTGCATACATCAAGTTTCTCCTGCTGCACCTTTCCTGCCGTAAAGAATTCTAAAGGGGGTCTTTGAAGGAACTGTGTATATGGATCAATAACTCATTTAATTGTAAGAATACTGTTATTAACTCCAACCACCCAGATATCCAGCATCTACTATTAACACGTCACTCTGACTTTCAAATCTCATTCTTTAATGTTTACTGTAGAGAAGGCCCCTCAGGTGAAACTGCAAAAGTGCTGTCTACCCTCAAAGAAGAGGGACCAAACCTCTGGAATTCAGCTCTGTGAAGTAGTCAGAAATCTGTGATAATTATTGTAAGGGACTTCAATACTTGATTTGAACAGCACAGACTACTCCAACGCGATCGAAGATGAAGACGGGGCTTGTGGAATTCCATCTTTAAAGGAACGTAATTTGTGTCTCCTAACAGAAACTGGGTGGCAATTATTTCTGAAGACCATTTCACACAGCCACCAAGCTTGTAATGGGAGATCAGAGTCTGACACTCCCAAGCAACCAACTTTCAATAACGGTTATTTCAAACTGATAATAGACTATGGGCCTGATTTAGAGTTTGGCGAGAGGGTACTCCATCGCAAAGGCGACAGAGTGCCCTCCCCGCCAAACTGAAGGTCCACCCACCTCATTTACAGTCAGGCAGACCCTCAATATGTCAATAGTGGAGACTACTCCGTCTCTCCTGCTGACATACTGTTAGCAACATTCAGAGCAAGGTGTGTGTCGGTCCAGGCACAGAGGTAATTACAGATGCAGAAGAAAAACATAATGGAGCCATGGAGAATGATATTCACCTCGCCCCAAATAAGGACTCTCTGCCAGTGATCCCACGAGCTAAAGAGCAAGCTGTTAAAATTCTTCAGGCAGTGGGGACTCAAACAGCACCTCTGCCTTACCATGACCAAATAGCCCTTTCGCTCCCCCAGGCCCAAATCGCAAACATAGCTTTCTCTCCGCCCACCCATGGAGATCAGTCTCTATTTTGAATGAATGCTCGGGCTTCTGTGGACTTCACGTTACGAGTATCGCGAGAACCGGCGAGAGCAAGAGCAGAGCAGCAGTGGACACCGTGAGCAGTTGTGAGAGCATCAGGACGTGCAGAAGCTGCTGCGATCCAAAGCTAAGGCTGTGTTGGCCATGCAGGTGGGGGGCCGCTTAATCGGACTGGGCAGCAAGCTCATGGGGTAAGCAGAGGGGGGGGGCGGTGCTGCGGTTCCTCCATTGGCATAGAGTGGGTCGATGAAGCCGCTCCCTAGGAGGTCCTTGGTCCCGCAGCGGCCAACTGCAACCAGCCATTCAGGCAAACAGCAAGCACCGGAGTCCGAGAATCGGCCCGGCTTTGATCTGCCCCAAGCGGCTCTGCCATCTGCACTGCCATCTGCTCTACTTCACCTTGTCTCCATCCTCCATCCTGCCTCCGCCTCGCCTATCCAGCGTTTCCCAGCCTTACTGCACCTCTCTGCATTGACGATCAGCAGATGAGTGGCTGACAGACTGAGCCGTGTGCCTGTTTCCACCAAGTCGTCCACCAAGACACCTGGAGGGAGAGAATGTGAAGGCGGCAAACGGAGACTGGGGATCAGAGGTTGACGATCGGGGTGGGATGAGTCAGTGAGCCCAGGAAAGCGGCGTGGCCCAGGAGCTCCCAGGAGCATCCCTTCCCCACCTCTTTTCCCCCCTACTGGAGGGGGTGAATACCCCAGGACCAACAGCGACTGCAGTGCAAGTGTGGCAGCTGTAGTCAGCTGCCACAGAGTGTGAGCACCTGCCAGCTGCAGAGGCAGCCCAGACAGTACCGGGTGCAGCCTGCGGCTTGGCCAGGGGAGCCCCACTCGCCACAGTCACAGCCAAGTCAGCACCTCAGCCCAGCCCAAGCTTCCATAGCTCCCACTGCTGAGGGTCACCATTCGCCACTCCTGCTCATAGCACCCCTGCCAAAGATCTAAGGGGCGCACAGAACTGTGGAGGAATACAAGGAAAACAAGGGAAGGAGGACCAAGGAGCCACTCTCGCCTAAGAAAGTCGCTGTTACCCCCGCACCCAACTATCTCCGTGGGGACAGGCTCCTGAGAAGAGGGCAAAGCGGGAGGCAGCTGGACAGCTATCTAACTTATCCGGCCACCATCATCGTTTTACAGACCCACACCACATTGGCTCCAAGGCATTGCAGGTCACAAGCAGAAGCGACAGAGTGAGGGCAAGGCAAGGAAAAGGCAGGTCAAAAGAAGGGGCACCAACCAGGCCACCAACCGCCGCGCAATAAGCAGTGCTAACCGGAGGGAGACCACCAGTCATCCAGTGAGGTCAGGGAGAACCAGGGTGGCCATTCCCCCTAGGCCGGCGGCAAAAAAAGGGAAGAAACAAAAGCCATGTCTCACTACCACTTAATACAGTGCCCAAGCTTCATTAATCACAACAGAGCTCGAATCAAAGGACAAGGCGTTGCAAAGCAGTGGGGGGGGGGGAGGCTAAAACACTCAGCTCCTTCAACCCAACTGAAAATCTACACAAAATTTAGTTTCCTAAAAGATGCAGGCTCTGCTCTCTACTCATGCAATGCTGCACTCAAAGGCCTGCAGACCCCCCTGTAATCCCCGCAACCCCTACAGCCTCTACAGATGCAGGCGTCCTTACCCCTCACCCTGCCGCAAGAGGGGGTCATTCTCTTAGACAGGTATCCAACAACAAAGTCTTCTGCTGCAACACCGCTCACAATGGCTCAACCCACACATCTGCCTCTCCACCTCAAACAATCTTAGGCAACATACGCCACGCCCATTATGACAAATCAAAACCTGCCTCCAAATGGACAATCAGGATCCTTGATACTAGTCGGACATCAAGCACCACAAGCAGCACAAGAACAAGGACAAAATGAGGCCTAAGCCTCAGCATTTCCAGCATCTGCACTGGCATCACCCTTGCCTACAGAGGTGGGGCTTGCACAGCTCGCACAGTTAGCAACTGATTTAAAGGCTGCAGTCCCACGGGGATGCACACAAGTGGCAACCTACAACAACCAATCCCTCATAGGATCCTCATTCACCGAGAGGAGTATGCAGAACCATCAGCCAGAGCCCCGATTAGAAGCTATCTTCAGTCCATCACCAAATGACAGCAATGCCACTTCGGACTCGATGCTCTGGCCTCCAAGAGCCAACACATCAATTCCAGTAGCTGCCTGGCTGCCTACCTCCGCCGGCACACTTCCCACAGGGACGGGTGTGACTGATGATCCAATTCTTCAGGAAGAGGGAGGGTGACCCTCTCCTACCTGAACAAGCAAGAATGGGAGAACATGTTAGCCGCCTACTCTCTAGATCGCCAATATGGGGCACTCCCCACCAAGGTGCCCCAGGCTAACACAGCCGGTCACTAAGGAGGAGCCCAAGGGGGACGCGATCACCAAAGAACAAGCTGGCAGTGCATAAGCCTCCCTCCTAAATTCCATGCAATTGTCCGTGGAAGCGCTTCAATACTAGTCCGATAAGATGGACATCCAGCTTTCCCTGTTAAACACCCTGGCATTGTCCACGGCAGACATTGACTGGAAATTGGGGATCTTATTGGTTTAATAAAGAGAGCCAAATCTGAGGTGCGACTCAGCTGTGGCTGCAGCCATATTGTGGACAAACTATCTACTCTCCCCTCAATGCTAAACACCATGCTCAAGGACCTGAGGAAGGTATCAACAGCCCCCACAAGTACACCCCCTACAGACAGGAACAGAGATCCCGGATCAGACCGAGGGAGGCATGCCAACTCCAATAAACCGAGAACCGCTTCGGAACTATCAGCAGGAGGGTTCAGCTACCCTAAAAAGCAAGGGGCCCGCAGGAACCTCTAAAGAATCGCCTGCGGTGGACCAAGCAGAAACTCACACCCCAAAGCTCAACACCAAGCTACGTCGTCACCAGAAAAGAAAAGGCCGAAACCAGAAATCCTTCCCCAACTCAACAGCCTTTTTTCCCATTTTCTGCGAACAACATGCTAAAACACACACCCATCAAAACAAGGACTCACAATCAGCTGATAACCAATCCAGCCCAGTAGGCACGTCTCCCCTCCAAAACGTCAGGCGGTCATTCATCAAAAAAGAAAGTAGGGCCATGTCATCGTGCAAGTCCGCTTCTCACAGAAATAGACAAAATTCAGATCAAGATCTAGTACACACCCCAGGGCCCCACAACAAACCTACCCCCCCAGCGCGGTCTTGCTCAGCTCTAGTAAGGGAGGAGCACTAAACAGGATCAGTGTCAGTAGGCCCAGAGACAGATAAGCATACAACCAATTGGCCCGGACAAAAACGTGCAGCCAATAAAGATTGGTGAACCAAGAGTGCGATGCACACTGCTCAAAACTCGGCCCCGCCCAATATCGCAGGGCATAGCAGGCAGGACTCAGCCCATGCACAACTGAGCACTCCACACTCGTCCAAACAGCCACTACCAGGGGCTACTACAAACATGATAAAGACCGAGAACGTTAGACACAGATCGTCAAGGGAGCGGGAGCAATTCCAACTCAAAGAGGATATCCATCTCAACTTCCAACTTGTAACTGCGCAGCCCGACAGAGAGCCACCTCAGTCCACACAATCCACCAGCATCACGCAGCCTGCCATAAACTCCACACTGTTGAAGCCCGAGTACATCTCAAAAGGGAACCATGACATTTTGAACAAGGGGAACATCATGAGGTTGCTACGGGCTACTCCAAACATTGTGGATCTAATCTCAACTGACTTACTCTCAATAGAGTTCATCCATCCCGCAAACCCCTCGATGCCTGAGGCCACCAGGGCTACGTGGAAAACAACCACAATCGCCCAGAGAGTATTAGCTGAGCACCGCACCTTCAAAGCCTGGGGAATTAACATCGCCCCTCACCAAAATCCAGGATAACCATCGCCTCTGCTAGAGCCAAGTCCGAGGTCTGTAGCTACCAACCCTCCCAGGTGCATCGGCTCAGTGCTCAGAGGGGCCTTCGGGCAATCACCCCAATGAAGGGCAACTTCGATGGTAAATCAACAAGTCAGCCCTCGGGCAGCATCAGCCCCCCGAAGCAGACATCCATGACATTATTACACACAGAAGGAAGGAGGCACTAGGGCTAAAAAATCCACACTCTGCCTCTGCTCATTGAATGTTAATGGATTGTCAACAAAAATCTCAGACCCGGAATTCCTGCAATACCTCAATTCGTTTGACATCATTCTGCTGCAGGAAACATGGCTCGTAGGCCTGCAGCATCTACAAGGCTTCCTGTACTTCGCAACACCGACCGTAAAGGGTGGGAAATTTGGTCATTCCTCAGGAGGGCTGGCAACCTATGTATCCACGTCTAGCAGAATGTCGGCAGTGACAGCGGCTCTGCCTCAGCAACCACTACAGCAGTCAAGAGCACCCTTTCTCTTCTAGGAGCACAAGATGAGGTAGTGACAGTCTATGCATACACCCACCCAAAACATAAAGCAAAAGACTCGGATAACTTAATTGCCCAACTAACAAGCTACATAAGTAAGACAGAAACCCTGAATTTTATCCTCTGGGGGGACTTGAACCAATACCTCCTAGGCATGTCGGGTGGAACTGAAGTGCGCGTTCAATCCATACTTTGTAACATACCAACTCAATGTGGATCCTCACATGGGAAAAAGAATAGCAAAAACCGACGCCTCCTAGAGGATCTAGAACATCTCAATTTCAATGCTCTAAATGGAAGATTCCCTAGAGACTCTCCCCCCGAGGCTTCCCACTTCTCTCTTTCAACATGCTCCATATTAGATTACATGTTTGTCAGTCTTTCGCTGTTTCCCTGCATACTCAGTTTCAGAATGGGGGACAAGGGGGACAGTGACCATCGACCACAAGAATCCCTCCTATCAGCAACTGAGCCTCCATGCTTCCACCCAGAAGCAGCCTTGGGCTCCACTTACACGACAAACTTTAGGAGAATCAAATTTGTGGCGGCAAACATAGAGTCCCTGTGAACAACAGCGATCGATCTCCTACATTCACAATCAATAGCAACAAAGAGCTACAAAACCAACTGGGAACCCTTTACTGCTACACTATCAGAACTTCATACCTCGTCTCCCAAAAAGGAACTCTGCCAGGTCCCCAGGAGTGGTAATTGGATCACGAAAGCGCAAAGGGTGCAAATAAAGGATTTAAAAAAATCAATAAATGGCACCTTAAGATTTCTGTGATACGATCCATGGAATCCAAGTCTACGTTTTCTCCTGTGGTAACAAAGAACCTCGCTCAAAAAGTTGAAATGGGGAATCAATAAAGATCATGAAGAGGAGACCTGGGCAAAGCTCATCCACGACATAAATCACAATGATAGTGCTTGCTTTTGGAAAACAGTGAACACGATAATGCGCCTGCAGCATGGGGGCATCTCTTCCCATATCTCAGAGGAAACCTGGGCAAGCTTTTTAAGTGAGCACTTTAACCATCAACCTATGGGTAATCGGCCAACTCTGCCAAACAGGGCGTCTCCGGGGGATCGCTTCGCAGGTACCGGATTTAAAGGAGGTAACGACACCAAATACTCCAGACACAGATTATACCCCTGAGCATGAGACCAGCGCCTCAAGGATACTTTGAATAAGGCAACAGATTGCAAAAGGGAGAAGAGAAGGGGCCCCGGGCCTGAACGACATCCCATTCAAACAGAGGGCGATGGAATGGGCAAGTGCCCTGCAACCTCTATTTTTAAAAGTCAGATCACTGGTAATGATTCCAGATTTCTGGAAAAGCTCTACGATTGCACCGATTCACAAAAGGGGAGATAAGGCCTTGCCTGGAAACTATCGTCTGGTGGCACTGATTGACAACGAGGCAAAATACTTTGAGGGCACCGTGCTAGAGGAACTCACAGCCTGGGCAGACGCTAATGAGATAATACAACTAAACCAGTCAGGATTTTGTAAAACATCAGGCACAAGAACAAACATTCTGGCAATCTCTCTACTCATTGATGCAGCAAAGACCGCAAACCTTCCATTACACCTCTGCTTTATCAATTTCAATAATGTTGACAGGGCTAGACTGTGGGGAAGCTGGCCCGATTGGGTATTCTAGAAGCTCTTCTAAAGCTGTTAACACTTCTCCACACAGACACCTGGGTCCAGATGAAACTGGACCCAGAAGAATACCAACAACCAAAGGCCTGAAGCTGGGCTGCATGCTCGCGCCCACCATATTTAATCTATTTATGCCAGACTTACCGCAAGAACTCAACACCTGCAACTCCGATGCGCCCAGGCTGGGAGGCAAAACACTGACCAATCTCCTGCATGCCGATGATGTAGTCCTGTGTTACAATCCAAAAGAAATCCAGAGGTTGCCATGTAGTAGGTTATAGGTAGAAGGTTTATTAAGCTTAGTTACAGGATGGTAAGTAGGATAATAGGTTCAGCCCCACCAAGAGCAGCATCCTTGCTGCTCAGCCCACACATTCCAACTGTCTCTCTCTCCACTCCACGAGGCACTCCAGCATTCCACTATCTCATCAAGCATTCCAACATTCCACACACACACCACATCCATCCTGGCTGAGCAGCAGGGAACAGGTAACTAAGGGAAAGGATGCAAAGCAACAATACAAGTTACAACATCCTGCTTAGTCACACCCAGGTTGGCATGCAACATCTCCTCGATAAAATGCAGAATTACGCTACAGAGAACAACCTAAAAATCAACTTTAGGAAAACAAGGACAATGTCCATTAACAACAAGAGGAAACGGGAGAGGCCCTGGCACTTGGTGCGGCACACAAATAGAACCAGCAGCGAACTACAAGTATCTAGGCGTCAGCATAGACATAGAAGGATCCTTCGCTCGACAAAAAGAAGAAATTCGAAGGAATGGGCTGGCATTAGCAATAACACTGAAAAAACCTCACATCAAAACTGACTGCGCCCACACTAATCCCTCTCCTCAAGGTAGCAAATTCTCACTACAATAACCTATGGCAGTGAATCGATGCATGGCAGAGATGCCAAACTATTGGACAGCATCTTAGTTAATGTGCACAGAATCACGTTCAGTCTCCCAAACTATACTTCACCGGCACAAATAAGGCTGGAGTTCGGCCTAATAAAACAATCCTTGGCCAGGCACAGTGTCTACGTCATCCGCTGGAACAAGATCAGATCCTCCACCCCAAATACCCTAAACCAACTTTTATGGCAAGAAATTTAGCAGAGGGACACATCACCTGCAAGAAGCTATCTTCAGGAATCTCTGGCAACCACCGGGCTCTCTGATCTATTGAACACAAGATCCACCTTTCAACCTTCAAGAAACTGGTTTGGAAATCTCTAAAACAAGTTGTTATATGCTTAAATAAGATGAATCCAGTCCAGTTGTAAGGTTTAGGAAACAGGTTTATTCCAATAGTGGAGAACAGCACCAAGGACCCTCACAAGCGACTCCCATCATCAGCCTCCAGAGATAAACTGAATCACTAGAGCTTCAAAGAGCCTAACATTCTAAAGTGCTAAGCAACCAAAGTAATTGAAAGATACAACATAGAGAAGCTTGCCTAAAAGAGCAAATGGTGTCTTGTCAGAAAGGAAGAGGCCGCGATACCCGACCACGGCCCGTGAGAGTCAACACGCAACATGGCTCCTGGAGCTTGAGGCGCGCGCGCCGGACGGTCTGTACTTTGCTGCTCGAGGTTGTTTTTGGCGGGAAGCGTTACCCACTGGAGGCCGCCATTTTTGAGCGGGACGGTGGCCACCATTTTGAGCGTAGGCCCTGCCGGTAGCTGCCATTTTGTCAAGCTCGGTGTTTGCCATTTTGTGAAGGCCTTGCCGGTGCCCGCTGATGCCATGGGCGTGCAGGGGCTTCAGGAGTTCGTGGAGAAGCGCTGCCCGGGTGCCGTGGTATCGGTGGACTTGTTGAAGTTGGCACGCGCAGTACGGCGGGGCTCCCCGGGGCCGCCCGGGGCCTCGCCACCCCCGGCTCGGGTGCTGGTGGACGCGGGCTCAGCCATGCAACAGCTCTACGGTGGCTATCAGATGGACTGGGTGTGTGGGGGCCAGTGGGGAGCCATGCTGGGATACCTGTGGGCGCTGGCGGGCGCTGCCGGCCTGGAGCTGGCGATGGCCCTGCCCGGTGCCCTGGGGAAGCCTCGCCTGCCAGAGTGGGCTCGCCGGGCCCAGGCGGAGCGCCAGACTGCCCAGCTCATCATGGGCCACGTGGGCCGCAAGGGCACCCCTCCGCCTCGGGCCTGGTTCCTGTCCCCGGCCTGCCTGCAGCACTGCCTGAGGCTGGCCCTGCTGCGCTTCAGGGTGAGGGTGTTCCAGGCCCTTGAAGACCATCACCTTGAAGTGGTTGCCTTCTACAGAGAGAACGGCTTTCATGGTTTAATTGCCCACGACTCCGAATATGCCCTCTGCAACATACCTTCCTACTACAGTTCTCATGCTTTGAAACTCAGCTGGAACGGTAAAATATCTTACAACCAATCAGAACAATTAATTCACTGGGATGGACTTCAGTCTGAAATGTTCACGCTCCCAGGTGGAGTTCCCCAGGGTTTGGCCTTGTCCCCGACTATGTTTAACATATACGTTGCCCCGTTAGCCAGATTAATAAAAAGCCATGGTCTTATGCTGGTGTCGTACGCGGATGACACCCAGCTAGTGGTGTCCGTAACGCAAAGTGTGGACACGACAGCTGAACGGTTTCGCAACTGCCTCACAGCACTGATGTCCTGGATGAACATCAACTTTTTAAAACTCAATACGGAAAAAACTGAGGTTGTAGAGTTCGGTCAGAAACCATCGGTTTGGAGCCAATTATGGTGGCCTTCTGAAGCCGGAACATGCCCGGCTCCAGTTTCTAAGACTAGGAACCTAGGCTTCATGATCGACAAATCTAAAGCTTGCCCCTCAGATAAATCAAGTGTCCTCAGCCTGTTTTTTTACGCTGAAAGTCCTACGGAAGATCCTTCCTTTCATTCCTTTCTCTTTGAGGAAAACGGTGGTTGGAGCTTTAGTTCTATCGAGAGTAGACTATTGCAATGCTCTTTACCTGGGAGCAGGCGTAAGTCAGTTCTCTAAACTTCAGTCACTCCAAAATGCGGCAGCGCGAGTTTTGCTTAACTTACCCAAACACCATCCTACATCCGCTAGTATAAAGCAACTTCACTGGCTTCCAGTAAGACGGCGGGTGGATTTTAAGGCTCTTTGCTTAGTGCATAAAGCCCTATATGGAGGAGGGGCAAAGGATTTACAATCTTTATTTCCTCGCTACTCACCATCACGCTGCCTAAGATCTACTGATACTGGACTGGTACACCTCCCCAAGATAAAAAGAGTAAGGTGGGGAGGAAAACGCTTCTCATTCCAAGCAGCGAAGTTATGGAATTCCCTGCCAGTACAACTACGACTTCAGTGCAGCAGGACGCTTTTCAGGAAAGATATAAAAACATGGCTTTTTACCCAACTCTAAATCTGTTAGCTGTTCCGATTTTGCACATACCTCAGCGCCAAGACACCTCGCCAAAAGTGCGCTTTACAAATACTCAGTCAGTCAGTCAGATTCTCATGCAAGAGGTTGCCAAGCAGCTGGGCCTGAAGCTTGCAAACTTTCTTATTTTTGCAGCCCTACTTGGCAATCACATTCTCCCAGATGAAGACCTAGCTGCTTTTCACTGGAGCCTGCTCGGACCAGACCACCCTTTGGCCTCACTGAAGGTGCATGCTCATCAGCTAGTCCTTCCGCCCTGCGATGTTGTGATCAAGGCTGTCTACGAGTATGTGGCTTCAATCCGAGATCCATCAAACCTTGATATGGTGGGAAAGGATGTCTTTAAACACTCTCAATCTAGGACTGAAGAGAAGATTGAGCGTTTCAAGAAAGCAGTAGAATATTACTCTGTGGCCACCAAGCAGCGACCATTACCTTTGGGCCCTTCTCCATTCCTAGTTTCAGGATAAGGCCAAAATCAGTTTGGAGTTCCTCCTTTGCCGCCTAATCAGGTTGGCGGGGTGCCAACAGGAAAGCACATGTTTTCTCACCAGATGCAGCAGAAGTTGCAGTACCAGCACTCTTTCCCCCCGGTACCAATGTCGGGTTCGATCTTCAGCCCTCACCAGCAGCATCACCACCTTGGCAACATGCCCCCTTTCCCGGATGAGCCCATGCTGAAGGGGGCTCCCTTCACCAACTGGTCAGTCTCCCACGATTCGCCTGCCCCCATGTTTCCCAATCATTTGACCTCCAAAGCGTCTCCTTCTAGGCCAGGCTCTACTCCCACCACTTCCTCAGATGACGAGGAACATAACGGAGGCAGCTCCAAGTAAGCACTGTAACCCACCCGTTGTATCACATTTCATGTGTCCCTGGTGCTCTTCCAGCCCCCTCCCTTTTGATCAGTAGTCGTAGGCAGGTAGAAGGACCATGTTAATGCTACATGTGGGGCAATGCTTCTGAAAAAGTGTAATGGAAGGTATTGCTCTAATAGAATTATGGCATCTGTAGTTTGTCTACATATGATTCACATTTTTCTTAATAATTGTCACTGCTGTTGTGCTGTGTGATATGCATTTTGTTTGCATTGCTCTGGCAATGTCAGATGCATTTTTTAAAGCCTAAAAGAGCAAGCATAAGGATATAACACACCTTCCCCCTTCAAAACAATAAATAAAAAGAACAGTGATAAGCATTGCACAGTTAAAACATTGACCTAGAACAAAACATTACAGAACAAAGATGATAAAGAGGATGTCATGCAAAAAATTAAATAACATAGTCTTCAAGATACTTGGGCTTGAACCTTAGTCTCGTACGTGACATCTCCATGAGATTAGAGCCATCAGGTACAGAAGATTCTTTAAACAGAGTTGTCGATTCTTCTGCCAACCCTAACTCTACATTACTTCCTTGCACTTTACTTTCCTGCACCTTCACCTGCTCAGACAAAGCAGGAGCGTCACACAAACACTCAAAGATTTCGCAGTCATCTAGAAGGTCCTCCTCCAAGTGATCTTCATTTTCTGCATGCTCGGGTTCTACAGAAGTATTCACTTCAAAGGGAAAATTTACCTTTACCTTTCCCTTCCCCCCGTCTGTGGATTTAACATTATGAAAAAACTCAGTAGATTTAACAAGACCATCCTTTACTTTCGCCACATTCCTTTTGCTCCACCACTTTCCACCAGTGACCATCACTGCATGCTTGCTAATTATAAGAATTTCAGTTTCAGGATAAAACTTGGAACCTCTTTTTTTAAACGGTCTTCTGACCCGGACACGTTCACCCACAACAAACCATTCCTCCTTAACTCGCTTGGCAACATCATACCTAGCTTTAGCTTTAGCTTGACTCTCATCCACTCGTATTCTCAACTGATTGTGATCAGGGGTATGATCATGAACACCAGAGTTGGCAATGACCCATTCAGGAGACAACTCATTAAAAGATTGTCTGCCTCTTAACAGTGCAAAGGGTGTGACACCTGTAGTGGAATGAGGGGTATTGTTGTAAGACCAAATTCTATGACTCACTACATTTTGTACCTGTAGCCCAGAAGAACATGCCAGTTGAATGGAGTCTTTCAAAATGTGATTTACCCTCTCCACTAAACCATTACCTTGTGGACTATAGAGAGCAGTAGTAAGATGCTTGACCCCAATATTATTTAAAAAACTTCTCATGTTGTTTGAAACAAACTGGACTCTGTTATCTGTCACCAGAAATGCAGGAATGCCTTCTGAACGAAACAACTGTCTTAAAAAATCAATCACATTTTCAGTGTTAGGTTCTCTCAAAAATTTAAATGAGACCCACTTTGAGAAATAATCAACCACCGTCAAAATGTATCTATGCCCACCATTCAATCCAGCAATGGGACCAACAAAATCAAGTCCTGATTTCTCCCAAGGTTTCTGAGGAAGACTGACTGGACATAAAGGAGAGTTATGAGGGCGAAGAGACTTCTCTGCATGTCCACACTCTCTGCAGCTGCTCAAAATGGTTTCAACCAAAATGTCCATACCAAGCTACCAGTAATAAAGACGTGGGGGGCATATTCTCAAGAACGTGCGATAACCATCGCAAAAGTTACTTAACGCAACCATAAACATCGCAGTCCATCGCGGGAAATTTACGCCGTGCTAACCAAGTATTCACAACACGGCGGTACCATGTGATAGTCCCCAGATAAACCGACAACTGTCCGTGTTAAAATCAACGCCACGCCTCAAAAATGCGAAACACGAACGCAAAAATAGCTGCGATGAAGCCAAGCGCGATACAAAAAGCAGCGAAAACCAGCCACAGGCCCGCAAGTCACACCTGTCAGGCGGGAACAAACACCATAAAAGCAGACCAAACAAACGGTGAGAGGACAACGTCCGAGCACAACCCCCCAGCTGTGATGCAGAACAAATGACCATTGTCCAAATCCGACAGTCAGTTCCCCACAATCAGCCACAATGTACATTGACATGCATTCAGCAGGTAACCTGCGCCAATGCGGAAACAAACATGGAACACACTGTGAAACCACAGCTCCCCTTCACATTGCAGAGGGACAAACAACACCCCCTGCACACCGACGTGCCATGACCAAACAACAATGGAACCACAGACCAATGTAGGGGCAGTGACTCCCCCCACATACATGTCGCCCATGTCACGGGACTTGAGTCACAGGGTGCATCCCTGCATCATGGCGGCACATAACAGACCCCAAAAGAAGCCCTCCTGTCACTTGAAGGCCACAAATGACAGCCAAAATGGAATGAACTGGGACACACGTGAAACGCCGAAGTGTGGGATACCGTAACAACTGTGATACACAGTACTGGCATCACTAAAACGTGACACCCTAAACAGCCTCACTGCACAGAGGTGACACACCCACCATCCATAAACAAATCCCAAAATCTGCAGCACAACATGTCGCGTCCACACGTGTCTGAGTGAAGTGCCTGTACAGATGAGTGACATGCACGCAGGGAATGTGTCTCGGAATGCATTTATTAGCACATGCTGTGCCTGTGGACAGTCAACGTACTGTGCCATTACTGCTAAGGACCCTCACAATGTGACGTCAACCAGAGAAGAAATTTCTAATGATGTAGTCCCTACGGGCAATTCCTGCTGCGGCTGCAGTGGGGTGTGGTTCACCTGCCTCATCTCCATCATCATCGTCCGGTGCATCTGGCACATGTATCCATGGGGCTCTGCTGCGTACACATATGTTGTGTAACACACAACATGCAACGATCATCTTGCACACGAGGCCTGGGCTGTACAGGAGCCTTCCACCTGTGACGTCCAGGCACCTGAAACGTGACTTCAACACGCCAAATGTGCGCTCCACGATGCCCCTGGTGGGTCTGTGGGCCAAATTGTACTGCCTCTGGGGCTGTGTGTTCGGGGCTCGGAGGGGTGTCATCATCCAAGCGCAGAGTGCATATCCTTGGTCACCTGTGACAGTGCAAAGAGACATGAGTCAAGACTATGTACTGCATGATGTGTTGGCAGGCCCACTGGTTCATTGGTGTGTGATATGTGTGAGTTAGTGATTCCCGTATGACATGTACTGCGTGTTGCTAATGAGCGGCATCACTGTGTAGTATGTAGCCTCACTGCTGCACCTCACCCCCCCGAGCACATTCACTATTGTGTGCAGGGCGATTGCGTCACATGCACCCCTACGGGACACCATTGTCATGCCTGTCTGCGCATGTCAACAAGCCTGACTACGACACAGTGATGATGCTGCGCAGAATGTGGCCGGCCACGTGTGTGTCGGCCCATTGCAAGGACAGGGCTGACACAGATGTAGAGCACCTGCCTGACTGAACTCGACATGCAGTTGAGGGTACATCTTTGGCTCATGCCCAGATAATAGCGACACACACAACAGTTGGCATGTGTGATCCCTGACCCCGAGCGGGCATGCCCTCCCCCATGTGCCCCTGCGGCCTAGCACGCACACCGGGGGCATGCCACATGGCAACATTGCCCATTGCGGGACGGGTGGCACAGACACTACAACAAAGACAAACGCATCAGCCACATCCTTGGCAAGGCCTACACTGCACCACACCCAGATCCACGTGTGGAGTAGCCACACCCCTACGCAGTACCGACATACGCTAGTCCACCCCGCTTACGCCCACAGGGAGGTACGACACAGTTTCATGTCCCAGGTCTACACCACTGCCTGCGGTGACATGGATGCACACGCTGTACACAGCACAATGTTATGTGGAATGAGCCCGGTCCCCCATGCATACATAATAACCACACGGACACACTGAGTGAGTTCGTGGGACTGGCTACGGGCACGTGCGCCCGGCCCCTTTTATTGCCAGGCTCACATCTCCAGTGACGCCTGTGTTGGATGGGTGTTGGGTAGTGTAAGCCACCACTCAGGGGTTGGCTGGTGCTGGCAAAGACAACAATAGTAAGCAGACAATCAGCAGTACAAGGTACGTACAGCATGGGTCCCTGACTTGAGCAGCACAGAGTTTGTGGCCCCGGATGCACTGCGGCCGGCACAGGCACACCGCCACGGGATGGTGACTTGCGGTGCACTGAGGTAGTGCCACGCGAGCTGAGCGTGTACTCGTAGATGTCCAAGGGGACTTTCGCGGAGGGTTGCGGAGGACAGTGGCAGGTGTCCTTCCAGGGCATGATGAAGAGGGCAGAAGCAAGCAGGAACAGGCAGATGGTGGAGTTGAATGCTACAAACCCCACTTTTCCACTTTGTCAGTATCAGCTACATGTAGATGAAGACAGCCTCCAGCCCATGGGCTCAGACGCCACCGACGTCCAAACAGAGATTGCCCATGGATTTCAGGGCACACACTCAGTGGCGCCAGAGCTGGAAGGGGATGCAGTCTGCGATGAGGCCTGTACAATGACATGGACTCTGCTATGTAGAGAGCAAGACTCAGTTCTAGTCGTGTGACCTACTCCACCGCAGTGTGTGCTGGAGGCAGCGGTCAGCAGGGACCCACAGCCACGTGTGGTAGGCATGCATGGCAGAGAGTCAGTGGCACCAGTGCAGTTGTTGGTAGTGTCCCATCACCTCCGTAAAGGTGAGCCTTTTCTCCTCCGGACTGAAGCGCGTCTTCCTCTTACTCCTCTCCTTGCGTACTGTGACATGAACACTGCCATGAAGGAATAATGCTCAGTTCCAAGAGTGCCACCTAGTTGGCCGCAGTGTCGGCCGGAGGCAGCGGTCAGCGCGGGCCACCCGCTGTCCAGCCATCTCCTCCTGGATCTCTCACACACGACGTTGGAATGGCATTTGTATTACTTTTGTGGCTGACATAGGTAGTGGCACCAGAGCTGAGCGGGTGTACAGCCGGCGAGGAGGCCGTATCCTGCCTGTGACGGACTGCATTGGATTGGTGTGAGGCCTGCAGGACCGCAGTGCAGGCACAAGCTCGGAGTCAGCCAGGGCCCATAGACACGTATGGTGGGAGTCCTATGCACAGACTTGGTGGCACCACATCGGAGGGAGTATGGTGACATGTACTCAGTCTTCAAACATGTACTCTGCCATGGTGTGATCAAGACTCAGTTCCATATGTGTGGCCTACTTGTCCGCTATGCAAGCTGGTGGAGTACGTCAACGGGAATGGAGGTCCGCGGGCCTGTGACGGGGTGGCTGTGATGATCCGAGGAGTCTGCCAAGGTCGGGGTCCTCGGGCTTGGAGCAGGCACCAGCACTTGGTGGGCCCGCTTTGGCACACGCCAGTGTCGGCAGGTGAGCAGTGATGCCTGGATGCGCAGGGGCGGGCATGACGGCTCCGGGGACCAGCGGTCCGTGGTGCAGCAAGCGCACAGGATCCCAGGCAACACCGCTCATGGCATAGGCCTCGTGGCGGGGTGAGAGGCACCGCCCTAGCAGGGACGTTGGGCATTCCGGATGAGGTCCACGCCCAGGGTTACGTGCTTTTTATTCACACCCATACGCTGACCTGGCGTACGCCAACTAGCCCACTCCTCTCACGCCTACAGGGGGGGACGTGACAAGCAACGTTTCCTTGGTCTCCCCCACTGGCTGGGGTGACATGGTTGCGTCCACTGTACCACACACCAGCGGTGTATGTGGACATGGATATGTGTGTGGTCTGCATACTGCAGTGTGTCCGACACATCCTCGCCACACTTGGCATTGTGTGCAGTCCCATTCATCAGTAACAGTGCCTCCTTTGCACATGCCGGGTTCCCTCCTCTTCCCACATTCTGCTGATGTGTGGCTAAGGTGCCATGCCGTTGATGGCTCATGTACATGGCTAGGCCTGGTTCCCATGGTGAGTAGTGCCGTCGTGTCTGGTGGGTGGGCATGTTGTTTGGCATGTTGTGTGTGGGTTGTGACGTGTGCATTACCAGGATTGTGAGTTGTATGATTGTGGAGTTGAGGTGTGTGGTGTGTTCATTTGGTACTTACCAACGAGCACTGCATTTCCGTAGGTGCCGTCCTGGAAGCGCCGGTTGATGATGGACTGTCGGAAGATGTATGAATCATGCACACTGCCTGGGTAGTTGGCGACGACATTGGTGAAGAGTCCCCGGTGGTCCACTATTGCCTGTACATTGATGGAATGCGTGTGCTTTCTGTTGCGGTAATTGTGTGTAGTGTCGGAAGGGGGCACAAGTAGGACATGTGTGCAGTCTATTGCCCCCAACACGTGCGGGAATCCAGCTATGGCGTAGAATCCTTGCTTGGTCTCCAGCTGTTCCTGCGCAGTGTGGGGGAAGTATAGGTACTGGGGTACCAAGCTGATGATGGCATCCAAGACAAGTGTGAGGAACTTTGATAGGGCTGGCTGTGAGACTCCTCCAACTCTGGCGGCTGTTGGTTGGAATGTCCCAGAGGCCAACAGGTGCAGCACAGCCAGCAGCTTTGTCTGCAGAGGAATGTTGGTTGTCCGCTGTGTTGGTACCGTCAGCCTGTGGACAATGATGTTCAGGATGCGGAGGATGGTGTCCTTTTGAGCCTGTAGTGGGCAATGACATACTCTGGTGTCATGTCTGTGAGGCTGGTGCGTTTTCTGAAGGTCCGCGGTCTGTGTCTGCGCTGCCTCTGTGGTGGTCCGGGGGGGTGGTGCGGAGGGGTCCGGGGGGTGGTGGCGGTGGGTGTTGTGGCCCTGTTGGGGCTCCGAGCTGCATGATGAGTAGCTCCATGACATCTGTTGTCCTTCAGGTGTGTCTGTGGGCTGGGCTACCTTTTCTGGTGCCGGCTGCCGTCCGACTTTACACCAGGTCAGAGCAGGTGTTAGTTTCCTGCTGCTAATGTGCCATATCGCATGTTTTGTGGCCTTATCGCCAATCTGCCTGGTCGTTGTGAATGTTGCGGTGTGGTGTTGACGCGGCTTTTTGCACGGGAACGCCTACTCTGCATCTCATTAGAGATAGTTGCAGGGGTCATCTGTGGCGATGTTTTTTGCGGATGCTTTCGCAGGTAAACTGGTGTTATAGGCTGTTAGCACCAGCTTGTGAATGTTGCAATACATTTATCTCGACTTTGGCTCCGATAAAGTGCCGATAACTCGGCGATAGCTCCTTGAGAATATGCCCCGTAGTCTTTTCTTTGTTCCTGTGATGCCTATATGTCCTTTATGGGCCAAAGCAACTAATTTGTTCCTTAAATTAGCAGGGGGAATGAGTGAAGATCCTCTCATGACGAACTTGCCTTCCACACTTAACTCATCCTTGACTTTAAAATAAGAAATGAACTCCTCCCCAACCGGACCTTCTCTGGGCCATCCACTACATATGAATTTCTTAAGAGACTGTTGACACGTGCCAGAGGTAGATGCTTGTTCCCACTCAATACAAGAAATAACATCTTTGGCTAAAACCAAACCATCCAATAAGCCCACAACAACTTCTTTTTCTTCTGAAGTAAATTCATCACTACCAAAATTAGAAGGGCATCTTGAAAGAAAATCTGCTTTAAAATTTTTCCCTCCCGGAATATGCCTCATAGTGAAATTATAATCAAACAACTTGGAAAACAAACGTATCAGCCTAGGACTGGCATTTCTTAATCCTTTGTCATTCCAAATGAAAACTAACGGTTTGTGATCAGTAACCACAACAAACTCTCTATCCCACAAATAAGTCGCAAAATGCTTAACACCCCACACACACGCCAGTGCCTCTTTCTTGATGATGCTGTAATTCTTTTGAGCTGTGGAAAGTCTTCGCGAAGCAAATGCGACAGTGTTCTCAACACCATCTACCATTTGACTGAGAATAGCACAGAGACCTAAATTGCTGGCATCAACTGTGACATAAGACATAACATTGTCTGCATAAGGTTTAAGAGCAGGTGCATTGATAATTGAATCTTTTAGATTGTTGAAAGATTCTTGTTGTTCATCTCCCCACATGAATTTTACATTACTTCTGATTAATTTCCTCAAGGGTTCACTTGCAAATGCAAAATTTTGCACAAAGCGAGAGTAGTACTCACTTAGACCCAAAAAGGACCTCAATTGATCTTTATCAGACGGTTGAGCACAATCACGAATCGCTTTTAAAAGGTCTTGTTTGGGTCTAATGCCAGTGGAGGAAATTACATGTCCTAAATATTCAACCTCACTCAATAAAAATTTACATTTTTGTTTCTTAACCATCAATCCATGTTTTTCCAAAATCCCAAGAACTTGGTCCAATTTAACAAGATGCTCTTGAACACTGTTAGAAGAAATCAATATATCGTCTTGATATGCAAGTACATCTTTGATGTTACCTAGCAATTGAAACATACGTTTTTGAAAAACTGATGCCGCGGACGCAAGTCCGAAAGGCATTCTGAGGAAGTGAAAAGCACCAAAAATGGAGTATTAAAGGCAGTAAGGTCTCTGGAGTCTGTGTAGCTCTACGTGGTGATACGCCACCCTCAAGTCAATAGTAGAGAAAACTTTGGTACCATTTAGTTGGGCCAACATATCTTGGATACGTGGTAAAGGAAATCAATCAACTTGAATATTCTTATTTAAAGATCTCAAGTCAATGCAAAGCCTGAGTTCATCATAATTGTTTTTAAAGCTACCACAATGAGAGAAATTCATAAAGAAGAATCAATAGGTTCAATGACCCCATCAGAACACAATTTCTGAAGATGATCTTTCAACCTTTCTCTGATGCTTAACGGAACATGTCTCACCTTGTGTATTACTGGAACAGCATCAGGCTTAAGAACAATTTTATGTTCAAATCCTTTAACTGAACCAAGTTTATCTTGAAAAATAGATTGGTGTATTATGAACAACTTGATCTAAAGAAGTGATATAAACATGCACAGCTTCAACTAAGGAGATGGGAACATCTGTACCAGGTCTCAGAACCATTCTAAATTTCCCTTAATCTCTCCAACCAAGATATTGTATCCTTTCTTGGCTACATAAACTTTTGAATGAATTAATCTGTCTTTGAATATAAGATCATCAGAAAAATAACCCATCATGTCAATCTCCTGACCTCCAAATGCTACTGTGCGGATGTCAGGAGGGAGTAATTTGATGCCTTCCCATGCTTTTAAGAAAAATATATCTGAAATGATAGTAATTGGAGAACCAAAGTCAACTCTAACTCTGGTAGAAACATTACCAATTTTAATATCACAAACTGGATCACCTCTCTCCAAATGTGTCGAGGAATGTATCATATCTACAGACAAAAGAAGTTTGCTATTCTGAAGATTGTCAGTATGTGCAACCGAAGAAACATTCAAATCTTGAGTATCTAAACTCATTACTTTTGACTTATTTTTGCAAACTTTAGCAGAAATGTCCAGATTTTTTGCAATTTGTACAAATTTTCCCAATAGCTGGACAATTAGGTGCATTGGCTAAATGAGATTTAGAACCACATCTAAAACACTGAGTGTTTCTGTCTGATCTCTTTACATCTGATTTATTGTAGAACGGTTTAATGAATGAGAAGTAGATTTTGTGAAATTTTGTTCACTGCCTCAGTGATAATATTTTTACTCTTGCCTAACTCTTTAGAAGCAAAAACAGAACGTTCAATACCTCTAGCTATTTCTAAAGTTTCTGCTAATGATGGATTTGTACAACACAAAATTCTTTCTTGAACTTTAGAATCATGAAAGTTTACAACATCCTGATCCCTTAAATATTGTTCTAAAGGTCCTACAAATTCACAAGAGGACGCTAACACTATTAGTTCAGCTAAAAAACTGTCAATGTTTTCATGATCGTGTTGTTTGCGAGTGTATAATTTATGTCTTTCTACAATAATGCTGGGCTCATTCTTAAAATGTTTTTCTAATCTGCTAATTGCTTCAGTGAACTCATTCCAATCATCGGAAGGAGGACGAATATTGGGGTTGATGATCGAAAATTCTTTGACCCTCAGATCCCAAGCAATTGTACAACATAGCATTTTTCCTGACAACTTAAAATTTTACACCATCAATAGCTATAAGGTAACTATTAAAAGACTTATACCATTGACTCCATTTGATTTTGGAATTCCAGGCTCAGGGAGAAACGGAGCAGGAAGAATGGCTGTTTGAAGAGCCATATCTGAAAAGAAACAGTAAACAAGCAGAATAAAAAGTAACAACAATGTAAAATAAGAATATGCACTACAAGTCTCAAACAAATGTGCACATTACAGCATTGTACAGAAAAGTTCTACAAATGAAAAAATTGAGAACACTGTGGTAAATTGTTAATTTTAAAAATTAATGTACTGAAGAACAAGGTAGGCGCACCACCGCAGTCAGCGTACTAAGGAAGAATTTAATTGCAGGAAATAAGGTGCGGCCGTCACCGCGCTCAGAGTACTTGTAAGGTATTTAAATTCAGGCAGAGAGGTGTGCGCATCACCGCGCTGAGAGTACTTGTAAAAACAGCTTAAATGTAGAAATGAGGTGTGCGCGTCACCGCGCAGAAGGTTGCATGAAGCAATGAATTGTAAACAGTATCGTGACTTCACTTGAAGGAGTTGTGGCGTTGCTAAGCTACATGAAACGTTGCACGTCAAGAAGATGACGTGAGAAGCGTAGGTGACGTGCGGCGTCACTGAGGAGCGTTGCTAGACTACATGAAACATTGTACATCAAGAAGATGACGTGAAAAGTGTAGGTGACGTGCGGCGTCACTGAGAAGGAGAACCCAGGAATGAAGAACGCTTCGTCGCTTGGAACGTGGGCCTCCAAGTTCCAGCAAAGACGGTGAGATGTCACGTAGAACGTGGGGTTGGTTTGAAAAATGCTGGATATGAGTCTCTTGATATTAATGAAATTCAACGTCCCACATAGAATGCGAAGTTCATTCAAATGAAGCTGAAGGGGAAATCCTAGAAAATTGGCGAAAAATCCAATTGCATTCAAATCAAATCGAAACTGACGAATGTCTCCAAACAAACAAACAGAGACGGTGTGACAGCACAAACGCTCACCAGATTGTAGTAGCCAGCCCGGGCGATAGTCACGAAGGTTTAGACAACAAAATGTCAAAACAATGACAAAGCTGTAAACAGTTAAAGTCTTCTCAGAGCAGTAAATAATTTCTTGAAGTTGCAGAGTGGTATTAAATCCCAATTCGTCTTTGAGTGAAAACAAATAACGTTCAGTCTTTGCAGCAGGCAATACATCCAAAGCTTTGGCAAAATTGTAGGAAAATGGTCCGCTGAGAATAAATACAATTGAGAGATTGCTGAAATTTGTGAGGTCCTGGAAGTTGAAATAAAAGTTGAAGGTAAAACAGGTGCAGCACGCAGGAAAAAGGTTCGTGGGTGCTGACTCCGCCGGCTCGTTGCCAATTTATGGTATATGCTTAAATAAGATGAATCCAGTCCAGTTGTAAGGTTTAGGAAACAGGTTTATTCCAATAGTGGAGAACAGCACCAAGGACCCTCACAAGCAACTCCCATCATCAGCCTCCAGAGATAAACTGAATCACTAGAGCTTTAAAGAGCCTAGCATCCTAAAGTGCTAAGCAACCAAAGTAATTGAAAGATACAACATAGAGAAGCTTGCCTAAAAGAGCAAGCACAAGAATATAACACAAGTCTCACTGGTGGAGGACAAAGCCAACTTCTCAGCCAGATCTCACGCCTGTAAAAATAAATTCTTGAGGCATCGCCTGGGTCCACTCCCGTGCAGGCACTGACTCTAACTTCGTGCTGCCTGTGTAACAACGGAATAGGAGACATTTCGCACCTACTCTGTACCTGCAAGGAGCTGCTGCAGGAAAGGGACAGTTGCTAAAGGCCCCCTTCACTCAGAGGGGAATTCGTTCACGGAGGCAAGAAGTGCTGGCATGCTTTGATCCAGGGGTCCCACAATTGAACTGCAGATTGGTAAGAGTTCTTATGCTTGCTGAACAAAAAATGCCACCAGACTCTGATTGAAGAAGTAGCCAGGCCACGAGTTGAAGACACACCAGAAACCCATTGCTGGGTCATTAGAAACTAAACCTACTCAAGCCCTGAATCCAAGGACCATCAGCAGCTACACACACTTGAGAACTTAGGGCCAGATGTACGACGGTTTTTGCATGCGCAAACGGGTTTGCGAACCCGTTTGCGCATGCAAAAACCAATAGGGGTATGTACCATTCCAAAATAGCGAGTCGCAATTTATTTGTGACTCGCTATTTTGGAATTGCGACTCGCTATTAGGAAGGAGCGTTCCCTTCCTAATAGCGAGCGCAACCCCATGTACAAATGTTTTGCGACTGCAATTGCTGTCGCAAAACACTCGCAAATTACCACCCTTTTCAAGAGGGTGGTAATGGGGTCGCAAAAGGGAAGGGGTCCCAAGGGGACCCCTTCCCTTTTGCAAATGCAGGAGAAAATATTTTTTAAGGGCAGGCAGTGGTCCCACGGACCACTGCCTGCCTTAAAAAATGAAACGAAAACGTTTCATTTTTTAATCTTTTTAAATGCATCCTGTTTTCTTTTAAGGAAAACGGGCTGCATTTTAAAAAAAAGCTGCTTTATTAAAAAGCAGTCCCAGACATGGTGGTCTGCTGAGCCCAGCAGGCCACCATCCCTGGGAGGGCTGGCATTCCCAATGGGCTCCCAAATTGCGAGAGGCTCATTAATATTAATGAGCCTCGCAATTTGCGACCCCATTGGGAATCGCAAAACAGTGTAATAACACTGTTGTACATGCATAATAGCACCTCGCAAATTGCGAGTCGCAAAAGACTCGCAATTTGCGAGGCGCTATTTTGCGCCTCGTACATCTGGCTCTTAGCATCTACTTCCCAACAAGTAAGAAGAGACCACAACCGTTAAGGCAGAGTTTGGAAAGTAACCTGAGTCTAGCACCTTACAACACCCCTGAAGCACTTTTGCACAGTGTGCCCTGGCAAGGAACTCGGCACTAGTCACTTATGCAAAAACACTGATTTTTAAATGACAATGCTGCTCTTTTTAACCTCGTTTAAGCAACTACTAAATGTTTTTACAATGTTTTCCGCAAGGTGCTACTACTACTCGATATGGTCGTGCATAGCACCATATTTTATTGTGTGTTCTTACGGTTTTATAGGATGCATTTTGTACTGAAATGGTTTTTAGTTACTTATCAAATGAAAATAAACTTAAACATAAACTCACTGCCCATATTGATTCAGGCAGGACAAAATTATGAAACAATAGTGAAACCGGACACAAGTATGTGATAATGGGATCAACCCAGGATCTACCGCTCGAGATGTGCAGTGGTAGCCCAGGGCAGGCGGGAAAAGTGAGCAATCGAGGGAAATCAGAGGAAAAAAGCAAGCATCAAAGGGAACGAACTCAAGAGGAAGAATGACACATGAAACCATCACTAGTAAGTGCCAGAGCATCAAAAGTTGCAAAAGCCCAAATGATAGTATCACGATCATATCATACCCCAAATGTTTTTCAAGGGGTAAATGGGACCTGTTTAAATATAGGGAACATCCTCAAACTGTGTGCAGTTCTTCCTGGCGTGGAAGTGATCAGTTCAAAGAACATTGAATCAGTTGCCTTCCTGCCCCCAGCGAGGGGAGAGATAAATGAGAGTTCAGAAATTATCTTCACCAGTCGTAACCCTATTAAAGTTCTGGAGGAAAACCAAGCCCTACTCTACCAGTAGGAAATACAAATCATGAAAGCAACCAAGACAAAATATATGGCAATATTCATGGACAGTTCCCTTTTAACTTCTGTTCGTGCACTTGAAAACTGGTATAAACTAACCCTGGGCGAAGTGCTACGCTACGCTCGCGTAGTTTGCGAAGCTTGCGCTACTTCGCACAACGCGAATTGCACGTAGCACAGTGCGAACACGCGTAGCGTAGCGTAGCGTAGCGTAGCGTAGTGCCGCGGTCATTTTTTGCTTGCTCGCGGTCCTCAACGTCAAGTTGGCGACCGCGAGCAAGCAAAATGACATCCCGGCGAGACTTTTTCCTCGTTCGCGATCAGCAACATCAAGTTGCCGATCGCGAGCGTGGAAAATAAACCTCCCGGCGAGATTCTCAACGCGGGGAGGTCAGGTTTCTCATTGCGAGTGGTCGCGTATGCTCGCGACCGCTCGCGATGAGAAACTACCAGTCCGCGTTGAGAAAGCTGCCGCTCGAGTAAAAATCTACTCGAGCAGCAGTAAAAGACAGCTCGCACTGTGCAAGTTGCCGTTTTCAATGATTGCACAGTGCGGACAAGCATCCGGCACTGTGCAATCATTGCGAACAGTGCGCTACGCAGTTCAGCGTAGTGCTACGCGAAGCTTGCGTAGCGCGAACTGCACTTTGCGTAGCTTCGCGAAGCATTACTTCGCGAACTACGCCCACCCTTAGTATAAACCCTAGAATGTGCACAAATCAGTGCTAATGGGAGCCAAATGCACTTTTTGACCCCCATCCAAAAGTATCCTCGCACGAACTGACAATTAGTGCAAGTCACCTGGGAAAAGGGCGTGCACATGCACAGCCCAGCAATCAAAAATCAGTTTAGCGCGTCCCTTCCTAATACCGAATTGCATCGGTATGTATGAATGTTTTGTGACCGCAATTGCTGTCGCAAAACATTTGCATTTTACCACCTACCTAAAGTACTTAAAGTAGGTGGTAACCCATTCACAAATGGGACCCCATCTCCTTTGTGAATGTTTGTAAAACCATTTTTAAGAGCAGGCAGTGGTCCCACGGACCACTGCCTGCTCTTAAAAAATGAAAAGAAAACTTTTACAGGCACATGCATCAAAGCTTTTTGCGATCGCAAACGGTGCGATTCGCAAAAATCGGCCGTTTGCGATCGCAAAATTAGCTTTGCGATGCATCAAGAGTCAAGGCCCTGCAATTTGAGAATTCGCAATTAATTGCGAGTTCTCAAATTGCGATTGCATTTAAGGAATCGCAAATTGAGATTCCTTAAATGCAATCGCAATTTGAGAACTCGGAATTAATTGCGAATTCTCAAATTGCGAGGGCCTTGACCCTTGATGCATCGCAAAAACGAATTTTGCGATCGCAAACGGCCGATTTTTGCGAATCGCACCGTTTGCGATCGCAAAAAGCTTTGATGCATGTGCCTGATAGGCTTTTGCGATTCCTTAATTGCGATTCCTTAAAAATCGCAAGTAAGAAATCGCAAAATCCAACATTGATGCATGTGCCTGTTACTTTTTTGTTTTGTAAAGCATCTTGTTTTCCTTTAAGGAAAACAAGATGCTTTACATAAAAAAGACTGCTTTATTGAAAAGCAATCACAGACATGGTGGTCTGCTGATCTCAGCATGGCACCATCCCCGTGATTTTTGCGATTCATAGGGGGTCGCAAATTGCGGCCTACCTCATTAATATTCATGAGGTAGGTCATTTGCGACCACCTAGGAATCGCAAAAGGTATACACCTTCATACATTTCTTTTTGCGATTTCCTAATTGCGAATCCTTGTGATTCGCAATTAGGGAATCCCAAAATGCTATCTACATACATCTGGCCCTTAATTCCTCTAACAACAAGACCGAAAAGCACCAAGCCACGGTGCCACCATAGCAGTATGTTCATGGAATGCCAGAGGATTTGCTGACTCAGAAAGTGAAAAGCAAGCAATAGTGCGGGGAGGATCTGCTGAGATTGTAGCACTACAAGAAACATGGGATCTGGACTCTGCTCCCTGGCCCAAGGTCAAGGCCTTTGAATCACCGCTATGAGGTCAAAGGTAGGCGGCCACGCGTCGGGGGACTTTCAATACACGTACAAAATGACTTGGCAATAGCAGCTATAATAGTCGGGAAGTGCGACTATTGTTTTTACAGCAGTGCAAGCTAACAAGCATCTGTCTTCACCCTGAAAAAGAGAAAAGAGAAAAGAGAAAAGACACTAGCCCCTCTCCTCCCCGTGCCGCCAAGTCTAAAAGTAATACATTCAGAGATAATATGGTTAATTATGGGTGACTTTAATGCTAACCACCTGAGCACGGTGATAAGCAATATGAGGCAGGAGCTCGATAACAGCACCTAGAACTTCCCAGACCTGCATGCACAATTCCAAAAAGAAGACTCAGCACAGTGTTAATACCTTAGGACTTCGGCTCCTGAACAGCAGGTTTGAGACAGCTGCGGACAGCTGAGACAGCTGCTGCTTATACGCATTTCTCCCATAGTACGATGGCCACGCTTGACTACAGACCGGTATCAATCGCCAATTTCCATCAAATAAGGAGTTTTGCAGTACACCCTTCTCTGGCCAGCGACCACACAGTGTTTAAGTGCGAAGTAAATGCTGCAGGAACTAGCCGTCCCAAAATAAACCAAATTGGAAAACAGGAGGTCTTGGAGACCAACAGAAGAATAAAATGGTCCTTTTATGGTCTTAGGCTAACACTAGAAGAGTTATTAGAAGAGCTCCACAGAAATAATGCAGGGTACACAAGGAGTGAAGACCTATGGGAAACCCTGGCCTCCACCCTTCACGAGGCAGAGAGTGCCAAAAGGTACAAACAACTGCACAGGAACCACTGCTCGGGATAAGAGCATTGCACACCAGAAGAAATTTAAAGAGCAAATATCCAAACTAAAAAGTGAATCAAACAAAGCACTAAGACTTAAATGTTGAAATAAGGACTGCAACTCCTCCACAAAAAAAACTGAGTTGACAGAGTAAGAATGCCTACAGGAAAAGACTATGGGGCATATTCTCAAGGACTTATCGCCGAGTTAGCGGCACTTCATCGCAGCCAAAGTGGCGATAGATTCATTGCCCTATTCACAAGCTGGTGCTAACAGCCGACATCGCCAGTTTTCCTGCGATAGCAGCCGCAAAAAACATCGCCACGGACGACACCGGCAACTAACGCTAATGAGATGCAGAGTAGGCGTTCCGTGCAAAAAGCCGCGGAAACACCACTGCTCAACATTCTCAACGACCAGCCAGATCAGCGATAAGAATCAAAACATGCGATAAGGCGCGTTAGCAGCAGGGATTTAACACCTGCTCCTACCTGGTGTTAAGTCGGACGACAACCTGCACCATGAAAGGGAGCCCAGCCCAGAGCCACACCTGAAGAACAACAGATGCCATGGAGCCACTGATCATGCAGGTCGGAGCCCCAAGAGGGCCACAACACCCACCGCCACCACACCCAGGCCCCCCACTCCCCCCTGTATCCCTCCCGGGGCCCTACCTCGGGCACCCCCCCCGGACAAAGATATCTCACATCTACCTTACAAATACAAGAACACAACAATTCGCCTGATGTCGCACAAGTACAACAATTAACATTCATGTGTGGCCAGAAAAAGGAAAAACATTCATACATCTTAGAATTCCAAAAATAATTATTTTATTCAAATTTAACTCAACACCAATAAGTGGAAGAGTCATGGCGGGTCTCCTCTGGACAATCTGCAAGTCAAAACCTGCAAGACAAAATTGAAGATAAGAAGGTGCGTCATGCGGCCAACAAGGGACAGAGAGAGAGAGAAAGAGAGAGAGAAAGAAATGTAGAGAGAGAGAAAGAGAGAGAGAGTGAAAGAGAGGGAGAGAGAGAAAGAGAGAGAAAGGGGGAAAGAGGGAGAAGGAGAGAGAGAGGAACAGAGGGCGAGAGAGACAGTGAAAGGAAGAGAGGGACAGGGAGAGACAGTGCCGACACTGCGCACCCAGGCCTCACAGCTCACCTGCTGCCAAGGGTGTGTCTCCAACCACGTGCCGGTATACACTGCAGTCCACCAGGTCCCTCATCTGAAACAGAGTCCACAGCTAATGATGGCAGAGTACATATCATTGCACACAGCAACATCGCTTGGCCGCCCCTGCGCACACAGGCTGCTGCACCCCAGCCCCTCCAGCCCAGCGGGGATTGCCCGCCCCTGCGCACACAGGCCTCACTGCTCACCTTCCGCCACCGGCGTGTCTCCAAGAGGGCCCACCACGTGCCGGTGCAAACTCCAAGCCCGGGGCCCGCGACCTTGGCAGCCTCCACATCATGCAGCCACGCACCGCGGTCCACTAGGTCGCACACTTGATTCTGGGTCTTGATTTTGCTATGGCAGAGATCATATCAGTGCACACGTCATCATCGCAGGCTGCACACCCGCTCAGCTCCATAGGTGCCACTAACTCTGTGAACCGCGAGGCAACGCCACGTGGCGGTAGGCCCACGCTGCCCGCTGGCTCAGGCCTACACTGCGGTCCACCAGGTCGCACACTTGATTCTGGGTCTTGATATTGCAATGGCAGAGACCATATCAGTGCACATGGCATCATCGCAGGCTGCACACCCGCTCAGCACTTTAGGTGCCCCTACCTCAATGCACAGAAAGTCACCGTCCCGTGGCGGTAGGCCCGTGCCGGCCGCAGTGTAACCGGTGCCACCGACTCCGTGCAGCGCAAGTCATGGACCCTATCTGATTGAGCCTCGTCATATGGCAGGCGGACGCAGCCATGTCACCTCAGGCAGTGGGGAAAAACTGGGACACGTTGCGTCGACGTCGTCCCCTTTATACGTAAGCCGAGTGGGATGGCTCGGCGTACGCCAGGCCAGCGTAGGGGTGTGAACAAATATCCCTTGTGTCTGGGCGTAGTTCATATCTGGGCTGCACAGGAAACCAACTGATGCTTTTGTCTCTGTTGCTGTGTCTGTGCCACACGGCCCGCAATCGACAATGTTGCACCCTGTGATGCAAGTCCCACGACATGAGCAACATGGACGTAAGGGGGAATCACTGACCCTACATTCATCCATACTTTCATACTTGAATGATCAAAGACATGACACATCTGTGCGAATCAGAATGTTTTATTCACATCCAATGGAGTGGTGCAGCTGGAGCAGTACAGGGCCATGCAAACCCCACTTCACATATTCGGCCCGTGGAGGGCCAGCCAGAGTCCTTCAGGGAATGACAAGTACCACGGAAGAGGAAGAGTGCAGTCCGCAGTCTGATCGCTGTGTGATTGGCAACCAAACAGAATATGGCAGTCCATGTCGAGGTCCAAGGTGAGTGTCACAGACTGCATCGGGGGACAGTGGAAGTTGATGATGCAAAGGGCAGGACCAAGCAGAAACAGGCCATATGGCGGAGATGAATGCTACTGCCTCCTCCGTACCAGTAAGGTTGCTTCACCCGCATCTTCGTCCTCTGATGTCACATGTGCCTCACACGTGGGTGGTGGTGGTATGTCGGCCGCACTGTGTGCCACTGACACAGCAGGGGCCGGAGGTGGATTGCCTGCCGCACTGCGAGGCACTGACACATCAGGGAGCGGAGATGTGGAGGTAGAAGCAGCAGCAGCATTCATCTGCGCAAGGCCTTGAGGATGCAATGCCATGACGATGTGCTGCAGGGCATGGAAGGTCCCAGCCACAACTCACTGGTGTGCAGCCGTGGCAGCCATTCTTTCTGCCATCATCCGCTCCATGTTCTCCATGTGCCCCCGCATCTGTCCCAACTCCCGGCTGACATCGCTGGAGCCACTCTGACTGGACAGTTGTTCTTGTCTCAGTATCATGACTCCAGCGATGTCAGCCATGGATCGTTGGAGAGCATGGAGCGGACTGTGGGTGTCCATCAGCGACTGTATGTGGTCCCTGATGGGAATCAGACACCCATGTATGGCATCAAGTCTGGCTGCCATGAGGTCGAACCCCACCCGCACCTGATCGGCCATCTTCTCCTGGGCCTCCAACACACGGCGTTGGAAGGCCATGTGTTGTTCGTGGGGGTACTGGGAGACGGCCGCGATGGTAGGTGCGTCCTGCTGTGTGGTCTGTGCAGGGGGTGGGATCTCCTCGATGCAGCTGGGCTGCCCTGCTCCTGGAGATGGGGTGCCGAGGCAGTCGATGAGGTCTTGGAGGGCTTCGGTGTCGATGTCGGAGGTGTCCTCTCCGTCATCGGTGAAGAGTTGTTGGGGCTGCTCTGCAGGGGGTGTTGATGCTCCCTCTGCAATGTGAAGGGGAAATGCAGTATTACATTGTGTTCACATGTGTGTTGACGCATTGTACAAGTTCACATACAGACTGCATGGCAATGTACATTGTGGCTGTCCAGGAGGTGCTGCCTATTTGATGCGGGACAGTGGACATTTCGACAACATCACGGATATGTGTTTGTGCCTGTACATTGACATCTCACATTTCCCTGCTATGCCAAATGTGATTGGCAGGTTTCTACACACAGGCAGCACCTGTGGTGTCCTCTGTCCTGTTGTTAACGTGTTGCAGTCTGTACCACATTGTTGTCAATGCTGATGTGCTCTGAATGTCGTGTGTGTGCTGCATTTTGGGGGGTCACCCCTGCAGCTCTGATTTGGCTGCCCCTTGTCCCTTTCAGGCGGTGTGCCTTTGACATCTGTGCCCATACAGTGCTGGGATGTTGCAGACTAGGGTGGATTTGGGTCTTGGTGGCAGTTGGGACTCTGGGGCATGGTTTGTCCGCAGATGTGTAGTTGATGTCAGAGGTTGTCTGTGCATGTGGATGTGTCAGAGTGTGACCTGCTCCTTTACGGATGTGGTCCACACTCCGCCACCACAGTGTGGTGGCGTGCACCATGTCATGGTGATCGAACTGCAGCCATGCTAATCGTCATGCAGTGTCACTTGCATTGTCAGTGTGGCTCACGGACCCGCAGCTTTGCTGGGTTCAGCACATGTGCATGGGTTGGTAGTGAGATGAGTGATGTGTGGGAGGGACTCCTCTGGGCACATAGTCGACGGGGGACTACGTGCAGTTGCTATGTGTGCTGCAGTGTGCCAAGGGGTTCAGGGACATGATCCAGAGTCATTGTGGGTGTGCAGTGTGCTATACTCCATTGTGCATGTGTGCCATTGTGCCCATCTCACCCCGTCCCCCCAGTCCCTGGTTGTTACTCACCCTGTTGCTGGTGTGTCGGGTCATGTTGAGCAGTGTCCGGTCCCCCGACTCCTGCCACCGTCTCCCCACTGATGACTGTGGACACCATTTCCTCCATCTCATCCAACTCCTCCTGTGGCGCTGGACTCCCACCTCCAGTCTGCATTGCTGCCTTCTGGTTGCTGGCGAGTTTCTGCTTGGTCTTGCGCTTCACGTCATTCCAGCGCCTCTTGACCTCGTCCATTGTCCTCCTCCGCACTCTGACTGCATTCACCTTGTCCACGATGGACTGCCATATTCCATTTCTTGTTGCCAATGACACAGTGGAGGTGACAAACAGATGTTGATGGTGTTCTACCACCTCCGTGATCAGGATCCTGTTTTCCTGCGGACTGAACCGCGTCTTCCTCTTCTTCTTTTCCTTGCCCTTCCCTGTCCCCGAGGTACCAGCCTGCTCCTCCGGGGGCCTTGTGGGGTTCTGGCCGTCCTCTGTCACTGCTCCGGCTGCCTCCATTGTGCGTCGCTGTAGTTTGTTTTTTGTTTGTGTTATTTTTTGGTGCTTTTGTAGTGGTTTTTCCCACCTGACGTGTGTGAATTGCAGGCCTGGCGCTGCTTTTTGCTGATTGTCTTATCAAGGTTGGGCCCATCGCAACTTTTTTTGCCGTTCCAGTAATGTTTTCGCTGACATTTTGCTCGTTAGCGTGAGACTATCGCATGGTACCGCCGTGTTGAGAATACAACGTTAACACGGCGTTATTTTCCCGCGATAGATGTGCAAAGTTGCGTTAAGCTAATTTGGAGATAATTATCACACGTTCTTGAGAATATCCCCCTATGAGCGCAAACGTGGGAAGAAGAGGCCAAGAGGCCAAGAGGTGGGCACAATCCAACAAGATTATTAAATCTAAGGACCAAAGGAAATTCTGGTTATGCATAAACCGCATGTCGGAACTCAATCACTGGAAACAAGCCTCCAACATATCTCGGTTGAACTGGGAAATTCATATCAAATGTGTATATGCCGACCCTGTGCCAAGTAAGTATATATCAGTAATTAGCCCTAGTGTAGGATCTGTGAACACACCGGAAGTAGCCAAGACCCAAGTGGAAAAGGCAATCAGCACAAAGCGCACCAATGGCACACCCATTACGAACGGTATCCCCCCAGCAATATATAAGTAGGAACCTAAAAAATGGGCAGAAGTCATGCACCCAAACTTTAATTTATACATCCCCGGTGCTTCCATACCAGATAGCTGGAGGGGCTCCCTCTCACTGCCGATCCACCAAAAAGGGGTCCGGACATGCCCGAAAAAATACAGGTTAATCGCTATCTTCGACACAGAAGGGAAATGTTATGCTAGCTTTTTAAGCATGGAACTCCAGAACTGGACAGCAGAAATTAAGTTGATACCTTTGCAACAAACATGATTTCAAAAGGGATGCCAAATAGAAGACAATTTGCTTTATCTCACTCATCTGATTGAGGAAACCATGGCGTCCAAAAGTAAGTCTTTGCACTCAGGATTGACAGACTTTGTAACAGCTTTTGACAGTGTCTCAGGAGGCACGCTCTGGGCTAAATCAAATAAATGAAGTATTCCATCCCCCCATTAAAGGCAATCCTTACTCTGTACTCAAATACCTGGGTAAAAATAAAGGTGAGCTTCAAATGGGCAACTTCTACAAAAATTACAACAGTAAGTGCCTAAAACAAAGTTGAACGCTCGCCCCCCTAGTGTTCAACCTTTGCCATGCCAATCTAAAAGAACATCGGGAAGATATGAGGGCATTTCTGCCAAAGACAACGGGCCAAAGAATACAAATACTACAGTTACACTGATGACACAGGGCTCATTGACCACACCCAAATAAGTTTACATAGATTTTAGAATTCCTTGGCAGAATACTGAGAATCTAACAACCTTTTGATCAATATCGCAAGACAAAAGTCAGGATTCTTAACCGTAAACCTGTAAAAAGGAGAACATGGTTTAACCAAGGGAAATTAATTGAGACGGTGGCCTCCTGCAAGTATCTGGGGGTGTGGTTGGATTGCAGGGGTCAAACATCTCCTCACATCCAAGCCCAGCAGGCATCAGCAAATTCCTTGGCTTGGGAGTTTAGCAAGCTCGTACGGTCGATAGTGACCCCGATCTGCAAGACCTTCTAAGGGTGATGACTAGCAAGCAATTACCAACCATAGCATACTGGATGCTACGATTCAGAGGAATCTGGCAACCTGGCTAGATAGAGCCCAAGTATCTTGCGACAGAATAATCTTCGTCTTACCTGAGTGCACAATGGATGCCCAAATCCACATAGAATTCAACCTGAACTCTCAATGACTGATTATAAGCGTAAAATTTCTAGCCTGATGACTGAAATCCAGACAAGCTCCAACAGGCACTTTAAAACACACTTTATGTTCAGATAAATGGCGCAAAGTCCAAGTGGCATCGGTACCTGAATAGCTCATTTTGCGACTTATGAAGCACAATATATGTGGGTGAGTAACCTTCCAATGTACCAGGTATCAAAACTACTTGTGAAGCAAGCCAAGCTAATTTCTGCGGACCAAGTCATGCAGACTTTAAAGCGGGAAGCCCATGCAGCTGGGAGATCAAGCCATATGACCCAGGGCCACTCCATTTATCTCAACAATCGGGCAAGAAAATGAAAACCGAGCTAATGAAATTAGGATTTGAAGTGATTTCCCTTAAAACATACTGGTATGGCCAGAAGGAGCTTGATGACAACAGGCAATGCAGACTTTGCGGCATGGGAGTAGAATCCTTGGTGCATATAGTGTGCATCTGTAAACCACTACTGCCCAACAGAAGACTTTGGCTCTGCCCTATATTTTGAGCATTAAACATCCAATCATGTGAGGAAGCTGTACAATGCTGTCTGAAAGGGGAATGTACCCAGCTATCTGCTTGTTCATTGAAATTTCCCAAAGCAGCAACTACATCTTTGCAAGCTGTAACGATGGATCAGCCTCACCCAACGGATGTGCCAGGCTATTAGCAAAGCACCTGAAGCTGAAACAGGTGCACAAATGTTACTTTACACACATCCCATGACGGGACACTGTTTGACACTTTATAACAGTAGCATATGGCAATTCAAATTGATTTTGAGTTGATAAATACAGTTCTTTTAACCAGACTCCACTAGAGGGGTCCCTGACAGTTGCACAAGATATCTTAAACTGAACCCATGGAGGAGACCTATAGCATATATCACTGTAAACTGTTTTTAGGTATTTTTAAATTAGCCCTTTATGAGGACTTTGGCCCCACAAGAATTGGATAATATACAAAGCACTCTTTAATCTACTGCACAAGCACTGGCCCTATGGTAGGGGCCTGCAACTTTACATGGCAATTCCATGAAAAGGCCAGCCTGCAATCCTAAAACTGGATAATAGAGGCAATTGGCCACTGATCCGGCTAAAGTGCCAGATAATATCTGTAGTACCTTAGTTGCACTGTGTGCAGCACTGTTCTTTACAGTTGGGATTGTTTTAAACCTCCTCTGCCCCTTTGTGTCAACTGCTCTGTCTAGTTGTCCACAGTACACTTTAAAGTAAGTGTTTTTAGGTTTTTATGTAAGTAATGATTAGTGTGTCCACGCTTATTTAAGGCTTAAGCATTGTAACGGGGAAAGTGGGAACTTTTAGAAATGCATTGTAATGAATTTAAATAGTTGTACAATAAAAACTTTATTATATTCCTCTCTGAGCACCAACCTGAGCACATAAGTGACTTGCTGAAAGCCATCAAAAACCCCAACAGTTGGGTCCCAGAATGCACCGACAGCCTGGCCCCCCTCAAAGACAGTCCATTGGCAAGAGCCCGACCACAGGCCAGCTCGTACACAGAGGAACTCAGGCTTACAAAATGCCACTGCAACCAACTACAGCGCAAATGGAGAATGAGCCGAGACACCACAGATAAAGATATCTTCAAATCAGCTCTAAGATGCTACCACTAGCAGATACTTAACACGAAGCGCAACACCATGCAGACAGTTTAATCACCAGCACTAACAGCAGCAAGAAAATCTTTGGCATCAATAAAGATTTCACCGCACCCCTGCTGCCTCCAGTAACATCCTCCCTCACAAGACCTTTGCAAAAAGCTCTAGGAATTCTTCTGTAAGAAAATCATCTCCATATACAGTAACTTTGTCCCTCATTCGGACCCCGTCACCATCGCAACTCAAAGTACCATCAAAGGAGATGAATGAACCCTGACCTCGTGGCCAGCCGTCAACCCAGTAAAAATTACTGCTACCATGTAGACCATCTACTCGGGGGATCCATCATACCCTTGCTCCCACAATGCCTTCACCGAAGGACTCCTACTGATCAGAGAAGCACTAACACCCATTCTCAATGCCTCCATCATCTTAGACACATTCCCAAATACCTGTAAATATGCGACCATCATGCCCCTGCTCAAGAAATCATACACTAACCTAGAGATGATTTCTAGCTACAGACTCATCTCCCTCCTACCATACCCAGTGAAGGTCTTACAGAAACTATCAACCAACGCCTAATTGATGACCTCTGCAACCATCAGCTCCTCGACACCACGCAGTCAGGATTCAGGCCCAACCACAGTACAGAAGCTGCACTCATCACAACCACAGACGACATCGACATGAACTTTGACAGAGGAGACGCAGCACCCTTCATTCTCCTGGACTTCTCTGCAGCATTTGACACTGTCTCACAACCCATCCTCATCAGGCTCCTGCACGAGATTGGCATCCAAGCACCCTCTCTCTGTGAATCTGTTTCTTCTGAATGAGTAGAACACCTGTCACCTTACTCCTGGGAAGCCCACAAACTGATCTGCGGAGTGCCGCAAGGCTCATCCCCACCATTTTCAACGTATACATGGTCCATCTGGCCAACATCATCTACGCTCATGACATCAACATCCTCTCCTACACAGACAACATGCAACTCAAACGTTGGGGGACAAGACCCCCAACATAAGAAATAAGTTCACTGCCTGCATAACTGAAGTCGCTAACTGGATGAAAGCAACACCGGCAAGACAGAAGTAGTGATCTTCAGCAAGAACACCTCACTATGCTACTTTGGTGATCCGCAGAACTCGGTTGGCGGTGAGCTGTGCCAACCACCGGATAAATATATATTTTTTAAAAATATACGAGTATCGAGTTTTGGTGCACTGGCATACCCGCACCTCAGATCACACCCGCAGGTGGAGGAGGCTCGGCCCGAATCAGGTATAAGACCCTGCAGGGGATGGGAGAGGCCAGAGATGAGTGGAGCAGAGAGGGCAGCTGCTAGAGGTGTTTGAAGAGCTGTGGAAGCGTCTGGCCATGCTTGTGCACTCTCTGGGCCGTATCAGAGCGGTGCTGGTAGCCAGTGGCCTGGCCCTGCTGGTGGGCGGCGTCGGGGCCAACTGGCTCCTGTTTTGGTTTTGTGGGGAGGCAGGGAGAAGGCGGCGGACAGTGTGGGTTGTGGCCGATTAGCTTGAGAAGGCCTTAGAAGGACCTTACTTTGCCTCCTGGTAGCCTTATAAGGCCTCAGAAGTCTCACATCAGCTACCAGTTTACTTGCCATCCGCTTCCCAACTTCCAAGCCAGAGTCCAGGAATCATACAGGCTGAGAAGAGGTGCCCTATTGGATATTAGGAAATTAGTATTAGGGACCTGAGGGACGAGTTGTGCGTGTGCTGGCTTGACAACAATTGTGCTGCTGGCATTGATCCACCTTGCACTTGGTGCCTAGCACCTATCTGGTTTTATATTGCGCTTCGCTTTGCTCCTCTCTAACTTAAGTGGACAAAGAGGTCTGACGGCAGATATGGTGGCAGGTGCATCTATCTTTACCTCTGTGTGTCCTATAGGAGGTCCTATTGAACCCTTATCAGGCTATGCTAACCGAGGCGGCTGGAGCTCTACTGCATAAGCAACAAGCAATATAAAAAAAAAAGTATCCAAGTGACTTACAGGCAAAGTGGACTATAAAATCAGGCAAGATTCGAGGGGCTGTTAACCCAACAACAAGACAAAACTGTCAGGGTAAAAACAAAAACAAAACTAAAGGCAATGACAAGGCTATTATTCAAGTAGAGTCATGGGCGCTGGGGAACCCAAGGGATGTTTTGGCACAGTTATCTATGAGTGCGGCCTCGCCTGCCGTTAAGAAATTTAAAATCACAGACTTTAAGATGCCTGTTGCTGATAACGAGGTCTCCTCCCATTCCATTTACAAAGCCTGACATCAATAGCGAAAGTAAATAAGCAATCCAGGATGTCCACTCATTCTCTGATGGCCAATTTTCTGAACCCCTGAAATCATGTGCAATCGATGAACTCAGTGGGGAGTCGATGCCTCTAGTGGCATCTCACCTAGGAATTATCTTGGCTCAGCCCCTTTCCAGTAGTGCCAAGATCACTAATACCGTCAGCAATGGGGTTGCACTTAACGAGGCCCTGGTTTTGGTGGAAGTCGATGGGGACAAATCAGGAGATTCCCCCATTTTACAGGAGATGGAATCAATCCTCCTTAACGCTTTTGGACCCCTTGAGCTAAGCTTGAGTAGGACTCTCAAGAGGGGAAACATGGCAAATTATAACCTTGTGCTTAGTCTCATTAAGCTGCCTCTTGCAAAACCCCTTTACTTGCCTGACTGTCCAACTCAAGATCCCCCAAATGTATCTACGAAGGACCAACTCAAAGATAATATATGGAATACATCTCCTATACCTCCTGCCTCCTCATTGATAGGATAGGAAAATGCCAACGCAGCAATGCGGCAACATGGAAGTGATATTCGGCCCTCAGTTTCCATTCCGATAAACTAGAGCTGGATTTGCTCAATGCTTTAGCAGTCCATGCTTTTGGAATCAACAGTAAACTAAAAGCGTTAAATGACATGGTCCAGAGAGCTCATACAGATCCTGTTCCAGCTGCCATACCTGCACTTGCTCATCCACTCTTGATATGCTTGCTTCTGTCCCATCCATTCTAGCTGCTATTTTGGAAAAAGTTAAAGGGCCTAGACTTCAGTCTGACACCTTCCCATCGAAGGCAATCAGCAAAGGAGCAACAGTACAGGAGGCCCAATCCCCTTTCTCACCAGCTTTGGTTGTGTACGTAAATAACATACGGACAATGAGCATTAACACTGCTGCCTCACCTAAAGATCTAACACCGGTTATTGGGGAGATAAATTCTCCTTATGGGAAGGGGGCGCCACTGATCTCGTCGCAACCTGCAACCCGAAGGCCGCTCTCAAATAGGAAGTGAAAGCGGCTGAGAAAAGCAAGAAAAAAAACAGGGCACTTGACCAGGCAACACCAACTTGGATATACCCCCTCCGCATATACTAAATATCACCATACAGGGTGAAACATCCGCACTCAATGGAGTCCTTAAAAAAGTGACTACTTCTCCAACGGAAAAGTTGAATCATCCTACGTTCCCAATTTTTCAAACTAATACTGCCCAAAGGTGGGGCAGCTGCATGCCCAGCCGGACCAAAGGAACCAAAGTAATCAAGAGTTAGTCACCAACTCGCTTGCCCTCTATAACACACCGGCCATTAGAGGATCCAGCCGAGCACATCCTGGCTCCCCCAAGGAACAGTGATGATGTTACGACCCCTAAGAAAGAAGCTTTGCCTATAACCCAGCAATCTGGTAAATGCATTAAGGCCCAAACGAGCGATAAAGCAATCACCAGCTCAATGTCTCTATGCTCGGGAGAACCCTGTCTTTGTATTTACGCATGGAGTAGCAGCATAACCATCCGCATAAGGATCACATCATTCATAGGGCCCCTGAGCTCACCACTGTGGGAAAAAGGCAACTGCCCATTGAGACAACATTGGTAGGGCCTAAGAGTACCAGCAGACCTTGTGTTGCCATTGAAGAATCTAGTGTTGATCCCAGATATTTATCGAAGGGAAACTATGGCATTCTTAATAGAGGAGCCATACTCAAATTAATTGGCACCCTAAGAGGCCTGGAACATATAACCTCTAATCATCTAGAATTTGTAGAATTTAAGCCTTGTTAGACCTGTCAGCCCTAGGGTGGTCTTGCCCTGTTTTTTTCCCTTTTGCGCCTCATTTTTGCCACCGTATTTTTACTGGACCTAGGTCTCCGGGCGCCTTACCACTGCTAACCAGTGCTGAGGTGCAGGTGCTCTCTCACTCAAGATGGCTGCCACAGGCCCCTGCCACTGCAGAGGGGCCTTGCACACATACACACTAGTAGCCAGGATCAGGCTGGGACATAGGGATACAGTATCCATTCCGTCCCCGCCTCTGGGCCACATAGCCAGACATGGTGGAAGGTTCCAGAACCTTCCGGGCTGTGGGAGGAGTTATGTTTTGCCGCCTTTAGGAGGGTCACCTGACCTAGGGGTATAAGAGGTCTGGAGGGAAATCTTTTAGTCAGTTGGGGCACCACTGATCCTGGGAGAACCTCTGCCGGAGTACAGGCTGTAGGGCCTAGGGGGGAGACCTACACTACTGCTGCTGACAAGGCTTAGGCACTGCTGTAGTAAGTTAGCTGAGGAACGGCCACCACCCACTGACCTTGCCCAGCGTGAGGGGACCCAGGGAACCACCTTCAGCGTGCTGGGAAGTATCATCCAGCACCCCAAGAACCACCAACTCATTCCCCCCCCTCATAAGAAGAAACCCCCAAGAAGCAACCAAACAAGAACTGCCGCAAGAAACCTTAATTTGTAAGGCCTGACCGACCAGCAAGGCCAGAAACCTGAACTGACAAACTGGGGATCACCAGGTAAAGCGCCGTGCCCTGAAGCACTAGACCTTCACCCCCTATCTAATCCTGCCTGCTGCTGGGCTGTCCCCAAAACCCTTTCCAGTCAGCCCCTGCCAGCCTGCCGCCAGCGCGCACCACGCCGCACCTCCACGTGGGAGGAATCACTCTGCAGCCACTGACCTCGTGGCTGGGATTTGCCCTTGCGGCCGTCGCCGCGTGTGAGGAGCTGCGGGGGGTAGCGAGGCCCTCCCGAGGCCGGGAGGTGAGGTGCGCCGTCCGCGCCCCCACCGAAGGTCCGGAGTGTGGGAGATCACCGCCACGGCCCAGGGGCCCTCACGTGAAGAAGTCGCGGCCCAAAGATCACCGCTGCGGCCCAGGGGCTTGCGTGAGGAAACTGAGGCCTAGCGAGAGGAACGAGGCCTCCAGGCCCCGCCGACGCCGTTGCCAGGAGACCGGGGACGCCGACCGCGTAATCGGCCGCGCCCCCGGGAAGGCCGCGCAAGGATTGGGCGCCGGCTCGCGCCACGCCCCCAGCGCCGACGGAGGCCGGAGAAGAGCTCCGAGTCAACAGAGGGAGACGGGAAGCCGGCCGGAGAGGACTGCCGGCTCCCGCTCCCTTCCCCGCAATCGCCCCATCTGACCACGGGGGCCGGAGGAGAGCGATACCGCCCCCCAACGACCCGCAATACCGGCCGGAAGGCCGAGGACCCCAGTCCGGGCCCCGCCCTGCAAAACACGGGCTGGCCCAGAACAGAGTCAGTCGCGCTGGAGAGCGACCAACGGAAACACTGCAGGTGAGCCCGGGAGGCCCCTAGGGCACGCAAGAACGCCACTGGGGGCCGGGGCCACCATTACCCTGTTGATAACAAGGGGGAAGCCATCAATCATTATACCCCCGAGGCGAGGCCCCGGAGAGGAGTGGGCCTGGCCTAAATTAACCCCTGAGAGACACAGAAGTCCTCATTTACAGGAAGGCCCCAGAGTAAAGGACATGTTGAGGGGTTCCCTAAGTTGTTCACCAGTCTCATTGTTACGCCTGCTTTAATTACTGTCTAGGCCTGATGCATATGCTTATAATTGCAAAGTCTTTGCCTAGTGTGAAGGTGCTTAATTGAATTGAGCTGAAGTGTACACCGCCAAGAGTTGAAGTGTTTTATGTTGCAGGTGTACCGGAGTTGCGACGCCCACTGTACTGAATGTGGGTGCGCCTAGATTAACGCAGGCCCTGTTTGAAATGTAACGTGAAATGCCCTTTATAAGTAATTGAATATTCATGAGGTGAACTGCATGTTTTAGGCCCATGTTTTATTATTGCACCCTGTGATCATTATTGGTGCTACGTTTAGGAGATGATTCCTGCGGCCTTTTAGTGGCCTACAATGTTGATGAGCTATGATGCTTTAATGAAATTACGCACCAGTTGAGTAATGCAATGACTTTAAATGTTGACCTGAATTAATCTGCCTCATCTGATGCTGCATTGATTTATATAAAAGATCTTGTTTTTAAATACACAAGCCTGGTGTGGTGTCACGTTATTGCGTCCGCATTCCTGAGTCAAAGTAAGAGTGTGCTGCACAACTGCCTTACACATTGCCTTCAGGTGCTTTCCCGCCTCGCGCCATGCTACCGTGCCGGACTCGGTAACCCCGTTTCCAACATTGGTGTTCAGCGGTGGGATAAGGACTGGTGTTTGTGCAGCACCCTACAGTGACTCAGTGTGCGCCGCAATTGGACACCTATTGTAATGCAAGCGCTAAGAATTCTTTTGTGATTGCCTGATTGTGTACATTCCTGCGTTAGACCTGCTACCTACAGTCTAGAACCCTTTCCCTAAATTGTCTGGGGCCCCACCTAGCAGGATGGAGTTTGAGTTGGCCAACCTAGAAAGGTATACGGTGACACAGCTCAAGGAATTCTGTCTAGAGAGGGGGTGTCCGTCAGGAGAGGCGCCAGGAAGGAGGTGCTTCAGAAAGCTTTGAGGGCATGGGTAATGGCCCACCCGGGGGAAGAGGGGACGAGGAGCAGAGGGAGGCAGACAACCCAGGAGAACTGGACCTACTGCACATTGACGTTAGTGAGAATGTGTTGCCAGGAAGACGTTCCAGGGCAGGCAGTAGTGCGTCAGGGGGAGTTTGTCTGCAGAGGAATTTGAAGACAGGAGGGAGGAGAGGCAATTGAGGTTAGAACTTGCTAGGATGGACTGGGAAGGAGAACAGGCAAGGCTAGCCATGGAAGAAAGGAAGCTTGCGCATGAGCTAAGCCTGAAGGAATTAGAGCTCCGAGCCTTGCAGATGGAGATGCAGGGCAACTTGAATGGTGGCAGCGTACCTGCTGGGGTTCCACAGGAGCCCAAGTTCTATCTACCTAGAGAGGTGATAACCAGTTTTAGTGTGGGAGATGACATCGATAAGTGGTTGGCGGCGTACAAGGTGTCTTTGGTGGCCCATAGGGTTCCTGAGAGCTTCTGGGGGGGAGGTCTCTACAGGTACATACCTCCACCAGTAAGGGACACACTTTTGACCTTGGACAAGGGGGATCAGACCAACTACCCTATCATGAAGGAGGCCCTGCTTAAGAAGTTTGGCCTCACCCCACAGAAGTACCGCAAAAAGTTCCGCAACAGCCACAAGCTTCACACACAAAACTGGGTGGATTTTTTTGATTATGCCCGGAAGGCATTGGAGGGTTGGGTGCGTGGCAGCAACATTAATGATTACAAAGGGCTGTACGACCTGTTCTTGAGAGAGCACCTCCTAGAGAAATGTTTGGGAAGCTCTCCCCTCTTTCGGCTGGGGGGGACGTGTGTTAGACCTGTCAGCCCTAGGGTGGTCTTGCCCTGTTTTTTTCCTTTTTGCGCCTCATTTTTGCCACCGTATTTTTACTGGACCTAGGTCTCCGGGCGCCTTACCACTGCTAACCAGTGCTGAGGTGCAGGTGCTCTCTCACTCAAGATGGCTGCCACAGGCCCCTGCTACTGCAGAGGGGCCTTGCACACATACACACTAGTAGCCAGGATCAGGCTGGGACATAGGGATACAGTATCCATTCCGTCCCCGCCTCTGGGCCACATAGCCAGACATGGTGGAAGGTTCCAGAACCTTCCGGGCTGTGGGAGGAGTTATGTTTTGCCGCCTTTAGGAGGGTCACCTGACCTAGGGGTATAAGAGGTCTGGAGGGAAATCTTTTAGTCAGTTGGGGCACCACTGATCCTGGGAGAACCTCTGCCGGAGTACAGGCTGTAGGGCCTAGGGGGGAGACCTACACTACTGCTGCTGACAAGGCTTAGGCACTGCTGTAGTAAGTTAGCTGAGGAACGCCCACCACCCACTGACCTTGCCCAGCGTGAGGGGACCCAGGGAACCACCTTCAGCGTGCTGGGAAGTATCATCCAGCACCCCAAGAACCACCAACTCATTCCCCCCCTCATAAGAAGAAACCCCAAGAAGCAACCAAACAAGAACTGCCGCAAGAAACCTTAATTTGTAAGGCCTGACCGACCAGCAAGGCCAGAAACCTGAACTGACAAACTGGGGATCACCAGGTAAAGCGCCGTGCCCTGAAGCACTAGACCTTCACCCCCTATCTAATCCTGCCTGCTGCTGGGCTGTCCCCAAAACCCTTTCCAGTCAGCCCCTGCCAGCCTGCCGCCAGCGCGCACCACGCCGCACCTCCACGTGGGAGGAATCACTCTGCAGCCACTGACCTCGTGGCTGGGATTTGCCCTTGCGGCCGTCGCCGCGTGTGAGGAGCTGCGGGGGTAGCGAGGCCCTCCCGAGGCCGGGGAGGTGAGGTGCGCCGTCCGCGCCCCCACCGAAGGTCCGGAGTGTGGGAGATCACCGCCGCGGCCCAGGGGCCCTCACGTGAAGAAGTCGCGGCCCAAAGATCACCGCTGCGGCCCAGGGGCTCGCGTGAGGAAACTGAGGCCTAGCGAGAGGAACGAGGCCTCCAGGCCCCGCCGACGCCGTTGCCAGGAGACCGGGGACGCCGACCGCGTCATCGGCCGCGCCCCCGGGAAGGCCGCGCAAGGATTGGGCGCCGGCTCGCGCCACGCCCCCAGCGCCGACGGAGGCCGGAGAAGAGCTCCGAGTCAACAGAGGGAGACGGGAAGCCGGCCGGAGAGGACTGCCGGCTCCCGCTCCCTTCCCCGCAATCGCCCCATCTGACCACGGGGCCGGAGGAGAGCAATACCGCCCCCAACGACCCGCAATACCGGCCGGAAGGCCGAGGACCCCAGTCCGGGCCCCGCCCTGCAAAACACGGGCCGGCCCAGAACAGAGTCAGTCGCGCTGGAGAGCGACCAACGGAAACACTGCAGGTGAGCCCGGGAGGCCCCTAGGGCACGCAAGAACGCCACTGGGGGCCGGGGGCCACCATTACCCTGTTGATAACAAGGGGGAAGCCATCAATCATTATACCCCCGAGGCAAGGCCCCGGAGAGGAGTGGGCCTGGCCTAAATTAACCCCTGAGAGACACAGAAGTCCTCATTTACAGGAAGGCCCCAGAGTAAAGGACATGTTGAGGGGTTCCCTAAGTTGTTCACCAGTCTCATTGTTACGCCTGCTTTAATTACTGTCTAGGCCTGATGCATATGCTTATAATTGCAAAGTCTTTGCCTAGTGTGAAGGTGCTTAATTGAATTGAGCTGAAGTGTACACCGCCAAGAGTTGAAGTGTTTTATGTTGCAGGTGTACCGGAGTTGCGACGCCCACTGTACTGAATGTGGGTGCGCCTAGATTAACGCAGGCCCTGTTTGAAATGTAACGTGAAATGCCCTTTATAAGTAATTGAATATTCATGAGGTGAACTGCATGTTTTAGGCCCATGTTTTATTATTGCACCCTGTGATCATTATTGGTGCTACGTTTAGGAGATGATTCCTGCGCCTTTTAGTGGCCTACAATGTTGATGAGCTATGATGCTTTAATGAAATTACGCACCAGTTGAGTAATGCAATGACTTTAAATGTTGACCTGAATTAATCTGCCTCATCTGATGCTGCATTGATTTATATAAAAGATCTTGTTTTTAAATACACAAGCCTGGTGTGGTGTCACGTTATTGCGTCCGCATTCCTGAGTCAAAGTAAGAGTGTGCTGCACAACTGCCTTACACATTGCCTTCGGGTGCTTTCCCGCCTCGCGCCATGCTACCGTGCCGGACTCGGTAACCCCGTTTCCAACATTGGTGTTCAGCGGTGGGATAAGGACTGGTGTTTGTGCAGCACCCTACAGTGACTCAGTGTGCGCCGCAATTGGACACCTATTGTAATGCAAGCGCTAAGAATTCTTTTGTGATTGCCTGATTGTGTACATTCCTGCGTTAGACCTGCTACCTACAGTCTAGAACCCTTTCCCTAAATTGTCTGGGGCCCCACCTAGCAGGATGGAGTTTGAGTTGGCCAACCTAGAAAGGTATACGGTGACACAGCTCAAGGAATTCTGTCTAGAGAGGGGGTGTCCGTCAGGAGAGGCGCCAGGAAGGAGGTGCTTCAGAAAGCTTTGAGGGCATGGGTAATGGCCCACCCGGGGGAAGAGGGGACGAGGAGCAGAGGGAGGCAGACAACCCAGGAGAACTGGACCTACTGCACATTGACGTTAGTGAGAATGTGTTGCCAGGAAGACGTTCCAGGGCAGGCAGTAGTGCGTCAGGGGGAGTTTGTCTGCAGAGGAATTTGAAGACAGGAGGGAGGAGAGGCAATTGAGGTTAGAACTTGCTAGGATGGACTGGGAAGGAGAACAGGCAAGGCTAGCCATGGAAGAAAGGAAGCTTGCGCATGAGCTAAGCCTGAAGGAATTAGAGCTCCGAGCCTTGCAGATGGAGATGCAGGGCAACTTGAATGGTGGCAGCGTACCTGCTGGGGTTCCACAGGAGCCCAAGTTCTATCTACCTAGAGAGGTGATAACCAGTTTTAGTGTGGGAGATGACATCGATAAGTGGTTGGCGGCGTACAAGGTGTCTTTGGTGGCCCATAGGGTTCCTGAGAGCTACTGGGGGGGAGGTCTCTACAGGTACATACCTCCACCAGTAAGGGACACACTTTTGACCTTGGACAAGGGGGATCAGACCAACTACCCTATCATGAAGGAGGCCCTGCTTAAGAAGTTTGGCCTCACCCCAGAGAAGTACCGCAAAAAGTTCCGCAACAGCCACAAGCTTCACACACAAAACTGGGTGGATTTTTTTGATTATGCCCGGAAGGCATTGGAGGGTTGGGTGCGTGGCAGCAACATTAATGATTACAAAGGGCTGTACGACCTGTTCTTGAGAGAGCACCTCCTAGAGAAATGTTTGGGAAGCTCTCCCCTCTTTCGGCTGGGGGGGACGTGTGTTAGACCTGTCAGCCCTAGGGTGGTCTTGCCCTGTTTTTTTCCCTTTTGCGCCTCATTTTTGCCACCGTATTTTTACTGGACCTAGGTCTCCGGGCGCCTTACCACTGCTAACCAGTGCTGAGGTGCAGATGCTCTCTCACTCAAGATGGCTGCCACAGGCCCCTGCTACTGCAGAGGGGCCTTGCACACATACACACTAGTAGCCAGGGTCAGGCTGGGACATAGGGATACAGTATCCATTCCGTCCCCGCCTCTGGGCCACATAGCCAGACATGGTGGAAGGTTCCAGAACCTTCCGGGCTGTGGGAGGAGTTATGTTTTGCCGCCTTTAGGAGGGTCACCTGACCTAGGGGCATAAGAGGTCTGGAGGGAAATCTTTTAGTCAGTTGGGGCACCACTGATCCTGGGAGAACCTCTGCCGGAGTACAGGCTGTAGGGCCTAGGGGGGAGACCTACACTACTGCTGCTGACAAGGCTTAGGCACTGCTGTAGTAAGTTAGCTGAGGAACGCCCACCACCCACTGACCTTGCCCAGCGTGAGGGGACCCAGGGAACCACCTTCAGCGTGCTGGGAAGTATCATCCAGCACCCCAAGAACCACCAACTCATTCCCCCTCATAAGAAGAAACCCCCAAGAAGCAACCAAACAAGAACTGCCGCAAGAAACCTTAATTTGTAAGGCCTGACCGACCAGCAAGGCCAGAAACCTGAACTGCCAAACTGGGGATCACCAGGTAAAGCGCCGTGCCCTGAAGCGCTAGACCTTCACCCCCTATCTAATCCTGCCTGCTGCTGGGCTGTCCCCAAAACCCTTTCCAGTCAGCCCCTGCCAGCCTGCCGCCAGCGCGCACCACGCCGCACCTCCACGTGGGAGGAATCACTCTGCAGCCACTGACCTCGTGGCTGGGATTTGCCCTTGCGGCCATCGCCGCGTGTGAGGAGCTGCGGGGGGTAGCGAGGCCCTCCCCGAGGCCGGGGAGGTGAGGTGCGCCGTCCGCGCTCCACACCGAAGGTCCGGAGTGTGGGAGATCACCGCCGCGGCCCAGGGGCCCTCGCGTGAAGAAGTCGCGGCCCAAAGATCACCGCTGCGGCCCAGGGGCTCGCGTGAGGAAACTGAGGCCTAGCGAGAGGAACGAGGCCTCCAGGCCCCGCCGACGCCGTTGCCAGGAGACCGGGGACGCCGACCGCGTCATCGGCCGCGCCCCCGGGAAGGCCGCGCAAGGATTGGGCGCCGGCTCGCGCCACGTCCCCAGCACCGATGGAGGCCGGAGAAGAGCTCCGAGTCAACAGAGGGAGACGGGAAGCCGGCCGGAGAGGACTGCCGGCTCCCGCTCACTTCCCCGCAATCGCCCCATCTGACCACGGGGGCCGGAGGAGAGCGATACCGGCCCCCCAACGACCCGCAATACCGGCCGAAAGGCCGAGGACCCCAGTCCGGGCCCCGCCCTGCAAAACACGGGCCGGCCCAGAACAGAGTCAGTCGCGCTGGAGAGCGACCAACGGAAACACTGCAGGTGAGCCCGGGAGGCCCCTAGGGCACGCAAGAACGCCACTGGGGGCCGGGGGACACCATTACCCTGTTGATAACAAGGGGGAAGCCATCAATCATTATACCCCCGAGGCGAGGCCCCGGAGAGGAGTGGGCCTGGCCTAAATTAACCCCTGAGAGACACAGAAGTCCTCATTTACAGGAAGGCCCCAGAGTAAAGGACATGTTGAGGGGTTCCCTAAGTTGTTCACCAGTCTCATTGTTACGCCTGCTTTAATTACTGTCTAGGCCTGATGCATATGCTTATAATTGCAAAGTCTTTGCCTAGTGTGAAGGTGCTTAATTGAATTGAGCTGAAGTGTACACCGGCAAGAGTTGAAGTGTTTTATGTTGCAGGTGTACCGGAGTTGCGACGCCCACTGTACTGAATGTGGGTGCGCCTAGATTAACGCAGGCCCTGTTTGAAATGTAACGTGAAATGCCCTTTATAAGTAATTGAATATTCATGAGGTGAACTGCATGTTTTAGGCCCATGTTTTATTATTGCACCCTGTGATCATTATTGGTGCTACGTTTAGGAGATGATTCCTGCGGCCTTTTAGTGACCTACAATGTTGATGAGCTATGATGCTTTAATGAAATTACGCACCAGTTGAGTAATGCAATGACTTTAAATGTTGACCTGAATTAATCTGCCTCATCTGATGCTGCATTGATTTATATAAAAGATCTTGTTTTTAAATACACAAGCCTGGTGTGGTGTCACGTTATTGCGTCCGCATTCCTGAGTCAAAGTAAGAGTGTGCTGCACAACTGCCTTACACATTGCCTTCGGGTGCTTTCCCGCCTCGCGCCATGCTACCGTGCCGGACTCGGTAACCCCGTTTCCAACAAGCCCCATTCAATGTACCGAGGTAGGGAGATTAATGTCACTTCCTGGTCTTCCCAGGAAATAGCCAACCAAATCTGGAAATACAGGGACACATTTTCAGATTGGGGCATGAAGGTTTCAATTCAGGCCCGCGTTATCCTACCCCCCTAGCCCTGAGCTGGTGAACCCTGCCCCACCTCACAGAGGCACCCTTAGGCATGCGGTTGGCCTGGTCTGGCAAGGGAAAAACTATGAACACCTGCGAGTCATCAGTGCTGCCTCAAATATGTCTCTTTGCTATGCTAATATCCTGCTTCCTGTACCCCATGTTGGTGGTTTGGGGCTGAGGCCAACATTAGATCCACTGTGCGCAGGAAATTTGTGCTTGCCTCTTTTATCAGGAAAATCATATGTTGCCACTAGTACCACACAGGGCAAAACGAGATCCAATCAACCTATGTGTCATGATCCATCAGCTGTATTTAAAACAACAAATGGAAATGATGCTTCTCAACTCTTGACATTCTCTAAACAGCATCTGTTTCCCGCCGCCCCCAGCAGGAGCATTCTGGAATTGTCTGGTGGACCAACCACCCGTAAAGAGGAGAGCATCCCTGATCGGCATGTCAATGCCCTTACTGTAGAACTTTCTGTTTCAGGGCTTGTTACACTGCCCAGTTTTTAAGCACAAAAGTTGATTATCCTTTTTTTGGAATGTGGCAAGCCTTAAGGCCAAATCTGGAAATGACTCATGGGGTAGCTTCATGGACACATTTACCATAACCTGGAAACCTGGGTAGTTAAGCCCATTCACCTAAACGGATTTAAGACATTGCATCTTGCCGCACTTCCAGCTCCACCCGGCTGATCTAAGGGCGGGCTGGCTATCTATCTTCCAGGACTGGCATGTGAGAAGTTGGCCTGGCATATGCTGTCCACTAATTATAGTGGGCACCTTGCACCAGTCCAAACAACCCCTTATTGGAGATAGGTTAAAGACAACCTTATTGAAAGCTATCCTAGTGGTAGCTATGGAGAGCAGCCTTCAGGCTAAGTCTTGAAGGAATGTAAAGCAGCTTGTTTTACCAGTCTATAATCTCTTGAGTGACCAAATGAAAGAGCACCACACCAGGTATATATTCAAAATATATGTATTTATTGCTAAACACACCCCTCTAGTCTCTTTATGAGGCTAGAGTTCGAAGTACACAAGTTATAAGTTATTTAAAGACAGTAATAGCACAAATACACGTTTGGGCCCTAGGGGCGTACTCAAACCATATACCAATAAAGTGGTATAAGAACCATGACTGAACTAGACACTAGGCCTAGAGCCTCTAGAAGTGCTTGGACCACAAGGAACCACCCAAGGTAGTGACACAGGGGACCCACGGGGACGCGTGCAGTGTAAATACACAACCGCGATACGCCGTTAACTTCTATGGAGAAAGTCGCGATCAGGAAATTAAAGAAAAGGGACACTTAAAGGAGGACTTGGAGCAAACCCTTTGAGAACTAGTACTTTGAAGAGTCTCTACCCACGGGAGCACCGGAGTACTCGTGTTACCTCACCCAGGGAAGCCGGGTGCATAGGTGCCTTTCGGGGTCGGGTTTCGTCGTCGATTTGAATGACGATCTGCTGCAAAGTGCTGCTGGCGAACAAGTGGAAAGTGTCCGGGTGGATCCAAGAGTGGATCGGAGATCTGAAGAACCTGAAAGCAGAGGAGACAGAGTCTGGGCCACTAGCCAGTGACCAGGAAGGCGATGGACAGATGCCCACCGATGTCGCTTGCTTCAAGTGCGTTGACGGTCGTCTTGACTCTTCAGCCACGAGGTCCAGGAGGCGTTGTCGGTGACCAGGAGCAGGATTCGGGCTGGTACACAATGTCTGTCGAGTGCTGAGGTGTCGGCGACCGGATGGGACCCAACAAGCCTTGGCAACGGCAAGTCTCAGTGAAGATGAAGATCATCAATGGTGCAGACCAGCAAGGTCTGGGGAACTCACCCAGCGAGGGTAAGTGAGGGCAGGCCTGGAGCAACCAGGATGCCCAAGAAGAAAAGGATTGGCCTGCGTGAAGGGCTACTAGCCAACGGGCTAGCGACCGCGAAGGAGCCTCGAGACGTCGCACGTGGATCTGGCTCACAGGACACTCGTGGAGTTGAGGCCAGTGATCTTCGGTGCAGTTGGTGCTGGAGGCTAGGGCTACTCGGAGCCCAAAGCACGACTTCGTGGGAGACCCAGAAGAGGATGCACTTGCAAATGTGCTCGGTGTCCAGGGGTCACGATAGCTACGGGCCTCAGCTTTGCTGGGGACTCAGGGAAGCCTCGGGGAAGTCTGAGAATCCACCTCTGGTGATGCGAGGGAGATTATGTGCTGTCCAGGTTGGAGCTGGACATGGATGCTCTTATACTAAAAGGTGGCAAAGAAATTGGGCTTGGCGTTGGGGGAAGACTTAATGTCCATATTTGCCCCACTGCGCTTTGAGATGCCTGTGGGCTATTAGATGCAGATGTAAGTTCCCAGATTCATTTCTCACACAACACCCATGGAAGCACTATCAATTTTATTAAGACTAAGTTCAATATGGGGTTCGTTAACAATCCTCTAATAACAATGCCTGATTTTCTAACACGTATGTTGGCAAGGGAGAGGGCTCCCTTTTAGATTTGATCCTTTTATCAGCCAACTTAGACTCTTGTGCAGATGACGACACTATACATTCGTGCCTCTCTAACGACCACTTGTCCCAAAGCTTTTCCATCAACATTTCCCAATAGAAGGCTTTCTACTGCTGAGGTAGGCATGTAGCTGTCCTCTCAGTACACAGAAAGAAGGGTTTTAGGATCATATGGGAATCCATGAATATCGCAGCCTTCATGTCTAGGTGAGTTGAGGATAATCGCACTTACTTTAATATCTGCTTAGATGATGAGGTGGTTCTTTGTGATATTGTAGAGGCCTTTCCCAAGGCCATCAAGGCAGCACTCAGTAGGATCTCGACATCATTTACAGGCAAGTGTAGGGGGTGGTTTGATAAAGAGTGCTCATGCACTCATAAAGCACTCATGCACACCCTCCAAAATATTCACAGGGATTTGCAAGAAGTGGAGCACTGTAGGAAAGTGTATCATATGGCAATTAAGATGAGGAAAAATGTCTTCAAAACAAAAGCTTGGGAGGACCTTCAGGCATTCTGGGGTGTTGTGAAATGGTCATTTTTGAAGGTGGAAGACGAACCCACAATTGAAATTGCTATACCAGGACAGGAGTGGGTTTCCTTTTTTGGGGCCGTCTACGCAGTTGGGCCCGGGGAGGATGAGGAGAGTGAACACAAGAGGGAGCCATTTTCACGTGATCAATGTACAGGTCTAACGGTTGGATTTCAGCCTAAATATCTCCCTGCTCTTGAGGAAGTAATCAAGGCAATAAGATCTAGTCCTAGTGGCAAAGCTCCTGGACCATTGGACTTGTTTAATAGCCAGCCTGAATTACGGGCCCCATAAATAATAAATATTCTACGGGCAGCAGGTTTCTTCTGCAAATTGCCCACATGGTCACAGTTGATCATTGTTTCCATTTTCAAAAAGGGGAAGCGTGGGGATATGAGCTAATACAGCTCAATCTTCTTCCTTGGCTCAATAGTGAAGATACAAGGCCATGTCCGACTGTCACATCAAGAGTACTGGGCTGAGGAGAACAGTATTTTTTCAGGCATCCAGTATGGGTTCAGGAGGGGTTTGACGGAAGGCCAGTGCCTCAATCTTTCCTTCTTGCTGGGCAAATACACCATTGCCAAAAAGGGCTCCTTATTTTGGGGTTTATGGACCTGTCCAGCGCCTTCTGTCGGGTTTCCCATAGTAAACTGTGGATGCTCATGGAAGATCACGGCGTGGACATTGCCATTACTAACCGCATTAGAGAAATGTATTGCTCCGTCTGGCTGGCAGTTGTAGTTCGTTCATCCATCGGGCCTACTGCTGGGAAACTCCATTGTAGGGGCATCCATGTGTTTTAGAAACTCTATAACATAACATGACATATTGCAATTTCAGTGCTTCAGTTAGGTTTGGTCTGGGGGGATTTTTGGAGTGGTTTGATGTCCATAGGGGAGTCAAGAAGGGCTGTGCACTTGCCCTCGGTCTCTTTACCCTTTAAAAAGATAAAAATTTTAAAAAAACACTTACCTGGCTACAGCCGATGATGCCAATGACTCTCCTCTAATCCTCTTCATCTTCTTGTCTTCTTCCTGTCTGGAGTCCAGCAGCAGGAAGCACCCGGGCTCATAAGCTCCCCTGACCAATCACAAAGCTGCAATGCATATTTCAGCGCTCAGACCAAGCTTGGGAGCCTGAGGCATGTTCTCCACCGAGGCTGTAATTAGCTTGGATGGAGAACATGGCAAGTGCGCATGACTGTTTTGGGCGGCCCGAGAGTGCCGGTCAAAATGTCAAGCACACTTGGAGTGTCACCACTCCTCCCCCTGCAGTGCTCAGGCGTCACGGGGCCCAGCCCCATGCCCAGGAAAGAATGGAGCCACTTCAATAGGAAAAAGAAAATGATAACAGTACGTTATTATCATTTTTCTTTTCCTATTTTTACTGCTCGGAGAGAAGTGGGGCGATGCTCCTCCTCCTCAGCAGAGGAGCCGCCACTGGTTGGACTATGGGAACAACCTACACGCTGGGCTCACCAAGCAACTCACTAGAAGACTACAAACCATCCAGAACTCAGCAGCCAGACTCATCCTTAACCTCCCACATAGAACTCACATCACACCACACCCAGGGAACTACAATGGCCCTTGGCACAAACATGATCAATTCAAACACCTCACAAACACATTCAAGGCACTACACAACTCAGGCCCTACCTAACTGAACAGTTACTCCCCCCTTCCACCAACCACCCAGATACATCCGCTCCAGGACTCCTGCTTGTACAAGCGTGGAACGATCTCCCACTCCACATCAGATCCTCATCCTCTCTTCTTGATTTTAACAAGAAGCTGAAGACCTGGCTTTTCAATTAACCAACCTACCATAGGCAGAGCTGTGTACACACACCTGCTCAATGCCAGGGTATCCCTGCGGGTATTAGTGTGCTTTACAAATACACATAACGTAACATAACATGACATAACATAACGGAGTAAATCCCAACCACCAAACTCTCAATCAGGGCCTAAGTCTTTCTAGACATATATCACTGGGGCAGAATGCGGAAGATGATCATTGAAACAACCAGAAACCCACTGGTACTCTTCTTCATCCTTGGAAATCAATGTTACTCCGCTCTCCATACTACTCATCCCAATAACACCCTGGATTACACTATCAACAGAGATTGAAGTGACATGAAATCCAATCCATCAATGTTTTAAAGCTAATATCAATCACACTACAAGATGGTCTAGCAAAAGAAGGAATCTCTTTCCCTTGCTCACAGTGAAATATGAATCCTTACAGCAGTGTTGTGGCCTTCGTAGAGCCACCAGCTGTGGCCAGTGCAGGAAAGAGCGGTGGGCCCGGTGGGGATGATTTTCGATGGACGATGACATGGGAAAATTAAATAAATAATACATTTTCCCTCATCATCGTCCGTTGAAATCCACCCCCCCAACCCGCCCCACCGCTCTTACGTGCACTGGCCGCGTCTGAGAGCCACTACTGTCTAGGCCAATGTTGGGTACAAAGAAACCTCCTGTAAATCCAACCATTGGTTTGATAAAGATGGTAAATTGGCAAAAAACTCTCTATTACAATCCATTAAGACCCGGAAACATGCCGAGATTATAGCCTCAAGACATAACTACAAATCAATGGTCCGGGATAAACAACTGGAATGGAAAAGAGCCAATTGGATCTACCTGCTTGTCGCTGTAAGGAACAATGATCAACACACTTTTTGGAAACAGTTTGCTTCTGGCCGCAACAAGGGAAATGATAGCTATAAACAAGCAAAAAGTGGGAAACCCCAGAACTTGATGGGATCCTGGCATACCATTATAAATCAGATCTTATCTTATGGAGGCATTTTATCAACTCTATCAGCAATGCAATTCTACAGGCTGCCCAAATTCCCGAGTCATGTCTGGGAGCTGAGATCATCCCTATTTCCAAGAAAAGAGACAGGCACAACTCCAAAAACGATTGCCCCATTAGCCAGCTTGACAATATCCATAAAGTTTTTCCCAAGTATACAGCTTTTAAAAATTGAGAGCTGGGCAGAGGAAAATACAATTCTTTCTAACTGTCAGGCTGGCTTCAGGAAGAACATTAATATAATAGGCCAAGCATTCAGGCTATATATCCTTATAAGTGTGTGATATTGAAAAAAACAGCCATTATATTTTGCATTTGTTGGCCTATTTATTGTGCTCACCTTTACCTGGCCCTTGTATTCCACAAGGAATTCTTCCCTTATTGGTCAGACAGTATGATGGAAACTTCGCAAAGAGCCATTGGGGACCACCAGGGAAAACTGACAGACCATTTCCGGTGTCAATTGGGGTCCGACAGGGTGGCTCTCTCCCACCTATATTATTCTCCTTATACCTCAATATATTTGTAGAGTTCATCAAATCTTGTACAAGTGACGTCTCAGTTCTTCGTGGGTCCAACATGGCAGTCCTTCTGTTTGCTGATGACACTCTCCTGGTCTCAAAGACCCCTGTTGTTCTCCATAAAATATGAAACTGATTTGCAGAATTCTGTTCTTCTACACGGCAAAAACAATTTATTGATGTTTCACCCTCATAAGTGAATTATGAATAACTTTATTCTGAACTCTTCTCCACTTGAACAGGTGTCTTACTTTCCTTACCTGGGCATAAACTCTTTGCATGATGTGAGGTGGGGGAGTACCTGAACCACATAAGAAATTCGATGTCCAAGCAACTGGAGTGTACGCTGTGGCCTTGCAGGTGTGCAAGTTGCAAAATGAAAGTGCTGTTCTTTATGGTGCAGAGCTGTGGGGAGTGTCTGCTGTTTTTGAGCTATTGGGCTGATAGCTGTGATTCTTCAAACAATTATTGAAATTGCCATTAACTATATATACCAGCAACATCAATGCTTCTTGATCTCGGCGTTATGAACACTAGATCATTCTCAAAGCTCAGCTATCCTGAAAGAGATTGTACAGAGCCAAAACATTTTAGGGAGGGTTTGCACAATGTTATATCCCTGTCCGGCTCTGGATCTTTGGGGCTGGTTCAGGGAGTTGTTCGTGCTGGTTTGTCAAAACTTTTGAATTCCCCCGCCGCATCACAGCTGATGCTATTAATACAATTAAACACATTAATATGAACCGTTTTTGAGGATTCCTTATTTCAAATCCTACAAATGATTGTTTAACCAGGAAATCAGCCTTAGGAAAATCAGCCCCAATTTAGGAACAATGCTTATACTCAATTATACCAATATAATCTAGATTCCTTTATCTAAAATTAAGATATGGAATTCTCCCTTTGAGCCATTTGAGCTACCAAAGGAATTTAGCCATTGCCCAACAGCCCTGTTTGAACTACTGTCTATCAGGATAAAACACATTTCCTTTTTTTTCTTTTGTTTTGCCCACATTATGCTGGTCCAAGGTCAAAATGGTTGAAACCCTTACTGTGGGTGTGAGGAGAGTGAGGTCAGCTCTATCACTACCAAAATTCGATACTCCATAGTCGGCAGCGCCAGCGCTAACCTGTTTTTTAAATGATGCCTGGAAACAGAGGCCCCATTTGGCCTTCCAAGGCAATGAGTTGAGATTATGAGCGTTCCTGTTTGTAATGCTTTTTTATTCCCGTGTTGTTAATAGATAATGTGATGATTTGCAAATCTAAATCATTCAACCTCACCTAATTTTAAGGATACTATTTTGAAGATTTTCTTGCTTTCTTATGTCTAGCATGTGATATATAGTTTTAATTATTTATTGATTATATTTTGATGAAGGTCAATATAAACAGTGTCAATGGCCTTATATAACTGTATTGCCATCGGCATTAGACACTGTCCAGTAAGGCATTCTGATCTGCGGGAGGAAAGAGATTGGTATGGGAAAGACTTTTCAGGCATGGTTTGGACTGCTTCTTGGAATCAGATATAACATCTCTTTGTGCCCTTGTTCTCCTCTTGATCCTTTGCCACCAATGGAAATTCTACCAGGGCTCTGCTGGTTTCGACTACCTATTCAATTTGTATATGGCCTCTTTTTCTGCTCCCATCCAATCCTTTGGCCTCCAGTTTTGATTTTATGCTAACAAATCATAGCCAGTTTTTCAACTGGAGGGTAGTGAGTTGCCTGCACCTAGTCCTCAACAGATACTTTTGAGAATCGATGATTGAATAACAACATTTATTTTAAAGTTAACAATTGTTAAGACTGAGACTTTGATAGTGGTTGAAGGCAGAGACCTTTGGAGTAATGAATACTGAGCCTCTGAATTGTCTACTTGGTGTGCCTTAATGCACGTGGATAAGAGTATGGCAGTAAGGATCTGGGAGAAGCAGATAAAATATCAAATGGTGGCCCTTGCATCAGCATGTTGATATCAATTTAAAAGTATCAGACATATGCCTCAGTATCAGTAGCAGCTGGTGTGTGGGCGAGTGGCAGGGCGGGGTGGGGGCTGGGGGACGATGACGGGGAGGCGGGGCAAGGGAGGGGGAACGGATTACAAATAAACATATAAAAAAAGAACTTACCTTCCGCCTGCCGCCCGACGCTTTTTCCGTGTCTTCGCTGCAGCACAGGATCATCGCCTCCCCTGCGGTCAATCCTGACACTGCTTTCATGTTTGAAAGTAGAGTCAGGATTCGCCTGAGCGCTGGTAATTAGCGCTCCCAGAGAGACTGGTAACCTGTGCTTTGCTGCCTCCAACCGAGCACCGCAGCTGGGTTGGAGACAGCTCAGTGCGGATGTCAGTTTGCCCAGCCTCAGATGGCCGGCCAAAATGACATGAGCACTGATCACTGTGCGACCACTCCCTCTGCCACTGCCCTCACGATGGGCCCGCCCCCAAAACTCACCCAGCCCTCAGAACCTTGAAAATAAAACAATAATAACCTGTTTTATTATCGTTTTATTTTTCAAGTTTTGAGAGTGGCGGGCGTGACGCTCCTCCGCCATAGCGGAGGAGCTGCAACAGCTCAACATCTTACCAAAGAAGGAACTAACCCAATAGTAGCATCTAGGATTGGATTCAGGGTCCACTATTACTTAGCCCTGTTTCTCTGGATTGTAAAGGCTAATTAAACTGGCTCAGTACATCACACAGCCATGGAGCAAGGTTAGCTGGAGGAACCCCTAGATTTTGTTGGGCATCACCAATCCTCCACAGACTCCACTGAATCCTGATGTGTGAAAAAATATCTTTCAAAAAATATTTATCAGGGTCAATTCTTGTTCAGGAAAGCACATTTATAGAATTATAATGATACCAGACATCTGCAGTAACTGCAAGCCCACTAGCTGAACACGCTGTTTTCAATTTCTGAGGCACAAAACAGTATATATATATATATATATATATATATATATATATATATATATATATATATATATATATATATATATATATATCTACTGGCGGTCGCCAGTAGATAGTTATAGTTACAACCTATTATCCATAGGAAATCCGCGACATTCTATTTGCAATAACGTTGGCGTCGGTTGACGAATCTTCGCGAAAGCTTCCAACTTGTTGGGGCGCTCCGGTCCGCTCCTACCCTGAAAGTCTCGGGGTGATACGTCAAGCGGGGGCCGAGAAAAAGGGGGTCCCAAAACGCGTTTTCCCCATTCATTTTTCCATAGGAACCTTTAGTCGCAGCTACAGCCCGAACTGCTGAACGGAATTACCCCAAATTTGGCAAAGAGGTAGCCCTTGGTTCAGACTGGTGCCTTTTGCTAAAATGGTGTAAATCCGTTCAGTAGTTCCTGAGAAATTCACAATTAAAATCACATATATATCTATGGGCGAGTCGGATCCGCGTACCCTCCCGATCACGAGATGCATGCTAATTGGCTGTCAACACTCAAAATCAAGAAGTGTTGGCAGCCATTTTGTCCCTCGGTAGAACCGAGGGCCGGACCAAGTGCGCAAAGCGCAAAAAGGGGGCAGGGTAGAAACACCCTGACCCCCTAGGTCTGCTCAGGGGGTCCCACAAGGACCCCCTGGGCAGAAAAAAGATTTTTTTTTTTTTTTTAAATCGGCGGGATGCGCTTAGTGTGTTCATATCCCGCCGAGAAAAAAAAAAGAAACAAGTGCGCAAAACGCACAAAGGGGGCAGGGTAGAAACACCCTAACCCCCTAGGCCTGCTCAGGGGGTCCCACAAGGACCCCCTGGGCAAAAAAAAGCATTTAAAAAAAAAAAAAAAATCGGCAGGATGCGCTCAGGGTGCGCGAATCCGGCCGAAAAAAAAATCGAAGCGCGGTCTCCCGCGCTTCGATAGTTAATTGGCCCCCGGGTGGGCCAAGTCCCGGGGGCATGCTGGGGGGGGTTAATTTTATGTGTGGGGGCCTCTAAGGGCCCCCAAGCCCCGGGGACCGCCACCCCCGGGGCTTTATGCATAATGGTGCGGGAGGGCTCTGAGCCCTCCCGCAGCCCCGGGACCACCACCTCCCCGGGGCTTCTTTTTTAAATGAAAAACCTGTGTGGGGGGCTCCAGCCCCCACACGCCCCGGGACCGCCACCTCCCCGGGGCACTAAACATTTAAATATGGGGGTCCGTTACGGACCCCAGAGCCCCGGGGACCACCACCTCCCCGGGGCTGTGCACACGATGGGAGGGGGCCGCGCGGCCCCCTCCTGGAGCCTGTGGTGGCCCTGGGGACCGCCACCCCCAGGGCCGGCTCCTGCAGTGTCCCGGGGTGCCTACCCCCGGGACACTGCTGTTTGCAATGACAGGACGGGAGCCTCGCGGCTCCGTCCTGTCATTGCAAACTTGCTTTGGATATTGGAAGAGAGAGCAGGAAACCTGCTCTCTCTTCCAATATCCAAAGCTGATTGCTTTCCACATGGGGAGCAGCATGTTAGCTGCTCCCCATGTGTGAGCAATGCCGGCTCCCGTAGGACACGGGGAGCCGGCGGGACTGTGGGGGTTTGGGGACCCCCACAGTCCCCAACGAGAGGGCCAGCCCCGGGGGATGGGGTCCCCGGGGCAAGTAGTGGCCCGGGAGGGGGCCACGCGGCCCCCTCCCCAAAGTTTTGAAAAATAATAAAAAAAAAAAAAAAGGGTATGGCCGGCCCGGGGGATGGGGTCCCCGGGCCTTAAAATGGCCAGAGGAGGGGGCCACGCAGCCCCCCTCAAAATATTAAAAATAAAAATAGAGGCCATGCCCCGGGAGATGGGGTCCCGGGGCCAATACAGGCCCGGGAAGGGGGCCACGCGGCCCCCTTCCCGTTTATTTTTTATTTTGAAATTTAAAAAAGGGGTAAGGCCCTGGGGGATGGGGTCCCCAGGGCCCAAAACAGAAAAAAGGAAGGGGGCCACACAGCCCCCCTTCAGGGGACAAAAAAAAAAAAAACGATCGGGCCCGCAGGCCCCGCCCCTTCCTTTACCACTCTGCAAACGCGCCCCTGGCGCGTTTGCAGAGGGGAACGAATTCCCCTTGAATACTGGGGGTCCCTGGGGGCCAACTAGCCCACCAGGAACCTCCAGTATGCGCCAGGGGCTGCCTTGCAGAGAGGTGTACAGAGGCCACGCCCCTTTTTACACCTCTCTGCAACGCAGCTCTGTGGCGCTTTTGGAGGTATATGGTGGGCTAGTTGGACTCCGGGGACCCTCAGGATTCAAGGGGACTTAATCCCCCAACTTAAAACGCGCCACGGGGCGCGTTTGCACAGTGGTGAAGGGAGGGGGCGGGGCTTCAGGTGACATGTGTGCAAACAGGCCCCGTGGCGCGTTTTAAGATGGGGAATTACATCCCCTTCAATCCTGAGGGTCCCTGGGGGCCAACTAGCCCAACAGGTACATCCAGAAAGCGCCACAGAGTTGCGTTGCAGAGAGGTGTAAAAAGTGGTGTGGCCTCTCTACACATCTCTGCAACGCAGCCCCTGGCGCATATTGGAGGTTCCTGGTGGGCTAGTTGGCCCCTAGGGACCCTCAGGATTCAAGGGGACTTAATCCCCCAACTTAAAACGCGCCACGGGGCGCGTTTGCACAGATGTCACCTCAGGCCCCGCCCCTCCCTTCACCATTGTGCAAATATTCTTCAAAAATCATCCGAAATACGAATTCCGATTTACTCACCTGTTATAAGGAGAGACCTCAGTGCTGCATCTTTCAGCCCAGTACTGGTCCTGAAAAGTAATTTTAACCGTACTTACCAGTAACTTGAATTTCCTTCCATAGGATATCATTGCCTGCTTTTTGCTGAAAAAGTTTCTAAGTGTTGATTTTTGAAACATACAAATATTCCTCTAAAATCAGCCGAAATACGAATTCCGATTTACTCACCTGTTATAAGGAGAGACCTCAGTGCTGTATCTTTCAGCCCAGTACTGGTCCTGAAAAGTAATTTTAACCGTACTTACCAGTAACTTGAATTTCCTTCCATAGGCTAACATTGACTGGTTTCACTTGGAAATTCTTCTAAGTGTGGAGTTTTGGAACTTTAAAATATTCCTCTAAAATCAGCCGAAATACAAATTCCGATTTTCTCACCTGTTATCAGGAGAGACCTCAGTGCTGCATCTTTCAGCCCAGTACTGATCCTCAAAAGTAATTTTAACCGTACTTACCAGTAACTTGAATTTCCTTCCATAGGATATCATTGCCTGCTTTTTGCTGAAAAAGTTTCTAAGTGTTGATTTTTGATACATACAAATATTCCTCTAAAATCAGCCGAAATACGAATTCCGATTTACTCACCTGTTATCAGGAGAGACCTCAGTGCTGCATCTTTCAGCCCAGTACTGGTCCTGAAAAGTAATTTTAGCCGTACTTACCAGTAACTTGAATTTCCTACATAGGCTAACATTGACTGGTTTCACTTGGAAATTCTTCTAAGTGTGGAGTTTTGGAACTTTAAAATATTCCTCTAAAATCAGCCGAAATACAAATTCCGATTTTCTCACCTGTTATCAGGAGAGACCTCAGTGCTGCATCTTTCAGCCCAGTACTGATCCTCAAAAGTAATTTTAACCGTACTTACCAGTAACTTGAATTTCCTTCCATAGGATATCATTGCCTGCTTTTTGCTGAAAAAGTTTCTAAGTGTTGATTTTTGATACATACAAATATTCCTCTAAAATCAGCCGAAATACGAATTCCGATTTACTCACCTGTTATCAGGAGAGACCTCAGTGCTGCATCTTTCAGCCCAGTACTGGTCCTGAAAAGTAATTTTAACCGTACTTACCAGTAACTTGAATTTCCTACATAGGCTAACATTGACTGGTTTCACTTGGAAATTCTTCTAAGTGTGGAGTTTTGGAACTTTATAATATTCCTCTAAAATCAACCAAAGTACGAATACCAATTTACTCACCTGTTATCAGGAGAGAACCCAGTGCTGCATCTTTTAGCCCAGCACTGACCCTGAAAAGTAATTTTAACCGTACTTACCAGTAACTTATATTTTCTTCCATAGGAATCCATTGTCTGGTTTTCAGCAGAAAAGTTTCAAAGTGTCGATTTTCACAAACTACAAATATTCCTAAAAATCGCCTGTATGACTTAAACGCATTCTTTCAACTGTTTACAGGAGATGCACCAGTGCTTAATCCAGGATCCAACACTGAGTAAGAAAAAGTAGCGATAACAGTTTTTACCTGCTAAGTGAATTTCCTTCCATAGGATAACATTGGTGATTCTATGAGAAAAAGTTTCTAAGTGTCAACTTTTAAAATACAATAATATTCCTTAAAAATCACGACTGTAACCAAAACGCTTTTACTCAACTGTTTACAGGAGATGTACCAGGACTGAATCTAGGATCCAGTCCTTTGGTTAGAAAAGTAATCCATAAAGTAACTAATTGCATTTAACTAGAAATTCACATTGAGCTGAATGTTGCATTGTGTTTGAAAATGTGTTGCCCATTGCAACAACTGTAACTACTGTACTTAAAAGTCTATTGCCTATGTGCAAAGTATTTAAACTAAAGTAATTCATTCTGAGAAAGTATTTTTTGTAATGTAATGTATAATGTAATTACAATGTAATTTAAAAAATAAAATATGTAAAAAAAAATTGTTTCTAAAAATGTAGTAAATCAGTATTAAAAAAATTTATATAACAATTAATACATTTAAAAATTGTCATTTACAAAACCTTTGAAATTCACTGAAAAAACCGTAGGTTTCAGACATGTTATAGTTACAAATTAGCATTTAAAAAACCTTTGAAATTCACTGAAAAAACCATAGGTTTCAGGGACGTTATAGTTACAAATTAGCATTTAAAAAACCTTTGAAATTCACTGAAAAAACCATAGGTTTTAGGGACAGTTATAGTTAGTTGGACATTGCACTCGTACAAAACCCGTGAAATTCCCCGTTATAGTTAGTCCAGCTAACTATAACTCGCGCCCCGCAATGCACTGCTGATGACGTCACATATTACATCACTCATGACATGGTCAGTGACATCACTGATGACATCACTGATGACATCTCAAATGACATCACTGATGACATCACTGATGACATCATCCATGTGATAATTTCATGCATCTTCTCACACCCTAATATAACCTTTCATACACCCACTCTAAATTACAGACTGTCATTCGTAAAATCATAGACACTCCAACACCAATAACTACATACCCACTCACTGATTCTTAGGTCTACGCACACATCCACTCACTCACCCGTACAGTCACTCATACTTACGGTCACTCAGTACAGGACTATCATATGCACTCATACTCCTATATAGACACTCAAGCACCGCCACTCATCCATAGAGGTACTCACACACCTAGTCAGTCATGCAAATAATTAAACACACTACCATTTACTCACCTATACAGTTATACACACACCACATCACTTATTCAAACAGAAACAAACACATACTTACTCTTATACAATCACTGATACAAGCACACACGCATCCATACAGCCGCTCTCACAATCACACACTCTCACTTATAGCCATTTAAATACTCTAACACACATATATACTGCTTTTACATATGTTGTTACTCGCACATGTACCACTGAGATATACATTCACTCACTAACACACCCATACACACACTCACCCACCCAAGCAGTCCATCACAGATGCACTCTTGTAATCATGCACCCAGTGAATGACTCACTCTCACATCTATCTACAGAGACTCACACACCCCACCCACACAAACACTCAGGCAGCCATACAGACATTCACCCAGTTTTGTCACTAACCCATGCATTCAGTAAGATACGTTAAATCACTCACTTATACAGTCAGTCACGCACCTACTAAATCAACAATACAGACACTTACACACCCACTCATTCTTCAATACGTCTTTTCCTATATATATTAAAAATATTTAAACTTTACAGAAACACACAGTCACTGGATGATGTCATCAGTGATGTCATCAGTGATGTAATTTGAGATGTCATCAGTGATGTCATCAGTGATGTCACTGACCATGTCATGAGTGATGTAATATGTGACGTCATCAGCAGTGCAATGCGGAGCGCGAGTTATAGTTAGCTGGACTAACTATAACGGGGAATTTCACGGGTTTTGTACGAGTGCAATGTCCAACTAACTATAACTGTCCCTAAAACCTATGGTTTTTTCAGTGTATATATATATATATATATATATATATATATATATATATATATATATATAAACGTTAAGTTCTCCAGTGAGGCAATAAGGAAACCCAGGATGGTTCTCATATCGGCTGTTGCTGCCTGACTGGGACGCCAGTGGTCGTGTGTCATGAAACTCCACAACTACTCATCCGGCTCCGTCTTTTCAAAATGCAAAAAGCAGCTTTGATGATCTTCCGCTCCTGTCAACTTAGTGTCCTTATGGGGTGGCTACAATAAAGTTATTAGCACTAGCTAAGCCCATGTACATCGAGCAAAGTTGCATGGGGCTCAGGGATTTTCTTATGCAGAAATACAAGCAAGTGCCACATAATAACATGCACATGCTCGGTTTTGCATATATAGAGGCAGAAGCATTGCCAGACATGCTGGTGTCAGTCTCTTCTCTGTTTACGAAGTTGTTCGAAAGACACCCTTTTTGCCTGTTCACCCCCTATTTTTTTGTGCTGACTGACACTGATGGTAGCTGACTGTGACTGTGCCCTGGGCTCTGCTAGCTAGGCCCAGGCCAGTGCTATATTAAACACAAACACATGCATTGAGGAACACTGATAATTGGCATGACCTACCCTATACGTCCCTAGTAGATAATAGAGCAAGGGAATAAAAACTACCTATAAGTCTGTTGTATATATTAGGGCATGGCAGTTTACGGGGCAGCTGCCTTTGCTGCACTTGCATGTGTGCACTGCTGAGAGCCTGAGGTCATTTTAAAAGCAGCCCTGTGTTGCAGCACTGTTTTTAAAAGTACAATTCACTTCAAACTCGACTTTGGTGGTATGGGCACTTTTAAAGTCATAATATACCTTATTTTTACACTAGGGGTACCCCCAAGGTCTCCCCTAGGTGTTCAGTGGTCATGTAACTTTTAGCAGGTTCCCTATAAAAGATGTTTTATAAACCCCGGTGAGTGAAAGCTGCCTATTTTATTTTCCTCAGTGTAGGAAAATCACTACAAAGTCGACTTTAGTGCTGTGGGCATTGGGAGGTCAAAACCTAAATCGTTTTTGAACATTAGGAACCCCCTGGGTCTCTCCAGCGTGTTCCAGGGATGGGGGGTCCTGTAATAAGGAGCAGGGGATTTATAAAAGAGGTTTTATAAACCCTGGTGAGGAGGAAACTGCACACTTAATTTTCCCTTTTGAAGATAGTTGGCCTCATAGGCTAACATGGCAATATTTTATGGATCCAACTATTGCTAGGAAAGTATGAAAAATCATTCAAAGACTGAACAGAATGGTATTGATAAATCCAACAACTTGGCATTGTTTAATTTATCATAAATTGTACAGAAAATAATTTATAAGACTTACTTTTCTGAAAGCCAAAATCCAGCCTCTAGCACTCTTTCCTGATTGGTCAGCCCTGAGGAGATTAACCAAGCTGCCTTGATTAGGTGATAAGTGGCCTGGCCAGGTAGACGCTTTCTGATAAAGGAAGCACGGTGGTACACATGAATGCCAGAGCAAGGGGTTAGGCCATAAAGCATCAGCTTCAAAGGAAGAGCAGGTCAAGCCAGACTGTCAGCTAGGGCCACCCCCTCTCCCTGCCAGATGGGAGGCTAAAGGAAGGAATTCACAGATGTGAGTGGGGGGAGTTTATGGAAATAAGCCATACTCTGAGTTTAGTTTAGTTAGCTCTTGCTGCTCTGCTGGAAATTCAGCCATGATGGATTTTGAGAGAACAGTGCTTTCTGAGACAAGACTATGTCACACTTTGGAGGACCATTCTTTGGGGTGTTGCCCTGCTCCTCATTGGACAGGGGTGCTCCCCTGTTTGTTTCCAGAGCCCCTCAGTTCTGCTGCCTTAAACTACAAGAAGAAGAAAGATTGTCCTGCTGGAATACTGAACTGTACCCAAAGGCCTGCCTGGTGAAGACTGCCCCTGCTGCACTATCTGGGACTACAGCTCTGAGGACTTTGCCTTGCTTCAAGAAGGAGTAAGGAGTGGACTCCCTGGAGCTACAGGTTAACAGAGCTTAACTGACCCAGAGTCCCTCTCCTGGTGTGCATCCAGTGCAGTTTTAAGGGACTGAACACAGTGGCGGCCTCCACAAATAAAGGGTGGTTGGGTGGGTGGAGGCGGTCATGCGTGGGGGAGCTAGAAATAATAGATATAAAAAAACGGTAGGGGAGGAAGAAAAAATTCAGTTAGATGCTGACCTAATGAAGGAGGAAATTGCACAGGCTATACGAACCCTCCAGTCAGGGAAAGCAATGGGCCCAAACAGCCTCCCGATAGAACTCTACAAACTGAGGCCAACACCTCCAGAGAATGTATGAAGAAAGTTAAGAGAAGGGATGCCTTCCACGAGATCAGAGAGTGGCGATTTTGGTGGTGATACACAAAGAGGGTATACCTAAAAATCAATGCTCATCATACCGGCCGATATCATTGTTGAACGCAGAGGCAAACATTTTGGCTAAGTTATTGGCCACCCGGCTGGTCCAGGTCATAACGGGGTTGGTCCACCCGGATCAATCGTGATTTATACCAAATAGAAACACCTCACTGAACCTGCGACGGTTGCACGGAGTCATGGGGCGAGTGGACACCATTATGGAAGATGCGGTGGTGGTGTCTCTTGACACTGCCATGGCGTTTGATACCATGGAGTGGGCGTATCTTTTTGCTGTTCTGGAGGCGATGCGGTTCGGTGCAAAATGTATCGGCTGGATAAGTCTCCTCTATACGGACCCTCTTGCACAAGTAGTAGTTAATAATAAAAAGTCAGTTTGTTTCACCTTGCACATAGGGACACGGCAGGGGTGCCCCCTGTCCTCACTTTTATTTGCACTAACATTAGAGCCACTTGCGTACTGGATCCGTAAGGACCCTATAATACGAGGACTGCGATGGACAGAGGAGTGGGAGGACCGTATCTCACTCTACCACTCTACGCCGATGATATTTTATTATATCTAGCCACACCACAAAGATCTCTACATAGAGTGCTAAACATTTTTATGAATTTTGGAACCTATTCTGGTTATAATATTAATTGGTCAAAATCTCTCGTGTTTATATTAAGCGGGGGTCCTCCTACATTACCCAGAGATTGCAAGGTGACTATAGCCACAGAGGAATTTAAATATTTGGGTGTATATATTACACGCGACCCCAAACTATACTATGCATCAAATCTGTTGCCACCACTACAGAGACTCAGACAAGATGTAGAATATTGGAAGAATTTGCCGCTGTCGCTGCTGGGAAGGGCGGCACTCTTCAAAATGATGTCCCTGCCCCGATTCTTGTATGTACTTCATAATTCGCCAGATCCGGTTCCCGCGTCCTATTTTGCTGAAATAGAAAGTTTGTAGAGAACGCTGCTTTGGGGTGACAACCCGCCGCGAATCTCTATTCCAAAATTAGGGAAAGGATGGTATGATGGCGGCATTGGATTGCCCAACATTAAAAAGTACTATTGGGCGGCACAGCTAGCGGCCATCAATCACTGCGTGTATAGACCTCCAGCTGACCCCGGCTATGCAATGGACAGATGGCTATTGCCAGGAGGTAATTATACCTGTGCGCTTTATTCGAAGCCCAAAAAAATGAGCCTGATGGGTCCCACGAAGCATTCGATTCAAATGTGGCATATGGCACACAAGAGTATGGGTTGGAGGCACAAACTAACATTAGCCACTCCATTATGGGAAACGGAGCAACTCGGCTCATTATGGCAAACCAAGGGGTTCGACAAGTGGGATACTATCGGGATCACTAGGGTGGACGACCTCTGGAAAAAGGGGAAGGTAGTGTCGTTTGAAATGCTGCAACAAGAATATGAGATGGCGGAGACTGAAAGATTCAGGTACTTGCAGATACGTCACGCACTGCGTGCAGTGCTTCGAGAGGGGGAGACCCCTCCTGAGGCCTCTCCTCTCGAAGATAGGCTTTTGGATGGATATCTGCCTAAAAAAGCAATCTCTCTAACGTATCTAAAACTAATTAATCATACACCTGACTCCCTATTACAACTCCGTGCACAATGGGAAAAGGACTTGACTGGACTAGTAGAGGAAGACTGGATGGAGGCAATGGCTTCACCAAAAGAAGTGGCGATTTACTCGAAACTTAGACTAGTGCAGTTGAAAATATAGCACAGAATATATGTCACAGGGCCACGGTTGGTTAAGATGGGATATCAGGAAGACCCTAGTTGTAGGAGGCAGTGTGGCCGGGAGGGTACTTTCTTCCACATTATCTGTCGAGTGCCCGCATGTGAGTAGGTACTGGAATAAAGTTCTCAAATGTATGGGCAGAGGTCCTGGGGAGGAATTTAATACCAGAGGCTAAAAGATGTCTATTGAATGTATGGGAGCCAACGGATTTGGTAGGGAAAGAGAAAACATGGGTGTCGTTGGGTCACATGGTGGTTAAAAGAAATATAGCTAGGAAGTGGGGAGCAAGAGAGGCCCCAACAATGCGGGAGTGGGAAGAAGACATGGATTGGTGCATGTATCGGGAAAAGACAGTATATGTATCTAGGGGGTGCCCAAAGAAGTGGATACAAATATGGAGCAAATGGAATGATTATAGAGGAAACATATGTACTCCACCCAGCTTGCCAACGGAAGCGTCCCAGGACGACTTAGACTCGTAGCGAGGAAGACTGAGCCACTCTAGAGAGACAATATATGTAGAGGTCTGGCCCAAGTTCCATTACACAATCAATGTGATCTAAATCTGTATTATGTGCTATCTGTATTGTTGTTTTATATCAAAATAAAAAGAATGATAACATTTTTTTTTATTTTAAAACCTGTACCTTTAGCCGCTGGCCGCCTCCAGCGTTGGGCCGCGTTCGCCGCCTTTCCTCTTCCTGGGCCCCAGCAGCCCCTGGGGCAGACTCCCATCCAATGCGGGGATTGGCCTGAGCGGGCTAGAAAGATGCTCCGTGCAGACCAGGGAGTCTGTGGGGGTTTCTCCAGCCCGGCTGTTCAATGCAGCTGGGCTGAAGAAACCTAAGTGCACATGTGTATTTTGGTCAGCCTGAGACGGCCGGCCAAACACACATGAGCACTTAGGGAGTGAAGTGCACATAGCACTCCTCCTCCCCTCTCTCATGCCTAGGCCCCACCCCTCTCTACAGCGCTGGGGCTAAGAGCAAATGCAAAATAAAACAATGCAAGAACATCGTTTTATTTTACATTTGCTGGCTCTGAGCCAGGCAGTGGGGCGGCACTCCTTCTCCATTGCGGAGGAGCCGGCGCTGGTTGACCAAGTGCATTGTGGGAAGTGATGTCCATGCCTGCCAAGGACCATCTAGGAGATTCCAGACCCTTGGATGTGTGTTTTGGACACTTGGAGCCCACCAGCTGACCTTCTGGAAGGACCTCCAGAAGTTTGGGAAAGTTTGGGAAACTTTTTGGAAAAAACTCCAGGAGGTGACCGACCCAACCGCAAGAGCCAAACCGGCCACCTTCAACCACCACCTGGCCCAGATTCCAGGTTCGTCCCCCTGAAGAGTTCCTGAGGTCTGACTTTTAGAGTTTGACCAGGAGCTCCCTGAAAGTCAAGCCGGCGAACCCGCACCGAATCCCGACTGGGGGAGACCAGAAAGAGCACTCGGGGAAAAAAGATCCAGAAAAATTTCTGTGTCTGAAGATAAAAGTTTGACCGAGGCCCACTGCGTGGGGTATCTGAGCAGGACTCCATCGCGGTCAGCCTCAAACTTTGAGTTTGTTTTAGTCAAGCATGACCAGATGTCCAGAAGAGGCGCTATGGGTTTCTAAGCACTAGAAAGTGTTTATTCTTCAAAAATTCATATCTCTGGATTTTCATGGTTTTGGTGTCATTTTAAAGATACAAATATTTCCTGTTATTATAAATTGGTGTGGGATTTGTATTGTGTGTTGTGTCTTACTTATTTACTGTAATGGTGTTTTTAAATGCTTTACATGCCTGTCTCCTAAGTTAAGACTTATTGCTCTGTGTCAGCTACCAAGGGTTGTGCAAGGGACTAATTTATAGAGACCCTATTTAGGACCCAGTACATTGTTGGTGGCCTTATTGCTGGTGTTAGGTGCCTATCTATCACTCCTATTAATCCACCTTCCAACATTTGGTGTCTAGCGGTGAGGATGAGGATTTTTGTTTAGATTTCACCTTACAGTAAAGTGAATGAGATCTTCAAAAATACTCTAAATTGCCTTAGAACAAAACTTTTGACTTTTGTATTATTAAGACTGGGGCTAGACTGATTTTTAATACCATTGTTTTGATTTTGCTAAAGTTGTTCTAAGACTGATTGGTAGTTGTTGTGACCCAAAACTTGTGATACCATAGAGCTGTATCTGACTAAAATCAGAGTGGCTGAGCTTAGGGTTCTTTGTAAGGCCAGGGGGCTACCTGCTACTAGCAAGATTAGGAAGGCGACGCTGGTTAGGTCCCTTAAGGCCCGGGAAAGATCAGCTCCGGAAACTGATGGAGAGGGTGATCCCTCCAACCACCTCCAGGAGGTGGATGATGATCGTTTTTCCCTTTCCTCTAGCACCAGGTTCATTCCTCCCGTGGATGGAGGGAGGACTGGCTCACTGCAGGGCTGTCTGTGGTCCGTCAAAGAAAGAGAGCTAGCCCTAGGAGAAAGGGAGCTGATCCTAGCTGAGAAGAAGTGGAAGGGGGAAGAGAGAGACAGAAGAAATGGTGGCAGTGATAACGGTGAAGAGATTGAGGTGTCCCGGGGTAGTGGGTTTGACCCCAAGCTCCCCAAGGGAATAGTGCCCAGGTACACAGAGGGGGATGACATTGACAAATGGCTCACAACATTTTAGAGGGCCCTTGAGATGTGGGAGGTCCACCCCAACTATTGAGGTTCATTCTTGTGGGAAATGATTCCAGTAGCTGGGAGGGATGGACTCCTCACCCTGCAGGTGGATATGGCAAAATCCTACTCTTACTTGAGGCAATGCTTAGTTGAGAAATTTGGTTTGACCCCAGAACAGTACGAAGTACAAATCAGGGACACCCGGAAAGGGAACACCCAGTATTGGGTGTACTATCTGGATCTCTCAGAGAAGGCACTAGAAGCCTGGATAGATGGTAGCAAAGAAGACACATATGAGGGGCTGTATATTTGTTTATGTTATTTTGATTCATTGTGTGCAAGAGACGTTACACCAGTACCTAGTGGACTCTGAGCTGTCTAATCCTAGGGAACTAGCTGAGACAGATGATGAGTGGGTGAGAGCCCAGGTTTCCCATCAAACACCGGTGTGCGGAGATGAAAAGAAGGGAGGACAGCCCCCGCCCCCCCAGGGAAATGCTCCGAAAAAAGAAGATCATATACAGAAGGATTCCGCCAACGACCCACAAAAACCTGAATAAGGAGGGGGGCCCCCGAGTCAACCCATATTCAAATGGGGGTACCAGAGAAAGAATGGTACGTTCTTTGACCACCTCAAAGCTGTGAAAGTGCTTTGACTGTCACCAGCCAGGGCCCAAAAAGGAGACGCTGTCTGCACCAAGAAGCCCCCACTTTTGGGCAGCTCTCAGAGGTTGCTAGTGTAAGTGTTGGGGTGGAGAGTGCCCCAGAGAGTGGTAGGGAAGTGACAGAGGCATCCTTAGTGTCCCTGAAGGGGGTTGCTATTGCACCCCTGGTTGCCTTACCTCCAGGCATGGATAAGTACAGTCAGAGGCCTAAAATCAATGAGGCTGAGGTGGAGGCTCTGAGAGACACAGGGGCCAGTGTGACTATGGTTATGAACACATTGGTGTCTCAAGAGCAGATCCTACCTGGTGAGTTCCACCAGATGACCTATGCAGATGGCAGCACCTAGCTCCATGCCCCCACTGAGTTGTGGATTTGGAATAAGAAGGTGTGACAGGCCCAAGAAGGTAGCTGTGTCTCCTGTGCTCCCAGTACAGTGTTTACTGAGAAATGATCTTGAAGCTTCTGAGTGGTCAGATGTAGTGAGAGGGCTCTATATGAGAATATTGGAGCTCCCTGATTGGGTATTAGCTGTGACCAGGTCACAGACTAACCAGAAGGGAAATGTGGGATGCTTAAACTCTAGAACAATGAGCCAAACATCCCAGGACAAGGGCAATGCGTCTGGTGAGCCAGCCCGGGGAACTCCAGAGGTGCCGCAGGAATATGACCTTGAGGGGAAGGAACTGGCCTCTGAGTAAGGGACTCCATCCCTGCCAGAGCTCAGATTTAGTAGAACTGACAGGAGCAGGTGGACCCTCCAAAGAGGAGTTTTGTCAGGGACAGAGAGACTGTCCCACTCTTGAGAGCTTGAGGTGGATTACCTTAAAGCAAGATGAAGGGATGACTGTGGGCTCCACAGAATCTACTGGGAAGATGGACTGCTCTATACTGAGGCCAGAAACCTCAAGAAGGTGGCCACCACCAGGTCTGTGTTGCTCCAGAAGTACAGAGGGTTCATTCTGACTTTTAGTCATGATATCCCCTTCGTAGGACATTTGGGGTAGACTAAGACTTGGAACCGTTTGGTGAACTATTTCTACTGGCCCACATGTCTCAGAAGTTCTGAAGCTCCTGTGTCACCTGTCAGGCCAGTAGCAAGACAGGGGGAAGACAAAGGCTCCCTTGATACCACTGCCAATAGTTGGGACCCCCTTTGAGAGGGTGGGGATGGACATTGTAGGTCCCCTAGAACCTCCAACTGCATCAGGGAATACGTATATCTTGGTGGCAGTGGACCATGCCACAAGATACCCTCAGGCAATACCCCTCAGAACAGTCACTGCTCCTGTAGTGGCTATGGCTATACTTGGTGTGTTCGCCAGAGTGGTTTTCCCCAAAGAGATTGTTTCAGATAGGGGCACAAACTTCCTGTCCAGCTATCTGAACGAGACGTGGGATGAATGTGGTGTTACCTACAAGTTCATGACCCCATCAACCCCAGACTAATGGTCTTGTGGAGAGGTTCAACAAGACCCTGAAGAGCATGATCCGTGGGTTGTCTGACAAACTCAGGAGGAAATGGGATGTTCTCCTCCCATGCGTACTGTTTGCCTACAGGGAGGTCCCACAAAAGGGGCTGGTTTCAGTCCCTTTTAGTTGTTGTTTGGGCACCCTGTGAGGTGGCCATTAAGCTTGCTGAAAGATTCTTTGGAGAAGACTCTCAAGGAAGCTAAGGACAATGTGCTTGACTATGTACTAGGCCTGTGATCTCGAATGGCAGAGTACATGTACAAGGCAAGCAGGAATCTGGAGGCCAGCCAGGAGCTCATGAAGCACTAGTATGATCATAAGGCTGCAATGCCTAAGTATGCACCAGGTCAATTGGTATGGGTGTTGGAGCCTCTAGCTCCTTGGGCCCTCCACAACAAGTGAACTGGGCCCTATCCAATGCTGCAAACGAAGGTGAGGTTACTTACCTGGTAAACCATAGCACCCCAGGAACCCTCACGGGGTCCTGCATGTCAACAGATTGAAACCCTACCATGACAGGACACACATGATAATGTTGTTGGTCACAGATGAGGGTGGAGAGGAGGAGGCTGAGCCAGTGCGCTACCTCCTCTCCCAGAGTGTGCAAGATGGCTCCATGGAGGGAGTGGTACTCTCTCACAAATTGACAGTCCAGCATCACAGAGACTGCAAGCAGGTACTGGGGCAGTTTGCTGGTTTGTTCTCCTTGACCCCAGGTATCACTGATTGGTGTGTGCAAGACATTGACACTGGTGACAGCCTACCTGTAAAAAATAAACTGTACAGGTTGTCTGACACTGTCAGGAACAGCATCAATGCGGAGGTTGCTAAGATGCTGGAGTTGCTGGCAATTTAGCCCTCTGACAGTGCATGGGCCAGGCCAGTGGTGCTGGTCCCCAAACCTTATACCCAGGGGGTAAAGAAGGAGTTAAGGTTCTGTGTGTACTACAGAGGACTGAATGCAGTCACTAAGACTGATGCTCACACTATACCTACAGCTGATGAGCTTATTGATAGGTTAGGGGATGCTAAGTATCTGAGTACATTTGATTTGACTTCATGCTACTGGCAGATTGCCCTAACTGAAGGAGCAAAGGAGAGATCAGCATTCGCCACACCAGAGGGACATTACCAGTTCAAAGTAATGCCATTTGGCTTAAAAAAGGACCCTGCCACCTACCAAAGGTTGGTGAACAGGGTCCTGTCTGGGTTGGAGCAGTTCAGTGCAGCTTATCTGGATTATATAGCTATGTACAGTTCCACCACCTGAGGTAAGTGCTTCATGCAATGCAGCAGGTAGGTCTTACTATTTTTTATTTTTTATTTATTAATTTATATAGTGCCCGAATCACCCCGTTAGGAGTATCTCCGCGCTTAGGATGGTATGCTACAGCCAAACCAGAGGACCTCAGAAAAGATAGGTTTTTAAAAGCTTCCTGAAGTGAGGAAGGCTCTGGCAGTCGCGAAGCTGGCGGGGGAGTTCGTTCCAGAAAGTCGGGGCTAGGTGAGTGAATGCTTTGACACCCTTGCGAGCCGTTTTAATTCTCGGAGTGCAAAGGAGTAGCTTGGATCCTGATCGGAGGGGCCGAGAGGGGGTGTACTTAGTCAGTTTGTCAGACAAGTAGGAAGGCCCCAGACCATTGAGGGCTTTAAAAACAATGCAGCCGATCTTAAATTTCACCCGCTTTCTTACAGGGAGCCAGTGAAGTTTGTTAAGAAGTGGAATGGAGGCCATTCTGGGGGGGGCATTTTCTACTAGTCGGGCTGCTGTATTCTGGACTACTTGTAATTTGTTTAAGGAAGCCTCGTTGGCCGAGGCCAACAGTGCATTACAGTAGTCCAGACGGCTTAACACTAGGGCTTGCATCAGTGTTTTTCGCGTAGAGGAAGGTAACAGAGGAAATACTCTTCTGAGTAGGCTGAGTGTGTGAAAGCAGGTATCAGCGGTGGTAGCGGCGTGAGCTTCGAGCGTAAGATTCTGGTCAATACGGATTCCTAAATTCTTGACCACTTCTTTTGGAGAGGGGGCAGTACCCAGCTCCTCCGGCCACCACCTGGGTGTCCAGCTTATGGCTGCACCTCCAAACAACATGATCTCCGATTTCTCGGCATTCAGTTGAAGGAAGTTGGTCCTCATCCAGGCGGCAATGGTCTTCATGCCCTCTGAAAAGATGAGTTGTATGTCAGGGCTGGATTTATCAAAGGTGAGAAGGAGCTGGGTGTCGTCCGCGTAGGAGATGGGACTGAACCCTAGGTTCCTCATTTGTTTAGCCAAGGGAGTAACATAAATGCTGAAGAGGGTAGGGCTCAAACAGGAGCCCTGCGGTATTCCCTTGGTAACTTTGGTGGTTTTAGATCTAAAGGTGCCCAATGTGACTGTCTGGGTTCTGTCTGTTAGAAAGTCTGTCAGCCATTTTAGTGCAACCCCCTGTACCCCGATGCCCTGAAGTCTCTCCAGTAGGATATGGTGTGAGATGGTGTCAAACGCCGCCGATAGGTCAAGCAGCACAAAAAGTGCTGCCTGACCATTGTCCAGGGCCATTCTGATGCTATCAGTTACCTCTATCAAGGCGGACTCGGTACTGTGCTTGGCCCGGAATCCTGACTGGGAGACATCCAGGCAGTGCGAGGTTTCAACAAAATCGGACAGATGCCTGTTTATATGCTTTTCAAGAAGCTTGCTCTGAAGGGGGAGCAAAGAAATGGGAAGATATTTGGACAGCTCGGTAGTGGGGGCCTTAAGGTTTTAACGAATGGGTACGACTTGAGCTGCTTTCCATTCTGGGGGGAGTCTGCCAACCCTCAAGGAACTATTGAGAATGGTGCAGATGGGTGTAGCTAGCTGTTTAGATAGTCGGGAGGAGATCTTTGCAGGGATTACATCTAGGGGGGATCCAGATTTAACTTTGGTTAGGAGAGATTCCACCTCTACCGGGGTGAGTGAGGGAAAGCAGTGGAGATGCGGGGTGTTAATGGGGGTGACAGGGTGTACTGTAGTGGGGTAAGAAGGAGTTCCGTTGGATGTGATAATTTTATGGTAAATGGCTTCGATTTTCTGGGTTAGAAAGGAAGCTATATTGTCGCACAGCGACTGTGAGGGAGTCTCTGCAGTGTCACATGCCCTAGGGTTTGTGTAGGTATTCAAGATCTGGTAAAGGGTCCTAGAGTTGTTCCCAGCTTGCTCTAGCTAATTTGCGATATGTAGCTTACGTGCGGATTTAAAAATTTTATGATAAGAGAACAGTGCGGCTTTATATCTCTCTTTGTCTTGTACACTGTGTGAATGTCGCCATTTCCGTTCCAATTTTTTACATTGGGTCTTTTCAATCCGGAGGGTTGGGGAATACCAGCTAGTAGGAGTGTGTTTGGGAGGGTGGATCTGTGGTTTCATCGGAGCTACATTATCTATAGTGGATTGTACAATGGAATTGAAATGAGCTAGCTGTTCTTCTACACTATATGTGTTAGTATCAATATTCCAAGAGCAAAAAGGGGTCTGGAATTGGTCAGGCTTCAGTTTGTGCCATGGTCTGTACCAGCGCGTGGCGTGGGATATAAGGGTGGAGAAATTTCTGGGACTCGTGAGTTGAAAATTCACGAGAGAATGGTCCGACCAAGTCAAAGGACAAGTTTCCCCACAGATGATGTTCGGGGAGTTGATTAAGGCCAGCAAGTGCCAAATAGGGCAGAGTTCAGTGGTGTACCTGGGCTACCTGGTAGGTGGAGGCCATGTACAGCCTCTCCAGGCCAAAAGTCAAACCATTTTGGATTGGGCATCACCCAATACCCAGACACGAGTAAGAGCATTCCTTGGAATGACTGCGTATTATAGGAGGTTTGTTCAGACCTTTGGGGATATTTTGGCTCATCTGACGGAAATCACTTCTAAGAAGAGGCCAAAAAAGGTTGTGTGGACCCAACCAAATGAGTATCATCCACTAATTGAGTATCATCCTTTATGGCTCAAACATTTTCTTATGCACCAGTTCCTTATTCCTTGTCTCTTTACTTACTATATGCACTTGTGAAGATGTTCCTCACTATAGTCACCCCTATCAAGTGCCTCTAAAAACTAACAATAATCGAACAAATAACCTCGCCCCTTTAACAATTAAAGGGTGATGAGGTTACCATATTTCCTGTTCTTTCCTTTTTTGTGTGCACTCCTTGAGTACACTTTGCACAGTGCTAGGGCCTGTGTTTTTTTCTGGATGTCGGTGCTTTTCCATGATGTTCAGAATATATTTTTATTATTTTTTCTTTATTTTAAGATTACGCTATGTGTGTTTCTTGCCTTTAGCACACGCTTCAGGGGTTTATTTGCATGACATTGTCCGCCTCTTTCCTATTAGGAGAGCGTATCTTTCCTTGTTTATGGTGAACTGCCGCATGGATTTCAAGTGTCCAGACTGAGTTAATCAGTGCCTGGGCTTGGGATCGTGATGGGCTTGTGCTAGTTTGTAGCTTTTCCTTTACAATGAATGTCAGAAGTTCTGAAGTGGTACTAATGCCCCTTTGGATGATTTTATGAGGAATGGGTGAAGAGATATGCTTTTTGCTCTGTCTACATTTTCCGATGATCAGATTGTTAGAACGTGGGTTACTGGTAGGGGTAAGTTTGCACTTAGCACTATTAATAAGGCCACTAACACGGTATAGGGCCATGTACAGGTCTCAGCAAATTAGCCCCTTGCTCAACCCTTGGTAGCTGACAACTAGCAGTCAGGCCTAACTTAGGAGACAGGAGAGTAAAGCATTTAAAAACACAATACATCAAATACGTAAGACACAACACACAATAAAAATCCCACACCAATTTATAAAAATAGTAAATAGTTTTATGAACAAATAGACACCAAAATGGCAAAAATGCAATGTAGGAAACTGGAGATTTGAATTTGTAAAGATTAACCACTTGTCGGGCGCTGCGGTGCGTGGAGTCATTACCGGCTCCCACATTCGCATTCCCGCCTGACATTGAAGGACAGGCATTACGGCGCGCAGAGCCTTTAAAGGCTCTCGCGCCCGCGTTCGCATTCCTGCCTGTCACTAAGGGACAGGCATTACGGTGCGCGGAGCCTTTAATGACTCTCGCGCCCGCATTCGAGGACACCGCCCTCCATCCTCTGATGACGTCCGAAGGAGTTGCCTAGGGGACTATAAAAGGCGGGATCCGCACTGGAAGGACACTTCGCGTTCCAGCTCGGATCTCGCTTGGCCGCTCTCTACCGCCACAGACTACTTACCTGAATGCCTTGGTCCTTGGATCCTGTTCCTGTTTGTGCTGCTCTTCTTGGGCTTCATTGGTTTCTGGGATCTTCTTCTTGTTATCGACTGTTCCTTTTGGCCACCTAGCTAGATGCTATAGTCAACCCTTAGGGGGTCTGGTTCTGAGTCTTCTAGTGAAAGCTCAGGGTTCTTTACAAACTAATGTTTTGGTTGGAGTTTGTGTTACTTTAGGATTCCCTAGTAGAAAAGTCTTGTCTTCTGGGGGGTCATGCACTCCATTGAGTCTTCGTGCTGGTGTTTCTAGGTATTTCTTAGTTCCATGTTATAGAGGAGACCTAGGAGGTCCTAGGTCCCTATACTAGTTGCTTATCAGCCCCTATTTTTGTTTTTACTTTTTGCGTACCGCCTTTTGCAAAGGGAAATGAGTTTTTTGGTTTTTCCCTGTGCATAGGAGTGCAGATGGATTTTCCTTTCTTGGGGGTTTTTCCATACCTATGGTGAATTCAACCTAGGTGAGTGCTCGCTGTTTTGGCTTCATAGTTGTGTGCAACTACTGCAGTCCTAGGTACCTGTCTTACATTGTCCTTTCCTTTAGGTAATGGGGCGTTCTGGCCTTCCAAGACGTTGTCTCTTCATGGTAGTTCAGTCCACATTAGAACCAGGTATTCCTTAGAATAGTGGATGTTTAATGTTCTTTGACGTGTCTGATATTACGCACATGTCCCTGCTCATCAAATATTTTCTCTTGTAGGGTGTTAGAAGGATCGCTCCAATCGAACCAGCAGAAGACTACCCCTTCTTCCTTTCCTTGTTTTGTTTCCCTTCTTCCCCACCTTCCCTCATTTGCTTTGACTAAGTTGGGCAAGGGAGGTGGGTGAGGGAAGTTGGAGCCTAGCCTCATGTTCATCCATGCCGTCCCTGCAGTAAAACCAGGTGAGCTCTTACAGAACGCAAAGCCCACGTATACTTTGCTGCCCAGACAGTATGGAGGAACATCCCATTACGTTGGCAGATTTGGCCAGCATGATAGGAAACCTGCAGAAAGAAACCCAGGCTCTATCTCTTAGAGTTGATTCCATCCAGCAAGCTCCTCGTACTGTGCCCTCTTCTGAACTCCCTACAGGTCCTTACGCTTCTACATTCACCACCTCTCCTTTGTCCTCAAGCCCTACTCCTCCAGTATACCACATCACAACATCTTCTTCTATCCCTTTAGCACCCCCAGAAAGGTTTACGGGGGACCCAGCCAAATTCGCCACCGTCATTAATCAGTGTCAGCTGCACTTTATGTGCAAGGCTTCCTGTTTCCCCACTGAACAGTCCAAGGTGGCTTTTGTGTTGTTGTATCTGGGTGGAACAGCCGCCACTTGGTCCATTCCCTTAGTGGACAGAAATGATCCCCTCCTATATAACTATCAAGCCTTTAAAGAAGAGTTACGACGATTATTTGATAGACACTCTTTTATGCAGTCTGTGGATGCTGAGTTGTTAAGCCTCAAACAAGGATCCAAGGATCTCATGACGTACGTTTCTTGTTTCAATAGGCTGGTGGCTGAGGCTGGCTGGCTGGAAGCCAAACGCAGTGCTCTCTTTTACAAAGGGTTAAGGGACGACCTAAAAGACATGTTGGCACAGGTGGTTGACCCTCCCGACTCCTGTAGTGCATTAATAGATTTGGTGGTTAAGTTAGATCACCGTCTCCATGAGAGAAAAAGGGAGAAAGGACGCACTGACTCCAAGTATTTTTCTGTAAGGGAAAGGAAGCCTCAAGCAGAAAAGGCTGCTGAAGAGTCTGAACCTATGCAGATAGGCAGCATCAGAGGGCCTTTGAGTCAGGAGGAGAGACAGAGACGTCGAGCCAATAACCTATGTCTCTATTGCGGCAAATCAGGGCACTTTCTAAAGGATTGCCGAGCTAAACCTCAGAAACGTTCAGAGTCAGGAAACTAAGTCACCTGAGCAGAGTGGAGATGAATCGCTCAGGTGGGACAGACTTACCAGTCTCCCATGTGGTAGGGTCAGGACCTACATTGTATCCCGTACAACATTTTTTCCTTTCTGCCCAAATCAGTTGGGGTGATCCCAAATTCGACATCCAGCTTATGCTAGATTCAGGGGCCACAGGGAACTTTATAGATTCAGCCTGGGTAGAGAAATTGTGTATCCCCACAGAATTGAAGGGCACTATGGACATAGTTAAAACGATTGACGGTAGCTCAATGAAATCTGGGCCTATAACACATACTACCGTTCCGTTACATGTGTTGCTTTTGCGTCAACAGCATGAAGTCATTCGCTTTGATATCATCTCCTCCCCTCAGTTCCAAGCCATCATTGGACTCCCCTGGTTGATGACACATAATCCCAATATCAACTGGAAACGACATACACTAGAATTTGCGTCAGAGTTCTGTAACAATCAGTGCCTAAAGACTTCGGTAACAGAGCAACAGGTGGCTAGCAGTACCGACTGTCCAATACCTACGTTGCCCGACTGTTATGAGGCATTCAAAGACGTATTCGATAAAGAAAAAGCTTCTGTTTTACCGCCCCATAGGTCCTACGATTGCCGTATAGACCTGGTGCCCGGTGCCAAACTTCCATGCAGTCGCAACTATGCACTAACAGAGAAAGAGAACATCTATCTGAGGGAGTATTTGGACGACATGCTGCAAAAAGGCTTCATTCGCCCTTCTCGATCTGCAGCGTCCTCCCCTCTTTTTTTTATACCCAAACGGGAGGGGGGCCTTTGATGCTGCATTGACTATAGAGCCCTTAACAATGTGACTACAAAAAACAGATATCCCTTGCCCTTGATACAATCTCTACTTGACCAGGTTAAATCAGCTTCCATCTTCACAAAATTGGACTTGCGGGGTGCGTATCACTTGGTTCGAGTAAGAGCCGGAGATGAATGGAAGACGGCTTTTCGAACCAAGTTTGGGCTATATGAATACTTGGTAATGCCTTTTGGGCTTTGTAACGCCCCTGCCGCCTTTCAATTTTTTATCGATGATGTCTTAAAAGAAACCTTGGACGTAAATACCATTGCGTACATCGATGTTATCCTGATCTATTCTTCCTCTATGGAGGATCACATTAGACATGTCCAGAGTGTTCTAACCCATCTCAGAGACAATCACTTGTATATCAAATTGGACAAATGCGAGTTTCATGTCCCTAAAGTCACCTTCTTGGGTTTTGTTTTATCGGCACAAGGGGTGACTATGGACCCCCAAAAGGTTGCTGCTATTACGTATTGGCCATCTCCTCGTTCTGTGAAGGAAGTACAGAGCCTTTTGGGCTTCGCCAATTTTTATAGGCGATTTATACAAGGTTTTGCTACACTTACCACTCCCATCACTCGGCTCTTGAAAAAAGGGTTGTTGTTTCATTGGACACCTGAAGCAGAGAAAGCCTTTTCCTGCCTGAAGAATGCATTCATTACCGCCCCTGTTCTGGCGCATCCTGACACTACACAGCCATTTCTTTTGGAAACCGATGCATCCCAAGTGGCTATAGGAGGCGTGTTGTCTCAAAGGGACAGACTGACAGGACATCTACATCCCATAGCATACTATTCCCATAAGTTAACCCCTGCTGAAATAAACTACTCGGCTGGGAATAGAGAGCTATTGGCCATAAAAAGGGCTTTCGAGGAATGGCGTCAGTATCTGCTTGGGGCTTTGCACAATGTAACCATCATCACTGATCACAGAAACCTGCAATTTTTTAAAACAGCCAAGGCCTTATCTATGAGGCAGTTGAGATGGGCCCATTTCATTAGTGACTTCGATTACGTCATCCAGTACCAGACTGGAGCCAGACATGGCAAGGCTGATGCCCTATCCCGTTTTGGCTACGACCTTCCTGATGAACTAGGTACACAAGAACCTCCTTTTGTCCTGAATCCTGATCATATTTTAGGAGGTACCTTCTCAGAAGAATCCTTTATGACAGAAATAGCTCTTGCACATAAGTCAGAGGAAGCAAAGAACATGGAAACCCAATATAATGGAGTTAGGAACAAAGACTTAATTTTTGTTCAAGGTGGCTTACTCCTCCCTACTCGTTCTCTTCAGACACAAGCACTTGATTGGTGTCATACACATGCTTTAGCTGGCCACCCTGGATACAAGAAAACCCTTGCCTTGCTCAAAAGGCATTTTTGGTGGCCATCCATGACCCAAGACACCCGGTTGTACGTACAGGACTGCTATGTTTGCGCACAAAACATAAGCACTCACCTAGTACCCACAGGTCTCCTCATTCCTCTGCCTACACCCCTACGCCATGGCATTCCATCTCCATGGACTTCATAGTCGAGTTGCCTCCTACTAAACAAGGTCACACTGTTATCTTTGTCGTTGTCGACATGCTTTCCAAGATGTCCCATTTTGTTCCCCTAAAGAAATTACCTACGTCCAAGGAATTAGCTTGTGTGTTTCTCCAGCAGATAGTGCGCCTTCATGGCTTACCCTCCGTCATAGTTTCAGACAGGGGCTCTCAATTTGTGTCCCGTTTTTGGAAAGGGCTGAACAGTATGTTGGGGATTGAGGTGCGTCTCTCTACGGCTCACCATCCTCAAACTGATAGTCAAACAGAAAGGGTTAACCAGTGTTTGGAACAGTACTTACGTTGCCATCTTCTGCAGGGAGAAAAAGATTGGGACATGGTGTTATGGACTGCAGAGTTTGCATACAACAACAGCGAGCATGTGTCTATTGGGGTCTCTCCTTTTTTTGTACCTATGGGTTTCACCCTCGATGCGGTCTGGTTTCGCCCTTAATGCCTGCTAATTCCCCTTCGGCTCAGGAGATGGTTTCTCACCTCCAGAACATTCATAGTGCTGCCAAGAAAACCTTAGAGGTGGCTAAGAACAAGTATAAGAAGGGAGCAGATAGACATCGTCGTGAAGCGCCTGCTTATGCTATTGGAGACAGAGTATGGTTGTCCACTCGGAATATCCAGTTGAAGGGGACGACCAAGTTCAAACCTCGTTTTATTGGTCCCTATGTTGTTACTAAAGTGGTGAATCCTGTGGCTTTGAAACTTGAGTTGCCTGACTCTTTACAATTGCATCCTGTCTTTCACGTGTCTTTATTGAAACCTGTTGCTCCTGGTACTATTGTTCCTGTGCAGCCTCCCCCTGTTTTGCTTGACGATGGTCCTGAATATGAGGTTGCTTACATTGTGGACTCCCGTAGAGTGCATCGCCGATTGCAATATCTGATTCACTGGAAGGGTTATGGAGCTGATGAAAGGACATGGGAACCTGCCTCTAACGTACATGCACCTTGTTTGGTTCGTTTGTTTCATCGCCGCTATCCTCACAAACCCAAACCTGTTGGGGGTGGGGTTTTGGGGGGGGTGTACTGTCGGGCGCTGCGGTGCGTGGAGTCATTACCGGCTCCCGCATTCGCATTCCCGCCTGACATTGAAGGACAGGCATTACGGTGGGTGGAGCCTTTAACGGCTCTCGCGCCCGCGTTCACATTCCCGCCTGTCATTAAGGGACAGGCATTACGGTGCGCTGAGCCTTTAATGGCTCTCGCGCCCGCATTCGAGGACACCGCCCTCCATCCCCTGATGACGTCCGAAGGAGGTGTCTAGGGGACTATAAAAGGCGGGATCCGCACTGGAAGGACGCTTCGCGTTCCAGCTCGGATCTCGCTTGGCCGCTCTCTACCGCTACAGACTACTTACCTGAATGCCTTGGTCCTTGGATCCTGTTCCTGTTTGTGCTGCTCTTCTTGGGCTTCATTGGTTTCTGGGATCTTCTTCTTCCTGTTCCTTTTGGCCACCTAGCTAGATGCTATAGTCAGCCCTTAGGGGGTCTGGTTCTGACTCTTCTAGTGAAAGCTCAGGGGGGCATATTTACAAGGGCTTTATCTCCGCTTTTTGGCTTTTAAAGCCAAAAAGCGGAGATAAAACTATCGCCCTATTAACAAGAGGGTGCTAACATGCATTAGCGCATGTTAGCACCCTTTACTCGACGCCTCCCTTTGCATCTCTAATGAGATGCAAAGTGGGCGTCACTGGGCAGTACAACCTTGTAAATATCGCTGATGTGCACATCGCGATATTTACAAGGCTGCTAACGCATTTTAGCAGACGTTAGTTTTGGGCGAAAACCGCTGTTTTCGCCGAAACGAACGTCTGCTAAAATGCAGACTTAGGCATACTTAATATGGGGGTGGATTGTGCTGATACGACCACAGGGTCGTATCAGCAAGGTTATCGCCGTTTGCAGGGAACATCGCTGGAAAACCAGCGATGTTCCCTGCAAAACGGCGATTTCCCCGCTATCGCTGGTAATTATATCGCCCTGGGGAAATGCGTTGTAAATAACGCGCTAACAGGGCGATATAATCCAGTGATAGACGGCGATAAGTAGAAAAGCGCTAAGCGCACTTTGCGTTTACTTATCGCCGTCCTTGTAGATATGCCCCAGGGTTCTTTACAAACTAATGTTTTTGTTGGAGTTTGTGTTACTTTATGATTCCCTAGTAGAAAAGTATTGTCTTCTGGGCGGTCATGCACTCCATTTAGTCTTTGTGCTGGTGTTTCTAGGTTTTTCTTAGTTCCATGTTATAGAGGAGACATAGGAGGTCCTAGGTCCCTATACTAGTTGCTTATCAGCCCCTATTTTTGTTTTTACTTTTTTCGTACCTCCTTTTGCAAAGGGAAATTCGTTTTTGGTTTTTCCTGTGCATAGGAGTGCAGATGGATTTTCCTTTCTTTTTTTTTTTTTTACTTTTTATTGATAAACAGACATTAGCAATACAATTACATTTCAGAGGCAGTAGTACATTTGGCTTCACGGGAACAGTAGGCAAAGCACGTTATACAGAATAAGTTATGGAAGGTCTAGGGCGAAGGGGGATCTTCATTACTGGGAACAAGGGTAGGTTGACATATATCTCCTCGATAGGAGTTCCACAAGCCCCAAACACGGGTCCATTTCTTGGGACATCCACGGGCTACATATACCGTTTTTTCCCGAAACATTGCCCAGTCCAAGTCTTTTCCCCAGTCCCGCACTATAGGAGGAAGCGGCGCTCCCCATCGCTGGGCAATGTTTCTCTTGGCTAGCATTAGCCCCAAAGTGACCCACTGTGTCGAGCAAACATTCAAATCCGTTGGCTCCCAAATGTTTAATAAACACCTGCGGGCTTCCATACGGAGTTGTACGGATAACACAGTATTAATAATATCGTGAATGTTACGCCAATAGGGTTGGATCAGCTCGCATTCCCAAACTATGTGAATAAAGGTACCCAACTGGCCACATCCTCGTCTACAGTCTCCCCCGTCAGCCCTCCCCATTCGCACCAATTGAGGCCCCGTTACATATACCCTGTGTAGGAATTTTAGTTGAATGAGTCGGAGACGAGCTGGTATTGCCACTACTTTAGGAGAGGAGAGAGCCTCCTGCCACTCCTCATCGTCCATCTCAATGCCATCCATGGTCCACTTCTCTCGAAGGGCCCGGAGAGGATCCGACATGTTATTGACCAGCTTTTTGTATATCAATGAAATGGTACTGTCAGGAATGTGGCCGTCCAGTATTCTATCCTCTAGCGCGGATGATTCCGGTGGTGTGGCCCCGGGCTGCAGATGAGTGCGTAATGCGTGTCTGACCTGCGTGTAGCGAAATAGTTCTGAGTCGGCCAAAGTGAATTGTTGCTGCGACACGGCGAATGACTTAATGTCTGATTTTTCCCACAGATCACCTATATGGGAAATGCCTATGAGATCCCACTGGTCGAACCCCTTACTCCTCCAAAAATTACCCAGTTATTTGGAATCCCATAATGGTGTTGCAAGTGTAAGCTTCCGCCCCCAACCAAGACATTTAGTGGCAGTGTGCCAGACATGTACTGCGTGTTTAGTGGGGCCCGTAAGTGTGTAGCGCCGGGGCTTAGAGTAGAGGGCTCTGCTGAAGTTCCCCCCAGAAAGGAGCCATCTATCCATACTGTAACCCGGGTTTCCGGGTTGGGCGTAAGTGCAGTGGTTGATAGAGGACAAGTGGGCCGCCCAGTAGTACAGTTTGATATTGGGAAGGCTGATGCCTCCATCATACCAGTTCAAGGAAAGCTTACCGAGGGCGATACGCGGTTTGCCGTTCCACAATAGATCCCGTTGGAGGCCTTCCACTTCTCTAAAATAGGACGCAGGTATCGGGTTTAAGGAGTTCTGCAGGGCATACAAAAACCGGGGTAGAGACATCATTTTAAAAAGGGAAGCCTTCCCCAACAGGGAAAGGGGGAGCGATTTCCATCTGTCGATATCTTTGCGCAGCCTGAGCAAGGGGGGGCGTAGGTTATGAGTGTAACGGAGGGAGGGGTCCAATGAAAGAAAAATACCCAGATATTTAAAGCCTTCTGCGCATATTTGTATAGGACACCCCCGCGGTGGGATCGGCGGCTCTACCGCCACTACGAACAGGAGGGACTTGCTCCAGTTTATGGAGTAACTGGAATAGCTACCAAAGATCGTGAGGATATCTAGGACCACGATCAAAGATCGCCTCGGATAGGTCAAATAAAGAAGGATGTCGTCAGCGTAAAGGGAGATACGGTCCTCCCATTCTGGAGACCAGCGCATGCCCCGAATCTTCGGGTCTCTGCGTACCCAAGCTGCCAATGGCTCCAATGCCAAGGCAAATAAAAGAGGGGATAGGGGGCAGCCCTGCCAGGTCCCCCTACCCAACTCAAAAGTGGCTGATTTTTTATTGTTAACCACAACCTGGGCCAGAGGTTTAGAATATAATAGTTGCACCCATTGTATGTATGTCGGGCCGAATCCCATTTTCTCCAACAATGCCCACAAATATGGCCATTCAATGGTATCAAACGCCATGGCGGCATCTAAGGAAACTATGACTGCCGGCTCCAGGATAGAGGCTGCTCTGCCCAAGACACCATGCACCCTACGCAAGTTAAGTGCAGTATTGCGATGCGGAATAAAACCAGACTGGTCCGGATGAACCAGGGTCTCAACCACCGTCAAAAGCCAGTTGGCCAAGAGCTTAGCCAGAATCTTGGGTTCTGCGTTTAATAGGGATATCGGCCTATACGATCTGCAATCGGTTTTAGGTTTCCCCTCCTTGTGGATTGTAACAATAGTGGCCGTCCTTTGGTCTAGGGGCAGGAGCCCTGTGTTTCTAGAGTCCTCATACATAGCCTTTAGGTATGGGGCCAATCTGTCTGGCCGAAGTTTGTAAAGTTCGATCGGCAACCCATTAGGGCCAGAAGCCTTGCCCGATGTAAGGGACCTTATTGCTGCTGCTATTTCATCATTGGATATGTTACTCTCCATGAAATCATGGTCCTCCACCGACAGTCTGGGCAGAACTATTTCAGTGAGCATTTGGCGGGAATCTTCTTTGGAGTAGGGAGCAGCCGAAGTGTAAACTGCATCAAAGTGGGCCGCGAACTGGTCCACAATGCCTTGTGGATCCGTAAGGGACCCGCCCCCTTGCCCATGGAGCTCTGGCACTAGTCTGCTTGCCCAATCCTTTTTATCCAACCATGCTAGTAACTTCCCAGCTTTGTCACCCACCTCATACAACCGTCCCTGCGCCGCTCTCCCCAGGGCCTTAGCCTGGTCAGTCGCCAGTGCCCTATAGTCCTGCTGTTTAAGTGTGAGAAGGTGGAGCTTATTGGGTGTGACATCTGATTCTAGTTCTATTTCTAACCGCCGTACTTCCTCCTCCAGGGCCTCCATCTCCCTCCGGCGCTCTTTCTTCTTCCCCGAGATCAAAGAGAGGGCCTGGCCCCGAATTACCGACTTAAAGGCCTCCCAAAGCATCCGCGGGGATTCCACAGAGCCCTCATTCTCATTGAAGTAGTTATCCATGGCTACGAGGAGTTCCCGGCAGATGTGAGGATCCCGAAGGTACCACGGATTAATGGGGGCCACTCGTCCCACCTGTTTGTAATTAAAAGCCACACGAAGCCAGACTGGCGAATGATCAGAGATGCCTCTAGCGAGATGCTTAACTTCCCGAACATGGGTAATTTGAGATGCAGGGATCAAGAAATAGTCAATCCTAGACAGGCTCCCGTGTGCCCCGGAATGGAAGGTGTACTGGAGAGTGTCAGGGTGAAAGGCCCGCCAGCCGTCCACCAGCCCCATGGTCTCGAGGAAATCAGGTAGCCAGCCAGATGAGCGAGCGTTGTCGCGCGGAGGATGACGTTCTAAGTCGCCGGAGACCACAGAGTTTAAATCCCCTCCCAGCATTAACAGGCTCTCAGGGATGTTCAATAATAGTGTTCCCAGGTCCCTAAAAGTAACAGTTTGGAGGCCCGGAGGCACGTAAACTGATAGGAATGTGATTGGTTGTCCCTCCCAGGTGCCTGAGATCCCAACATATCTCCCCCTGTCGTCCGTCCAGGTTTCCTGCACAACAAGGGGAAAGGACTTCTTCATCAGTATGCCAACTCCTCGGGAGCCCGTGGTGAATCCTGCATGGGCCAACATCACGTAACCCCCTCTATGCAGGGGAAACATCCTTTACCACGCAACCATTACAACGCGGTATGGTTACATCGTGGTTTTGACAACGCAAGTCGTTACATCGACTTGCACTGGAGGGCGCTCTAGACTAAGGAATAGTGTGAATTACTATTCCAACACCTTCCCTACTGTACGTAGACTGGAGTTGGAATAGTAAGTCACACTATTCCTAAGTCCAGCGCCCTCCAACGCAAGTCGATGTTACGACTTGCGTTGTCAATACCGCGATGTAACATACCGCGTTGTGATGGTACGCGTTGTACCATCATACATTCCTGTGCAGTGCCCTACATGCATTACCAATTAGATGAGTTTCCTGAAGTAGGATAACGTCAGGGGCCTGACGCTTTATATATTGAAGGACCACACTGCGTTTGATCTTGTCCCCCAGTCCATTGACATTCCAACTTAATAGTTTAATCCCACCGTCCCAACATGATGCCATTGCAAATTATACAATTCAAGAATGATGTACCTATTTCTACTCCCTAAGCAATGTTGCAATAGTAGTCGCTGATGTAATAAATGCCACATAAACATAACAAAACACTCCCTCCCAACAACCCCCACCCCGCTGCCCTGCACTCTGGGCCTAGAACTGCCCATTGAAAACTTGCAGAGTGCCTGTCGCCCCAGAAAAGATTCAAGAAAGAAAAGAGAAGAGAAAGGGGAAATTAAAGCAGTCCATATCCCGGCCCCGAAAAAGGTCAAATGTAAACCCACACAAAAGCAAATACCTCAGGTCCAATTGAGTCCACGAACCCCGACAATACGAAAGTAGAAGCCCCCCACCCAGGCCCACCCCATGACAAGCCCCATTTACTCAGTTCAGGCTCCGCTGCCAAACAGGTCGCCACCTCAGGCTGGTTGACTGTTCGCATTCTCACCACCGCCGTGATTGGTTGGGCTCCTCCCTCCACGACTTTCGATCCATGCTGCTGCGGCCTCAGGGTGTTCAAAAAACCACGCTCTCCCCTCCGCCTCGACCCGAAGACGTGCCGGGAACAACATGGAATATTTCAGTCCCCGCTCTCTGAGGTCACGTTTGACCGATAGGAACGACCGTCTCTGCCGTTGCACCCTCTGTGTAAAATCCGGAAAAAAGGAAATATCCACGTTTTCGTACCGGAGGGGCGTGCCCACCCTGGAATTTTGAAGGATAACGTCTCTGTCGCGAAAGTTTAAGACCCGTGCCAGCATGGGCCGCGGGGGAGCGCCCGGTTTGGGACGGCCACCCGGGACCCTGTGGGCGCGTTCAATAACAAAGAACTTACTGAGGCCCTTGGGCTGCAAATGTTTCAAAATAAGGTCCTCGACAAAGAGGTCAGGGGATTGCCCCTCCGATTTCTCCGGAACACCCAGGATGCGTAGGTTGTTGCGTCGCAGGCGGCCCTCGTAGTCGTCCAACTTGAGGTCAGTAAGCTTGCGAAAGTCCTGGAGGTCGCGAATCTCTCCCTGAAGCTGTGCAACATCACCAACGAGACTGGCGGTGGTAAGTTCAACTTGCTTGACCTTCTCGTTCAGTTTACCCATGTCGGCCCTCATGAGGTTAACATCGATCGCCACTGTATCCAGGGAGGTCTTAACACCAGTGATGGCTTCCATTACGTCCTTTAGTGAGATTTCCTGTTCCTCCTCACCCAAGCCCCCTGAGATCGCGTCCCCGGACAACCGGGGTTGTTGCATTTCTTTTAAGACAGTATAGCGGTCCAATTTGTTGGTTTGCGTAGCCTTCAATCCACGGGCCCCTGCGGTCTTGCTGCGCTCCATCGCGACCACCTCCGTGCACTACCAGCCTGCCCACGGGCACCTCGGCAAAGCGGCCACCCCGCCTCCGACAACGGGCCAAGAGCTGGCAGATGATGAAGATACCAGTACGCCCCCGTGTGTGGTCAGGTGGCCCACTCCAGGTCCACTCTCCGCTAGTAGGAGATCTGCCCCCGTGCCGGTCATAGAGGCGGCGGCGGCACAAGGGACTGCTCCGATCGACCCAGGTCTGTGTATGTACACTGTGTTTTGTGGCTAGTTGCGGGCCACTTCTTCACTGATTCGATAGGCCCCGCTACTCTCTTGATGGCAATGCGGGGGTTCTGCAGCCCCGTCTCCGCACCCTCAAAGAAATCAAAGCACTGCAGGGCGCCGTGCCAGTTCAGCCGAGGGTCCCCTGGAGGCCGCGTATATCTGTTGCGGCCTTAGACCATAGCATGCAACACGGGGGGGAGCAGGGCACAACAGAACCGAGCAGCACAAAAGCGCCCCTCGGTATACTCCAGACGATAATCCGGTGCCAGCAATTGGTCTGCCTGCACCGTCCAGGGCAATCTCAGGCAGTCTCTGTCAGCTGTGGGGCCGAGGGGGTCTCGGTCTCCAGACGCGGGAGCGATCCTCTTCTCCCAGCGGCGGTGCCCTCCAGACGCAGCGCCACCGCGTGTGCAGGCCAGATCGTCCGGAGCCCTGTCCCGGCCCCACGCAACACTGTGGGTCGCGGCGCGAGCCCCGAGGGCAGGCCCCACCTCCGCTGCGGCCGTATCTTTGGTCTCATATGTCGGAGACGGACCGGAGTTGGCGGGTTCGTGTCCGCTATCTTTCCGACACACAAAACTGCTGTCGTGTGGGCCGGATCGTTGACAGGATAGTCGTGAGGACGGGGCCGGTCCCGGAGCTGCACTTTACACGGCCATCTTGCCTCGCTGCCTGGCCACGCCCCGGATTTTCCTTTCTTGGGGGTTTTTCCATACCTATGGTGAATTCAACCTAGGTGAGTGCTCGCTGTTTTGGCTTCATAGTTGTGTGCAACTACTGCAGTCCTAGATACCTGTCTTACATTGTCCTTTCCTTTAGGTAACGGGGCGTTCTGGCCTTCCAAGACGTTGTGTCTTCATGGTAGTTCAGTCCACATTAGAACCAGGTATTCCTTAGAATAGTGGATGTTTAATGTTCTTTGACGTGTCTGATATTACGCACATGTCCCTACTCATCAAATATTTTCTCTTGTAGGGTGTTAGAAGGATCGCTCCAATCGAACCAGCAGAAGACTACCCCTTCTTCCTTTCCTTGTTTTGTTTCCCTTCTTCCCCACCTTCCCTCGTTTGCTTTGACTAAGTTGGGCAAGGGAGGTGGGTGAGGGAAGTTGGGGCCTAGCCTCATGTTCATCCATGCCGTCCCTGCAGTAACACCAGGTGAGATCTTACACCACTTGACAGTGCTTAAAAACCTATAGCGCCACTCAGGGACATATGGTCGCACTTGAATGAGACAAAGTCAAAGTTTGAGGCTGATCGCAAAGGAGCCCTGGTCGGATACACTAAACGGGAGGCCCCGGTCAAAATTTTACTTTCAGATGTAGAAACTTTTTTGGAGCTTTTCCTTCCAACGTCGCTCAACCCTCCACAGCAGGCCAGATTCAGAAAGGAATCGCTGGCTTGATTTTCTGCGAGGCCCCGGTCAAATCCTGAAAGTCCAGAGTTCAGGAGCTTTCAGCAGGATGAACCTGAAATCCTGGCCGGGTCACGGTTGAAGGTAGTCAGCTTGACTCTCAACGTCGGGTCGGTCACCTCATGGAGCTTTTTCACAAAAAATTCCAAAGTTCTCCAAACCTCACGTGGTGCTTCCTAAATGTCTCCTATTAGGTTCAAGGTGTCCAGATCACCAACCCAAAATTCTGGAATCTCCTAGATGGTCTCTAGGATGTCTGGATCACAATTTCCACGATGGACCTGGTCAAATCCTTAAAGGTCCACAGGACGCAATCCAAGATGGGGACTCTTGGTAGAGATGATGCAGGTGGGCTCTGTTAACCTGTAGCTTGCAGGGAGTCCACTCATTAAACCTTCTTGAAGCAAGGCACAGTCCCCAGGGCTGTAGTACCAGATTGTGCAGCAGGCACAGCCATTCAGAGTGCAGGCCTTTGGGCGCAGATCCAGATTCCACCAGGGCAGTGCTTCTTCTTCTTTTAGTTTCAGGCTGCTCTGTGAGACTATGCAGCTCTCACACATTTATTCAGTGTTCTGGGGCAACAAGCAGGGGGCACCTCTATCCAATTGGATGATGGGTGCCCCCCAAAGGCATGACAACTTCCTCCAAAGTGTGGCATCTTCTTGTCGCACAAAACACTGCATTTCCAAAATCCAACATGGATGATTTCTCTCCAAAGAAGTAGGAGCTAGTTAAACCAACCCACAGTGTGGCTCATTTCCATTAGCTCTCCTCCCCCTAACCTCGGCAAATTTCTGTCCTAAGCCTGCCCTCTGGCTAGGGCACAGGATTGGTGGTAGGTACGCCTAGCATTCCTTACTGGTCTGCTTTCTCTTTGAGCTCAGTTTGGTTTACCCAGCCCACTTTGCAGGATCCATCCTCCCCAGCTTCAGTGGTCTCGCTATCAGATAAACTTTGCTAAGGCCAGGACACTTGCCACCTAATCACAGCAGGCTTTCCAATCAGCAGAGACCACTAGAAGGTTGGATTTTGGCTTACAGAATAGAAAGTTCCACTTTTAAAGACCGTCTGCAAAGCCAGGCTGCCTTTAAATTGACAGCATGCACTCAGCAGTGCACACATGTAAGTGCAGGAAATCTGCTGGACCTCTAAACTTCCATGCCCAATTACATACTAGGGACTTATAGGTAGTTTTAACATGCTAGTCTTATTATATACTAGGGACTTATAGGGTCTGTCAATTCCAATTGTAAGTGTACCCTGTTACATGTACTTTTTACACGTAGCCCTGGGTCTGGTTAGCAGAGCCCAGGGTACAGTCTTAGACAGCTAACACCAGTAGCATTCAACAAAAAATGGGAGTGAACAGGGCAAAAGGTTGACTTTCTAACACAGATATAAATAGAAGCTACAATCAACAGATAGCAACTGCAACTTAATCATAGGTTAGTACATAAGGTCAGTAACCTTTGCAGTACACTTCTTGATAAGGAGCGTACCTGCTATAAAGCAACAATAATAGCACAGGTACGTCATGATATGCCTATATAGTCTTACTGAATTGGGAAATAATTCTCTGCTAAGCATTGTGAAGGCTTAACCTGACTTCCCAGTTACAAAATCCCTAAGAGCAATTCCGTTTCAGTGATTTCTTTTAATTTTATCTTTTGATGGTATCTGTTTATTGGATTTCTGCTCCATGAAATTGATAAGACCCCCACCTCTAAAATGAATGAGTCCATCCAACGCTGTTTATTTGTCCTATTAGCTTCCTGGAAACATAGGCAGTGTTACGCCATTGTTAGGAGGTTCTTCAAGCTGGCAGAGTCATCTTCTATTTTATGGGTTTATTACAGCCTTACTAACATGTGTGGGATCTCTTAATTTTTCAATCTTTAAATATTGTGGCCGCTTGGGACTTGAAGGCTCTAAAAAGAGATGACGAAAGGCAAGATTATTTGGTAGTAATATATCCTCCACTTAGGCTTTCTATCAATGTATGTGTTACAGTCAAAGTGTGAAATCCTGCATTGTATAGAATGCCTAGGTAATGTATAGAATGCCTGAAAAGGCCTGAAAATCGAACGTCAAAGTATGAAATTATTGATATTTTATACATTGCCTAGGCATTGTATACTTTGCCGGATTGTCTGCCGGCAAAGTATATAATACGCCTAATCCCGCCATTTTATTCCCGCCCGGCAATGTGTGAAATCCGGCATTCTATACAATGGCTAGGTAATGTATAGAGTGCCTGAAAATCGAACGACAAAGTATGAAATGATTGATATTTTATACATTGCCTAGGCATTGTATACTTTGCCGGATTGTCTGCCGGCAAAGTATATAATACGCCTAATCCCGATCAAAGTGCCAAAATACAAGGTGTTTTGGGGCTGCAACAAGTAGGTCATGCCAGTTCTGCTTTGTGTTTTACCGGTAAGAATATTCTGTTTGCATTCTGTAGGTCATGCCAGTTCTGCTTTGTGTTTCACCGGTAACAATATTCTGTTCGCATTCTTGTTTAGGTCGTGAAATGTATGTACAAGATCAAAGTGCCAAAATAGAAGGTGTTTTTGTGTGAAGGATAAAAGTGAGTACAATTCCACGTGTTGAAGGTGAATAGAAGGTGTTTTTGTGTGAAGAATAAAAGTGAGTACAATTCCACGTGTTACTCCGGCCTTTCTTAGTGTAACAAGTACTTCAATCTCAGTTCTGCTTTCATTGTTTTCCGGTAAGAATATCCTGTGCTTTATTTCGTAGTTTTGTTCTTTCACTTTCAAATGCGTATTAATTAATAAAGGCTTCTCATCTTGTGCCCTTTTAACACTTTACGTAAATGGTACTGGTCATTCTGTATAATGCCTAGGAATTGTATAGAATGCCTAGGAAAAGTATGTAACATTTTCCCCAAAAACTTATATTTCATAGTTTGCCTCTAAACCATCAGGCATTCTATACATTACCTAGGCATTCTATACAATACCGGGATTTCACACTTTGCCGAATGCCTAGGAATCTCATCTTGTGGCCTTTTAACAGTTTGCGTAAATGGTACTGGTCATTCTGTATAATGCCTAGGAATTGTATAGAATGCCTAGGAAAAGTATGTAACATTTTCCCAAAAAACTTATATTTCATAGTTTGCCGAAAACCATCAGGCATTCCATACATTACCTAGGCATTCTATACAGTACCGGGATTTCACACTTTGACTGTAACAGGACAGGAAGGTTATGGCATTTTCTTACAGAAAATGAAACGTTCTCTTGGTCTCACAGGTGATATTTTTACACCAATTTCAAAGTTTTATGTGGTATACTTCTTGCTGGACACTGCAGACATGAACCCCACAATCTGTGCTTTGAAAATTTTTGATCATGCATATCAGGCAGGACATTTCAGGCCGGTTGTATACCAGAACATTGTGAACAGCTATATAGTCTGCTATATGCATTGACTATATCGACTCCACTGCAGCTATGTTTTGGCGGACGACATTTAGGTCACATTATTTATGTCAGGCGATACTCTGAAAACTATATTCTAGTACCTCACATTCAGGCTATTGTTTCAACTAACTGCAACATTTATGTCTTTTAGGCAGTTACTTTTGAAAAAGCCTGCTGAAAACTGCACAATTTGTTTCTGTTTTTTGGAGAATTTGAGATATTCCTCCAGTACCCGAGGGCTTGCCTCATATGGTCCGGGCTTGCTTGCTGCTCTTCTTGCTTCGTGCAATACACTCTGTATTTTACGACTCACCTGATTCAAATTTCACTGTAACAGTGCAAACAGAATTAAATAGCGACTTCTTTTAATTGATTATAACAATATCTTTGAGTGACCACTCAAAATTAAGGGTATATTTGGAAATACTTACCAGCAGGACAGAAACAACCAGATTCACATTTCTCCATGGCATCAGGTCTTCCTATATCAGTGCAAGTGCCCTCGTTGATATATCTACACTCCTGATACTTCATATTGAAGGAACAACTAATGGCTGTAGCGAAAAGAGGAAAAGAATGATCAGGGACTGCTTTAGATATTCATTAAATATCATAACTCATTGGCCATGTACATTGGAATTTATGGTTTGAATCATGTTTTCATGTGTATGCAGTACATTCTTCTTGTAATGTGCCACAAAAATATAATTACATGTTTTTATCATATGCAAACCTCTGGCCATATCTTGTCACGGAGCTCCCAAATTACAAACACTTATTGTGACAACTTAAATCAAACAACAACAAATGAAGAGGGACACTGCTGTGATTCTATAAGGTACATCTTATGTGAAAATCTTCTACCAGCATTCACACAAAAGGTGATAGGATGAGACGCCAAAAAAGTCTAACCACTGACAATCGCTCGGAGTGGCATTCCAACCCAGAATTTTTCACCCACTGTGCCATTATACACAAAGGCCAGAGCAATTCAGCAGTGACCTTGCTCCTCATGGGAACAGTCCATCCCAAACTGCCAGAGGAGGCCCCCAACCAGAAAGGATCAGAAGCAACCCCAGACCGGTTTCAGTCTTGTTAGGCCTCGTCAGTGAGGTATAGCTTGGATCCTACGGGCACAGTGAGCAAGGAACCCAGATCTGAGCATACCCTTGGCCACTCGGGCATAACATCAATGACACAAAAGGAGGAATGCTTGAAAAAAAGACTACTTACTGGCAATCGCTCAGTGTAGCTTTCCAACCCATCACTTGGAGCAGGTCAATATTGATTTGTCTAAGGCAAGCCTTTGGCTCGAGTGGCACAGTGGCTGAAAAACAATGGGCTGGAATGCTACCGCAAACAATTGCAAGTGGTTAGACTTTTTGCAGAAATTCATCCCACACCTTTTTGTGATTTATCTTTTACCAACACCATCCATCACACTTTCCTTTAAAGGAAGGACCTATTGCATAAAAGAAGATCATACATGCAGATGAAATTGTGTCATTATGTGATCCAGAGCCTCTGTCATTATGTGTTCTAACTAAACTGAAAACAATATGTAAGTAAAACAGGAAATTACCTCAATGCATGCTTCGGGAATCACAAATCAGCAATAGTTAATTTGTTGATGGCTAGGGCCCAACCCTTTGATACGCCTTTTTTTTTTTTTTACATTTGGGCAGTTTGCTATTCATAACCCCCCCCACAAATAATCCAAGACAAGTTTGTATCCTTCTGCCCCCTCAACCCTAGAGACAGGGGAAGTAAAGGTACTGTGAGTTGTGTTTTATCTTGGAGGGGCTTGGGAAATTGGTCAAAATAATGGAGAAAATGTATTGTGCAAAAGGTTTGATGTACTGAGATTGCCCTTTTGCCTGCTTTCAGAAATCAGCATAGAGGAAATGTTAATTTTATTTTCCCTGTTTTTTCACCTTACTGAGTAGTGGTCAATATTTCCTATGTTTAGAGTTTTTACCAATTTACAATATCTAATGGAAACAGGCATAATAATCTATTGGTAAACTCAGAAAGTTGTACATTCGTGAAAACCAGATGACATTCTTAATTCAGCAAGTAGTAATTTGTGTAAATCACTCAAGGTTTTCCCTAAAAAAACTGATTGTTCAAATTAAAAAAGGGATTGTAAGTGGAACAAAAAAGAAACAGGCAGCAGGGTTTTAAGCTGTAACATTTAGAGCTGGAAGCTGATCGACGTAGGGAATATACTACATTGTTCACTATCTTCCCAATCTACTTCCCAGGCAGCAGAAAGACTGAGGGGTGCAATGTGTGGTCTGAGGCAAGAGGGGGCCACCCTCTTGACCCTCTTAATTTCTTAGCATCTCTGTTGTCTAGTGAACTCCCACAAGGTGAGTAGATTGGGCAGAAAACTTCCCAATTTGAACTCCTCGAGGGGGCAAAAGCTGTCTGAAACTTGAGGGTAGGGTTGTGTGGCCTGATACTAGGGAGGCCAGCCCCCACACCATTCATTTTTTATTAATAGCCTTGGTATCCCATGGGGCAAGTAGATTATGGATAAATGCCCAAACTGTCTATCCAGAGGGTAAGAAAGACTGTTTGGGTGACATTGATCAGATGCAGCCTGATACCAGGACAGGCCGGCCCTCCACCCTATTATTTTCTATTAATATCCATGGTGTCTGGTGTGTTTTCGAGCCGATAGAGTGGATAGATTGAAAGTAACCTCCCTAGCTGTCACTTAGGGAGGCAGAGTGGCTATGTGAAACCTAGAAACGGGGGTTATGGCTCGGTGATAGGACATGCCTTCCCAGGTGTCTAGTCTGCTCTCTGGCCTCTTCTGGCAAGGCAGACTGAAGATAAACTCCTCGAGCTGCTCATGCTTAGTAGTGAAGGAAACTTGCCTGGGATTTGTTTTTTTATTAGTATCTTCAAAGGGCTTGCCACCCCCTGATTCAAGAAGATTGGGGGCAAAATGAATGTTGTCCTAGTGTGGTCAATACCTGTTCAAAAGCCATCCTCCTGCAGTGGTCCCTGCTCATCAATCCGCAAAAGAGAGGCACCAAATGCTTTTGGTTTCATTTTTAATAGTGCTGCCATCCAGTGCAAGCTCGCCAGAATTCATAATACAAGAATTGGCAAAGCCAATAGGTCTCGCCTTAGAGATCCATTGGCTTTGCTAATGGCTTTTCTTCATGCTGTATAGCAACAAAGCAGATACTATCCAACATAAAGAAAAGTTTTTGTAAAAATAAAAAATAAAAAAAACACAACGATGCAGCAATTTTGAAAGCATGTGCATGCTTAAAACACATATGAGCACTTACAAAATGATGCAGTCAAGTGGCTGTATCAATGAGTTTTTTAGAATTAATGGGGTCCAGTAGTAACGTGTAGCGGGGGGAGCAACATGGAGGTAAGCTGGGGGTGGTTACAGAAGCAAGCACAGATGAATGAGAGCAACATAGGTGGGCGGGCACAGGAGGATACATGTGAAAGAGGGCAACATGAAAGCACATAGAAGAGAGACCGACGCAGGGGGAACAACAGCTCACAGGTGAGAAATGAGGAGGGCGACAAAAAGCACACAGGGCAAGAAGAGCAACACTCAGTAGGGGGGGGAGATAAAATGCATGAGGGAGACATCTTGTGAACATGCACTCTCAAGGAGTGTTTAAAAAAAAAAAAAAAAGTAGCATCTAAAACGTGGACAGTAGAAGGGCACAAGTGCTTGTGTCAGGCTCCATGGGAGGGCCAAACACAAGAAGAGGACGTGAAACCCACATGCACTGATAAACGAGAAGCAAGAAAATTAGTGTAATGATGAAGCCAACTAATGGTAAGCAATGGGTGGGCTCTAAGCCCTCTGTAAGCTAAGAAAATGTTTCTCAAGTGACAGCACATGTACTATCTCAGGTTAAACCTTAAAAGAGGAATATGACCACTTGGGTCAGTTCCATGGTAACAACCTGGATTGTTGTGTTTTATTGGTAGTGACAATGGTGGCATCTCAGCCTGTACCAAAGGCCTAGTTGACCCCACTCAGTGCGCCACACCTGCAAGAATCAACCACTCACATGGTAACAGGGACTTCCTGTACTCCACAATAGCTGTCCATTGTGGGATCTGTTGCTATTTTTCCGCACTGGCCCTTGCCCAAGAGGCCTCTCTCGCCCCAGAAAAATCCCAATCTTCCTCTCCAGGGGGAGCAGAAAAATGTTATGCTATTTCTGGGTGGGCGCATGGCCTCATGCCAAGGTTGGCTATCTCCTCCCCATAGCACCTCAGGGCATCCGAGCCACCACACATCACCCCACCACACCCATGGCTTCTAGTGGCCCATCTGAAAAAGATCCCCAAGCAGGCATCCATTAGTGAGAAAGGGAGATTCTCTTCTTTTCGATGATTCCTTTCCCATCATAATTGGTTCTTGGGGGGGCAAGCATGCCCCCAAGCACTGATGTAACATCAGCATACCAGAAGGATTCAATGCCCTTGACATATTGTATGACCTCTACTTCCATAGCTCCTGGTCAAAATCACTTCTGAGATGGAGATCACCACAACAGCATCCAAGATGCTAACCATTAACATGTTGCCAGTGGAGCCTTAATACTTACCAATATGGATCCTCACACTCCAGAATCATTATGCCAAAGGACCACCCCCAGAAGTACTTGAAAATGTATTAGCAGCCTCACACCGCTACTATTTATTTTCTCAGAAATAGAGCATATTTTTTTTTTTTTTTTAAAGGCCAGGTGCCCCTGCCCCTCCTATAGTGTGGGGGAAAGTGAAGACCTTGAGTGGGGTGTAGAAATGGTATGGGGAATGTAGGGACCTTGAGCCATATGGGGAGTCTAATCCCACACAGCCCAGCCCACTCCATACTTTAGCACAGATTTTGAAGAGCTAGCTTTTATTCCCCCCCTCACAACCTTGGACATGTGGGTGGAGCTGCTGTGCTGGACACCTCACATTTCCCCCAAACACAGACACTGGGAGGGGGGCAGGGTACAGAACAATACTTTGGTTTTGACTTGGAGATTGAATTTCACTCTACTTCCTCCTTGCACAGGACTTGTCTCCTATCTGTGTACCAAGCAACTCTCCTGGATCAGAGAACTTCCTCAGAAGCACCTCGACGGTCACAAGGTAGAGTACCATCCATGCGTTCACCCTCCAGGTCCCACAGCCTCCTGGTTGGCCAACTGCAGAACACCTTGGGCAGCAGAAGTCAGCGTCCCCCTGCTTCTGGATGTCACACTCTTGCAGGGCCAGTCCACAGAAGATCCAGGGAGACCTAAAGTGTCCTACTCCCCCCAGCTGGTCGATACCTCCACTGTCCGCCAGAGACTCTAGGTTTGCCAGCACCACTGGGCCTGAAGAAACAAATCGTACTCCCTAGATTCCATCTTCAGTCTGAAGTCCTTGAGTACATTCTTGCAGCACAGATCAGCTATTTCTTGCAGGCAGGCATTCCTCCGGTTTCACTTCCCCCAGATCTAGACTGTTCTTAAATGTCTCTCCCTTGTGCAGGGGTTTTTAAGTGGGGGTGGTAGTTTCTAGAAGGTAGGCAACTATGCCCAATTCTAAGGTGACACATAGTCACTCCACCCATTCCCCAACCCTCTTGCACAGAACTTTAGGACATTACATCGTGGCAACTTAAAATTGTCTTCTGATAGACCTCTCCCAGAGCCTGCAACATTGCCACTAACTGCCACAGATGCCTGCTTTCGTCCCTCCAAAACTTCAGAGGAGCACCTCCTGTGTTTGGTTTCAGAGGTCTGGCTGTTCCTCTTTGTCTCTGTGGGAGGCCAGATGCAGTGTGAAAGGTAATTAGCACACTGAGATTAGATCCCCACTCCTTCCTTTCCCAGAAACAAGCCCAAGCACTGTCAAGTGGCTCTATTGTGTGGAGAGGCCTTCGATTCTCCAGCTGGCTAGCAGAGTAATTACATGGCCCAGCAGGGGAAACAAAGGCCTGGAATCTAGCTAGAAGCTGAGGGAGAAAAAAATGACAAATCTTGAAGTGCCACAAGGTGTCCACATATGTGGAAATCAATGACAAATCTTCCTTCGGAATCATGCTTTACAATAAAACTGGTTAATCTACTTAGTCTTGAGGCCTAGCTATGGCAAACCTGTAATTTAATGTAGATTTGACACTTAGGATATAATAAAATGAAGCAAAGAGACTAGGATATAATAAAATGAAGCAAAGAGACTTTTGAGTGATCATTACAGATATACATTCTCCCATTATTTTTGCCCACTCATATCATAACGCCTGCCCAGGTCAGCACCAATCTCAAAACGGTCTCTTCTGTGACAGGCTACTTGTGCATAGATACTGGACACCCACATGCATACGTGTTCATGAGAAACCAGCCCAGAGTCTCTAACCCTAGCTGCGCAGCAGCGGACCTTATCTTAAAAGGCAGAAAGGGGGGTTAGCCCTCCAATCCATTATAACAGTGATTACAGCTAGTGAGACTAAGGTAGTGAGACCCATTCACGCCAGATTGTCTAAAAAGCAAAAAATCCAAGGGAATTAAATAGACGGAACCCATTTTTCACAATTGTATATTAAAATAGTGTTACATTTATTAGCATTTTAATGTTTTTTATATAGTTTATACTTTCTTTTAAAAATTGAAATAGAATATGTAATATGATAGACTTTAATATTATAAATATTTAATATGTTATTATTTTAGGGCTGTGAGGTTTAATAGTAAATTGGGTGTATAGTGTTTGTTAACAATATGTTAATTTATTTACAAAGTATTATTTTTAAATGTATTATTGATTTAAATTGTTATTAATGAATTTAATAAATTTGATAATTTGAAAATAAAAATTAAATAATTGTGTTTATTAATTTTGCTTTGGATAGTTTTTTTAAGTGTTAAAATTGTCTTTTATTGAGGGAAATTGGGTGGGAAGTCTAGTAATGATAGGAAGATTTAGTTATACAAATGATATTGAATATTAATGCTATTTTATTTAGTTTATTGTAATTGTTTCAAATTTCATAAAATTGTTAAACAAAAATTAAAACTAAGTAAATATGTAAATCTACATCGATATTAATTTTAAAATAAATACATACAATTATTAAGGTTGAGATATATTTCATTTTATTTCCTTTTAGTTCTAAGTTTTAATAAAATCAAATAATATATGTGCACACAAATAATAGTTTTATGCAAAATGCTAAAAAATTAAAACACCATTCTTACATTTATTTATAAATTTGTTTAATGCTATGTTTATATTTTCTAATGTTTAACAATGCAATTTTTTTAACATTTTTAACAACTATAACTGTGATAAAAACATTATTTGGAATAAGAATATTTTCACCTCCCTAATTATACATACTTTACTTTTCCCAATGTTTGTTGTAGGACTAGTATTTATGCTCCTCGCTCCAAAGATATGTGCATTTACCTAATGCTAGTAGGAGTGGCGTATAATAGCAAATCTGCCCAATGAATGCACTTTCCCCAATGTAAGTAGGAATGAATATAGAACAGTAAATATGACACCCTCCTGCCCGAATTACCCAATTAAATGCACTTTTCCTAATTTTTGTGAGACTGGAGTTAAAATATTAAATCTGTTTACCCCCCAAAAATATATATGTCATTTCTAGAATGTTGGAAGGACTGGAGTTAGAATAGTACATTTTAACCCCTCACGCCCAAATATATGCCCTTTCCCCAATGTTTGCAGGACAGGAGTTGAAGAGTAGTTCTGCTTTCCCATGAATATATGTGCTTGCCCCCATTGTTAGTGGACTGCAGTTGAATATTAAATCTACCACCACTCCCCAAAAATAATATATGCAATTTCCTAATGTTAAGAAGACTAGAATAAGATAACTGAATCTGACCCTTCCCTTGTCCCACAATTAAATACAGTTTCACAATGTTTGAAGAACTGGAGTTACAACAGTAAATCTGACTCCCTTCCCCCCATATATATGCACTTCCCTCAATGTCGGTTTTTGAGAAATTGGCTTGTTAGTTGACTGGGGTGTGAATCCTGACCAAGCAACAGCCACAATCCCGGGCAGGGTGAACCACAAACAGTCACTAAATTGGCCTGTGCTTAACCCTGGGTAGCTTGGAACAAACAACAGTCAGGATTAACTAAGAGGCAATGTGTAAATTATTTATGCAACACACAAACAGTAATAAAGTAAAAACACAGCACAAGAGAAATCCCACACCAATTTAGAAAAATAGAGTAAACATTTATTAATATTTGACACCAAAATAACAAAAATAGTTTCAGTGGAGCCAGAGTCATGTTTTTAAAAAAAAAATTGCAAAAACTAGCGCCTAAAATATCAAAGCGCCAACCGGGGACATCTAGTCATGAGAGACTGGGTCAAAGTCGAAAAATATGGCCGACAGAGATGGAGCACAGTTTGAATACAAGAAATGGATTGGGCCCGGTCAGCTTACCTTTGGACTTAGAAGAACTTTAAAGAAAAATGTTCTGAGAAGGTAAAGTTCAGAGGGCCAAAACAGCAACTCTGGGCGAAGTTGCGGTGAAGATTTGTACATTCAGACTTAGGGCCTGATTACGAGTTTGGTGGTCTTGGAGCAGGCCGCTATGCCAGCACCCTGCTCTAAACCCACCAAACCTGTATGCAGACCACATGCCATATTCCGGTTAGAATCCTGGTGGGCGGTCCTGCGGCAGCGGTCTTACGGCGGTGCCTTTCAAAGGCGCGTATGTGAATCTAAGAAAGGGAGTGCCATGGGACCCCCATAGCGATTTCCTGCACGGCATGGCCTCTAAGTCCATGCCGTGCTGGAAACGCTGCTGCATACAGACAGGAGGGCACACCGTGTACCCCCTGCATGCACCCCCATGCACAGAGGCACCAGGGTCCCCCTTACTTTCCTCACCACCACACTTTTCATGGCAGGCTTACCGCCATGAAAACTGTGGTGGTGCCTGCCATGAAAAGTATGATGAGGAAACTAGAAACATGATTGGCAGTGACTGCCAAGGTCGTAATACAGCAGTCGGACCACCTGTACAGGAGTCTGTAGCCAAAAACATTTCCAGGAGATCAGAAGCCCCTATGGTGAACGACGGCTACAAAGGATTTGCTGCTGCAGAGAAGTACGTAGTGAGAGCAGTCGCGCAGGCAGGCAAACCGGCGAAGCACATTGGGCGGATCGATGAGCAGGTTGGTCCCAGTCTTCCCTCGGTTTTCAGAGCAGTTTTTAGCCAAAAGTTCTCAAAATTTTGAATTTTGTCTATCTGGGCACCTTTAGCATCACAACCAAGGGTCCAGGACTGGTGGGCCACCACTTGGGAGGTACAGGACTCACTCAGGTTGCGTCCAGGTGAGGGTTCAAGATGGTAGAAGTCTTTTATGTTCCTGTGGCTCTGAAAAGGAGGCCAGCAAACTGCCCTTTAAAGTCACTCTGAGAGTTCTGGGTGCAGGTGAAGATTAGGGCTCAAACAGCAGGGCTGGCCTCCGAGAGTTCAAGTCAGGCTCCAGGCATTAAAGCAGTTCTTCCTGGTGCAACAAAGCAGTCTTGTGGGGTACACAGTAGTCCACAGCAGCAGCCAGTCCTCTGAGAATCTTTCTGCAGGTCCAAAAAGTGAACTGAAAAGTGGGTCTGAGGACCCTATTTTATACCTGTTGCCTTCTTTGAAGTTTGGAGACATTTCTAGAGGTTTTTCCTTGAAATGCTTCGAATTTCCTGACTCTGCTGCCCTGTCTCCAAGCTGGCTGCAGAGACAATGTAGCTGTGACAAGCCCTTTGTGTGAAGGCAGAGGTCAGCCTACTCAGTTGCAAGTGGGGCTGTGATCAGCTCCGCCCCCCCATCCTGCCAGCAGACGGCCCACTGAGGAACACCTAATCCCTCTATTTTGTGACCATCTGAGAGGAATTCACAAAGTCTAACTGTCAACTATACCCAGTCATGTGGCCCAGGGGAGACTGCAGGCACAAAGGGATAATGGCAGGAAAATGCCAACTTTCTAAAAGAAGCATTTTCAAAATTGTAATTTAAAATCCGACTTTGTCACTGCAGAGGATTTTTCATTGCAATTTCATAGATACCAAATATGAAATGCTTATCAAGTCAGACTCAAAAGTTAAATGTGATAAAGCAACCCAATGTTATCCTATGAAACAGGTAGGCCTCACAGTAGTGAAACTTAAATGTAGGAGTTTTTCACTACCAGGCTATGTAAGTGTAGTATCCTAGTATCCTATCAATGTTTATGTATGCCATTTTCCACCACATGCTCAGCCAGTGGAATGTTTCTGTGATGATGCATTACGGAATGTTGGGAGTCTGTGAAGAAAAGCCACAGTTGAGAATGGGCTGAGCAGCATGCTGGCTGCTCCTGGTGGGGCTAGTTCAGGACCTGTACTGGACATATCTACATGATCTACATATCCTGTAACCTACTACTAATAAACATCCTGAACTACATCAACTTGTCTGGACTTGATTACTACAATTTTATGGCGACGATCTGGAGACTTACCTACGTGCTCAACAAAAGAAGTTAAGATTTTCAAAAGAAGCAACAAGAAACTACAAACTACGATTGGAACAAAGACTCTGGCACCCTGAACCTACGAACCTGGAAACATTATATGCACAGATTTCAAACCAGGAAAAACTTCAAGGTAAAAGAACTGCTTATAACTAACAGCTTTCGTATCACAAGCAAACTGGCACCCCTTAGCCCCACCAGTGACCTTGCCATCGGTCGCCCACAACCCACGTGTGCCAGTTTTTCCTGTTCTTGCTGTTCCTCTTTCAGCTGTACATGAGCTGCAGTTCCTCTGTCCTATTGTTCCTGACACCATCGACGTTGAGGGAGAGGTTTTCCCTCTGTTTTGGTGAGGGATGCACATCAAGCAACTACAAAGGTTACGAACATGCTCTGCATTATGTGGACATTTATTTTAGCGTGCTGTGCTCATCTAAATTACCTTCTTCTATTTAGGACTTTTAAATTACCAGTGTTTATGTCTTCAGTCTCAGTGAATGGATTTCAACATTGGTGCTTTCAACATTGGATTTCAACAACAGTGTTTGGCGCTAACTATAGCCCGTTATTTCAGTGCCTCTGTGTTTGGAGACGCGCAGCTGCATTTACTGACAGCACACAAATTTTATCTTGGAGTCTGCCTGGTGTTCTCTGTATCACACCGAGGCAATCCCAGTGGACATTTCGGACTTGGAAGGCTGTGCTCATCTAAGCGTTATGTTCAGTGTGACTGTAGTCATGTTGTTTGGTGCGGAGTAATTCTACATTTATTTTGGTTTCAGCTATCACTCCACGTCTTGTGCGGCGTCTCTAGCGGGACATGCTGGTGAGTTAGTCTTTATTTTTACAGTTTCTCAATTTCTCTTGTCACAGTTATGGCCTCCGTGGCAGTTAAACCGCCGCTTGTTATAGCGCGCGCATCTCACCTCTTACTTGATACAGCGCGCGTCGTCTTGCGGATCCTCCGTCACGTCAAGCTATTCCTTCTCCCCGTCAGATTTGCCTTTGTGTTACTGTTTGGCACACAAGCGTGCCCAGAGCCATCTGACGTTGCGTCTTTTACGTGCCGCCATTTTGTGTTTGGCCGCAGCTTTCTTCTTGTTTGGGTTGTTCACGCTGCCAATCACGCCTGCCTGTTGTCTTCAGTGGTTTTGAGAGCCCATTTTAATTCCGGTCTTCTGGGAAACCGCTTATGGAATTCACTGCCTCTTGATCTTCAATCTGGAGTCGTGTTGGATTTAATGGAACCGTGTTGTGGTTTATACAGGTATCCCCTGTGGGTTATGTTTTGGACAGACCCTGGCAATATTCAGTATCCCACATGTTTCACGCTTCATTACGTGTTTTGGTTACAACTGGTATAGTGCACATTTGTCAATTGTCTCATACAGTGTTATTTGAATGGTGCTGGAACTTTCCATGTTGGACTTTTCTTTTCTGTGCACACGCATTTTACTAGTCATACTCCGCTTAGGGCTACATTTTCAAAGTTATGTTTGTTTTTACAATGGTGTGTGTCACATGTATACAGTGACACGTACACATAGTTATACTGTCTGCAAATGAAGTGTTAATGTCTATTGTATTTGACTGTCTGCAAATGAAATGTTAATTTCTATTGTATTTTAAGCCTGTTTTATAAATGGTTGTGCTTTACCATCTCTATCTATGTTTGAGCTTGTTGTACATTTCATCAAGTTACTGTTTTCTTCACTCTTATCCTTCATAGGATTGTATGATGGTTTTGTACGTATGTACATGGACTCTAGGTACACACCGTTAAGAGTTCATTATTTTAGTTTACATGCGCATTATACATTTTATTCTTTTCTACATAAGTATAGCAATGGGTTTTAGTCCCATTTGTTTACATACGTACATGGACCCTAGGTACACACCGTCAAGAGTCCATTATTTCTGTTACATGCATGCTATCTGTTTTTTTTGTAGTCTTCCCTACACTGGGATCACAATGGGTTTCTGTCCCATTTGCTAGTAATGGGTTTTAGTCCCATCTGCTCACTATACACTTGCCTTCATGGGCTACTTACGGTTCCCAGGGCATCTATGCGTAGGTGTCAGTCCTATTGCATTAGTTAACCATCTCTATCCTTAGGGACTGGTTATGGGTTCCTACCCATTTACATTTGTTATCTATATCTTACTTGCCCCATAGTTCTCTTACTTGGGTCGTATGGGTTTTAGTCCCATTACTACACTGCACTGTGTTTCTAAATGAAGTTGTTTTTATAAGGACTATCATTTATTGGGTTTTAGTCCCATCCGTATTGTTTTGACCACTTTTTCTCTTGGTAGGGGTTGGTCTTGGGTTATAGTCCTCCCATTTACACATACGTTGGTTACGTCTTTACTCTTATTTAGAGTGTGTCTCATGGGTTCCAGTCCCATTTGACCCAATGTTATGTATTTTATTCTTATTACATTGTCAATTTTGCATTGCAATGTTATGTTTATATTATATTACAATGTTAATTTTATAACAGGGAAGTATGAGTGATCTTATTGTATTTTCCTCTCAACTTCTCTGTTTTCTCGTTTTTTCTGTTCTCCTCGTGATGTCTTTTCTCCTTGTCATCCGTGGATTCTTGTTTCTTGTTGTTAGTTTTTCTTTCTTCTCCGTCTTTCCCTTACTGTAGTGCGTCTTTTAGGTTCTTTCTTCCTCTTCTGGTTGAAAGTTCTTCATCACTTTGTGTCTGTCTGGATGTAGTCAAATGTTTTGTTGTGTTGTGCTATGCTTTGCCTCCTCGCATGTCTGCCTGGCCAGTAGGTGTGTTTTGGGGTAGTGATTGGTGCTTTCACGTCTATTCTTTTTCTCGTTGTTTTCTTTCGCTGTGTCTTTTCATCCTTTTCTGTTTTATTTATAGAAGGGAGGATGGGTTGCATTTATCTGTTTTCTACTCCCACCTATTCTTTCTGTTCTCTCCTTGTTGTTCTCTTCTTTGCATCGTTAATTCCTATTTTCCTTTTCTCATTTATGGTTCTCCCTTTTCGGTTTTCATCTTATTTGTTTTTGTTATATAAGAAAGGGGGATATGTAGTATCCTAGTATCCTGTCAATGTTTATGTATGCCATTTTCCACCACATGCTCAGCCAGTGGAATGTTTCTGTGATGATGTATTACGGAATGTTGGGAGTCTGTGAAGAAAAGCCACAGTTGAGAATGGGCTGAGCAGCATGCTGGCTGCTCCTGGTGGGGCTAGTTCAGGACCTGTACTGGACATATCTACATGATCTACATATCCTGTAACCTACTACTAATAAACATCCTGAACTACATCAACTTGTCTGGACTTGATTACTACAGTAAGGCTTAAAAGTACATGTCCAATCCTTTTAATTACAGGACACCCTGCCCTATGGACTACCTAGGGCCTACCTCAGGGGTGACGTATGTGTAAAGAAAAGGGAAGTTTAGAGCTTGGCAAGGGGGTTATATTGCCAAGCCGAATTGGCAGTTTAAAACTACATTCAGCCTGCAATCAAAGACCTGGGGCATGTTTTAACGGGTTTCTTAAATGGGTGGCACAATGTGTGTTGCAGGCCCACAAGTAGCATTTAATTTACAAGCCATAGGTATGTGGTATACTACTCTACATGGGACTTATAAGTAAACTAAACAAGCCAATTAGATTTAAGCCACTTTTACCACGTTTAAAGGAGATAAGCCCTTTAGTACTGGCTAGCAGTGATAAAGTGCACAGAGTCATAACGCCAACAAAAAAGAATTCAGCAACAAAAAGGAGGGTATAGGCAACATGTTTACGGGTGACCCTGCAGAGAGGGCCAGGTCCAACATAGTTAGGCTGCAGTTAGAATAGTAAATGTAATCTCCCCCAACTATATTCCCTTTTCCCCGCTGTTGATGGGACTGGGGTTAGAATAGTATATCTGTCCCTCCCCACAAATATATGCACTTTTCCCATTGTTTGTTGGACTGGAGTTAGAATAGTAAATTTGATCCCACCCCCAAATACATGCACTTTCCCCAAAGTTTGTTGCGATGAGGTAAAAAAAAAGTGTCACCCCTCCAGATATACACTCCAATAGATATGTATTTTGCCTCTAATTTATGGGTTTTCAGTTTGAATAGTCTTTGTCAAAATTCACATAATCGTTCGATGTCAATAAAAAAATTACATTAAGATTAATATTTCTAAGGATATTAATATATAAGGTAAGTTAATTAAAACATCAACTTTTATTTTTAATAAAAGCATTTGGAAATTACATTTAAATTGATAAATCTAAATAAATCAAAAAACGTTGTTTAATTTTTAACACTTTCATCCCTTTTCTAAAAAAGTAGGAAATTTACGCTCAGATATTTACATTTACATTTGAGTGTATATTTATTACTTTTGTGAATTCGCAAACCCCTTAAGGAATCTTCATGGAAAACTGTGCCTATTCCAGGTTTTCATGTGGACTCCTTGGAAAACTGACATGATTTCCTTATTGGGTATGCATTCCATTTGTATGAAGTTCCCTGTGATGGAGAACTCAAAACAGTGGAAATGGATTCCCTTGTGAAAATGCACATTTTTGTTTATTTTTTCTCTATGGTTTTTTATTTTTTCAGTGAGGGAAATATTTTTTCCCATAGGAAAAACTTTTACCCAAATCCCCACTTTTACAAATTTATGATCAATTTCCATTTCCACCCTGGGAAGGGTGGGAAAGAAAGATCTCTGCACCCTTACAAAAACTTACACCTGCCGGGAATCTCTTTGGAATTTCTGGCAGACATACACTACATACATTTGCTCAAAAACCTACCTTTATGGCCAAGTTTCCATTTGTGATTAGGACTCTGTGTTATTTATTATGCTCGGGGTATTCACAAAAAAGTAGGAAATCTACACTTGGATGTTTAGATTTGTATCAGAGTGTAGATTTACTACTTTTATTAATTCATGAACTCCTCAAGGAATCAATATGGAAACCTGCATCTGGTGCATGAGAAAGCCTTTTAATTGAATGTTTGCCACTGGTTTTATAGTTTATATTTCACTGTGAATTATTATAGGACTTCTCAGAACTCTATTTGCGGGAAATTGAGCTTCTTAAATGGATGGTTAACTTAACATTTATTCTTTCTTTAAGTGCTGGGCAAAAATACTTTCTCAATGACAGTGCTGCTCTCTAGAGTTAGCAAACATGACAAGTTCATCCTTGCTTGCTGGTCCTTGAAGTAAGCATATATCAAAGAAACCTCCAAGATGTGTGAAAATAAACATTGTTAATGCAGAACCCATTCAGCATAAAGTTAAAAACAATGTTCCTCACTATTACTGTGAGAAATATGGTTGTTGGTTGACTGGGGAATGAGCCGTGGTCAAGCAAGAGCCACAATCCTTTGCAGGTTGATCCACAAAAAGATACTAAATTAACCTGTGCTCATCTCCCTGGTAGTTTGGCACAGAGCAGTCAGGCTTAACTTAGAGACAATGTGTAAAGCATTTGTGCAGCACTTCAAACAATGAAGCTGTGAAAACACCACACAAAAGAAGGTCCCACACCAAGTTACAAAAAGAGAGCTTAATTTAATAAATAAAGCAAGACCAAAACAACAGAATTCCAATCAATAGAACTGGAGTTGTGAACTTTGAAAGAATAAAGTGGAAAAAAAAGCCTAAAAGCACAACTCACCAAACGTGGCTATCTGGCCTCCCTGGACCGGGTCAGAGTCAAAAGTACAGTCTGACTGTGATGAAGCGTGGGTCGGATACAGTCCCAGATTAGTCCACAGAAGCTTTACCTTCTCAAGTTTTGTGACAAGACTTGTTTGCGTTGGAGAGGCTCATGGGAAGCCTTTTATGTCCCTGAGGCTCGGATAAAGGAGGTCGGCAGACTAGCACTTGGAGTCACTCTGGGGTTCTGGGTTTATGATGAAGCTTCAGGTCAAGTTTTTCTTCCCCAGGCAAGAGGGCAGCAGGTCAGTACAGCAGGGCAGTGGTTCCTTTAGAGTAGCAGTCCAACAGAGTTTCAGTCCGTGTTGCAGCACAGTAGTCCTTCCTCCTGGCAGAGTATCCACAGGTCTAAAGGTGCACTGAAGAATGGGTCTGAAGGTCCTATTTGTATACCCTGGTGCCCTTTTTTTGGAAGGTGGGAGAAGCTTCTAGAAAGGTTGTTTGAAGTGCAATGAATTTCCTGACTCCCCTGCCCTGGCCTCAAGCTGTCTGCAGTGACAATACAGGGTTGTTAGGCCTTTTGTGTGAAGGCAGAGCACAGACTATTCAGGTTTAAGCGGACCTCTGCTCAGCTCGGCACCTCCATACTGTCAGCAGATTGCCCATTGAGGCACACCTAATTCTTCTATTGTGTGACTGTCTGTAATGAAATAACAAAGTCAACTGTCAGCTACACCCAGTCATGTGACCCAAGACAAGCTGCTGGCACAAAGGGCTAAGGGCACGAAAATGCTATGGGTAGCAAGGTTAAGACTGATTTGTAGATGGCTGGGTCTAAACTGGAATGGCGTGGCATGCAAAAAAAACAATGGATTCAACCCAGATCTGTGACTGGGGTGAATGTTTGATTTGTTCAGCATTCTGTCCATCATCAGTTCTTTTTGAATTTGTCACCCTAAGTGGGAAGGGTATGCCCAGACGTGGGTCGCATGCTCGCAATGCCACCAGAATCAAGCTAGACTGGCTGATGAGGAGTGATGCCCTGAAACCGGTCCAAGGATGCTTGTTTCTGGCCCACGCAGGACCTGGCCTGGCAGTTCGTGGTGGACTATTCGCATGGGGAACAGGGTCAAGACTGATTACCATATGGCTGGGTCTAAACTGGAATGTCGTTGTGTTAAAAAAAAACTATGGTTTCAACCCCGATCTGTGACTTGGGGGTGAATGTTTGATTTGTTTAGCATTCTGTCCATCATCTATTCTTTTTGCATTTGTTGCCCAAAGTGGGAAGTGTATGCCCACAGGTGGGTCCATGCTCACTACGCCACCAGATTTGAGCTACCATGGCTGAGGATGGATAACTCCCCTGAATCCAGTCCCACAATGCTTGTCTCTGGTCCAGGGAGCACTTGGCCTGGCAGTTCGGTGCTGGACTGCTCCAATGGGGAGAATGGTCAAGACTGATTTGACTGGGGGGTGAATGTTTGATTTGTTCAGCCTTCTGTCCATCATCTGTTCTTTTTACATTTGTTGCCCTAAGTGAGAAGGGTATGCCCAGACGTAGGTCCTGCGCTCGCTACGCCACCAGATTTAAGTTAGCCAAGCTGATGAGGGGTGAAACCCCAAAACCGGTCCCAGGATGGTTGTTTCTAGTCCAGGGAGGATCTGTCCGGCAGTTGGGGCTGGACTGTTCCCATAGAGATCAAGATCAAGACTGATTTGCCTATGGCTGGGTCTAATCAAGAATGGTGTGACATGCAAAAAAAAGGATGGATTCAACCCAGATCTGTGACTGGGGGTGAATGTTTGATTTTTTCAGTATTACGTCCATCATTTGTTCTTTTTGCAATTGCTGCCCTAAGTGGAAAGGGCATGCCCAGACGTGGGTCCTGTGATTGCTACGCTACCAGATTCAAGCTAGCCTGGCTAATGAGGGGTGATACCCCGAAACTTGTCCTAGTATGCTTGTTTCCGGTCCAGGGAGGACCTGGCATGGCAGTTCAGGCTGAACTGTTTCCATGGGGAGCAGAGTCAAGACTGATTTGCATATCGCTGGGTCTAAACTTGAATGGCGTGGCGTGCAGAAAATTGATGGATTCAACCCAGATCAGTGACCAGGGGTGAATGTTCGATTTGTTCAGCATTCTGTCCATCATCTGTTCTTTTTGCATTTGTCACCCAAAGTGGGAAGGGTATGCCCAGACGTGGGTCCCGTGCTCGCCCTGCCACCAGATTCAAGCTAGCCTGATGAGGGGTGATACCCCACAACCGTTTCAAGAATGCTTCTTTCTGATCTAGGGAGGACCTAGCTTGGCATTAGGGCTGGACTGTTCCCATGGGGAGCAGAGTCAAGACTGATTTGTATATGGCTGGGTCTAAACTGGAATGGCGTGGCGTGCAGAAAGACAATGGATTCAACCCAGATCTGTGACTGGGGGTAAATGTTTGATTTGTTCAGTATTCCGTCCGTCACCTTTTCTTTTTGCTTTTGTTCTCCTAAGTGGGAATGGTATGCCAAGACGTAGGTACTGTGCTCACTACGCCACCAGATTCAAGTTAGCCAAGCTGATGAGTGGTGATACCCCGAAACCCGTCCCAGGATGGTTGTTTATGGTCCAGGGAGGACCTGGACTGGCAGTTCGGGCTGGACTGTTCCCATGGGGAGCAGGCTCAAGACTGATTTGCAGATGGCTGCTTGTAAAAAAGAATGGTGTGGCGTGAAAAAAAACTATTGATTTAACCCAGATCTGTGACTGGGGGTGTATGTTTGATTTGTTCAGTATTCCGTCCATCATCTGTTCTTTTTGCAATTGTTGCCCTAAGTGGGAAGGGAATGCCCAGACATGGGTCCCATGCTTGCTACCCCACAAGATTCAAGCTAGCGTGGCTAATGAGGGGTGATACCCCGAAACTGGACCAGTATGCTTGTTACTGATCCAGGGAAGACCTGGCATGGCAGTTCGGGCTGGACTGTTCCCATGGGGAGCAGGGTCAAGGCTGATTTGCATATGGCTGGGTCTAAACAAGAATGTTGTGGCATGCAAAAAAATGATGGATTCAACCCAGATCTGTGACTGGGGGTGAATGTTTGATTTTTTCACTATTACGTTCATCATTTGTTCTTTTTGTAATTGCTGCCCTGAGGGGTGATACCCCAAAACTTGTCCCAGTATGCTTGTTACTGGTCCAGGGAGGACCTGGCATGGCAGTTCAGGCTGAACTGTTTCCATGGGGAGCAGAGTCAAGACTGATTTGCATATGGCTGGGTCTAAACTGGAATGGCGTGGCGTGCAGAAAATTGATGGATTCAACCCAGATCAGTGACCAGGGGTGAATGTTCGATTTGTTCAGCATTCTGTCCATCATTTGTTCTTTTTGCATTTGTCACCCAAAGTGGGAAGGGTATGCCCAGACGTGGGTCCCGTGCTCGCTATGCCACCAGATTCAAGCTAGCCTGATGAGGGGTGATACCCCACAACCGTTCCAAGAATGCTTCTTTCTGATCTATGGAGGACCTAGCTTGGCAGTTTGGGCTGGACTGTTGCCATGGGGAGTAGAGTCAAGACTGATTTGCATATGGCTGGGTCTAAACTGGAATGGCGTGGCATGCAGAAAGACAATGGATTCAACCCAGATCTGTGACTGGGGGTGAATGTTTGATTTGTTCAGTATTCCGTCCATCACCTTTTCTTTTTGCTTTTGTTGTCCTAAGTGGGAATGGTATGCCAAGACGTAGGTCCTGTGTTCGCTACGCCACCAGATTCAAGTTAGCCAAGCTGATGAGGGGTAATACCCCGAAACCCGTCCCAGGATGGTTGTTTATGGTCCAGGGAGGACCTGGACTGGCAGTTCGGGCTGGACTGTTCCCATGGGGAGCAGGCTCAAGACTGATTTGCAGATGGCTGCTTGTAAAAAAGAATGGTGTGGCGTGAAAAAAAACTATTGATTTAACCCAGATCTGTGACTGGGGGTGTATGTTTGATTTGTTCAGTATTCCGTCCATCATCTGTTCTTTTTGCAATTGTTGCCCTAAGTGGGAAGGGAATGCCCAGACATGGGTCCCATGCTTGCTACCCCACAAGATTCAAGCTAGCGTGGCTAATGAGGGGTGATACCCCGAAACTGGACCAGTATGCTTGTTACTGATCCAGGGAAGACCTGGCATGGCAGTTCGGGCTGGACTGTTCCCATGGGGAGCAGGGTCAAGGCTGATTTGCATATGGCTGGGTCTAAACAAGAATGTTGTGGCATGCAAAAAATGATGGATTCAACCCAGATCTGTGACTGGGGGTGAATGTTTGATTTTTTCACTATTACGTTCATCATTTGTTCTTTTTGTAATTGCTGCCCTAAGTGGAAAGGGCAGGCCAGACGTGGGTCCCGTGATTGCTATGCTACCAGATTCAAGCTAGCCTGGCTAATGAGGGGTGATACCCCAAAACTTGTCCCAGTATGCTTGTTTCTGGTCCAGGGAGGACCTGGCATGGCATTTCAGGCTGAACTGTTTCCATGGGGAGCAGAGTCAAGACTGATTTGCATATGGCTGGGTCTAAACTGGAATGGCGTGGCATGCAGAAAATTGATGGATTCAACCCAGATCAGTGACCAGGGGTGAATGTTCGATTTGTTCAGCATTCTGTCCATCATCTGTTCTTTTTGCATTTGTCACCCAAAGTGGGAAGGGCATGCCCAGACGTGGGTCCCGTGATTGCTATGCTACCAGATTCAAGCTAGCCTGGCTAATGAGGGGTGATACCCCAAAACTTGTCCCAGTATGCTTGTTTCTGGTCCAGGGAGGACCTGGCATGGCATTTCAGGCTGAACTGTTTCCATGGGGAGCAGAGTCAAGACTGATTTGCATATGGCTGGGTCTAAACTGGAATGGCGTGGCATGCAGAAAATTGATGGATTAAACCCAGATCAGTGACCAGGGGTGAATGTTTGATTTGTTCAGCATTCTGTCCATCATCTGTTCTTTTTGCATTTGTCACCCAAAGTGGGAAGGGTATGCCCAGACGTGGGTCCCGTGCTCGCTATGCCACCAGATTCAAGCTAGCCTGATGAGGGGTGATACCCCACAACCGTTCCAAGAATGCTTCTTTCTGATCTAGGGAGGACCTAGCTTGGCATAAGGGCTGGACTGTTCCCATGGGGAGCAGAGTCAAGACTGATTTGTATATGGCTGGGTCTAAACTGGAATGGCGTGGCGTGCAGAAAGGCAATGGATTCAACCCAGATCTGTGACTGGGGGTAAATGTTTGATTTGTTCAGTATTCCTTTCGTCACCTTTTCTTTTTGCTTTTGTTCTCCTAAGTGGGAATGGTATGCCAAGACGTAGGTACTGTGCTCACTACGCCACCAGATTCAAGTTAGCCAAGCTGATGAGTGGTGATACCCCGAAACCCGTCCCAGGATGATTGTTTATGGTCCAGGGAGGACCTGGACTGGCAGTTCGGGCTGGACTGTTCCCATGGGGAGCAGGCTCAAGACTGATTTGCAGATGGCTGCTTGTAAACAAGAATGGTGTGGCGTGAAAAAAAACTATTTATTTAACCCAGATCTGTGACTGGGGGTGTATGTTTGATTTGTTCAGTATTCCGTCCATCATCTGTTCTTTTTGCAATTGTTGCCCTAAGTGGGAAGGGCATACCCAGACATGGGTCCCATGCTTGCTACCCCACAAGATTCAAGCTAGCCTGGCTAATGAGGGGTGATACCCCGAAACTGGACCAGTATGCTTGTTACTGATCCAGGGAAGACCTGGCATGGCAGTTCGGGCTGGACTGTTCCCATGGGGAGCAGGGTCAAGACTGATTTGCATATGGCTGGGTCTAAACAAGAATGGTGTGGCATGCAAAAAAACGATGGATTCAACCCAGATCTGTGACTGGGGGTGAATGTTTGATTTTTTCAGTATTACGTCCATCATTTGTTCTTTTTGCAATTGCTGCCCTAAGTGGAAAGGGCATGCCCAGACGTGGGTCCCGTGATTGCTATGCTACCAGATTCAAGCTAGCCTGGCTAATGAGGGGTAATACCCCAAAACTTGTCCCAGTATGCTTGTTACTGGTCCAGGGAGGACCTGGCATGGCAGTTCAGGCTGAACTGTTTCCATGGGGAGCAGAGTCAAGACTGATTTGCATATGGCTGGGTCTAAACTGGAATGGCGTGGCGTGCAGAAAATTGATGGATTCAACCCAGATCAGTGACCAGGGGTGAATGTTCGATTTGTTCAGCATTCTGTCCATCATTTGTTCTTTTTGCATTTGTCACCCAAAGTGGGAAGGGTATGCCCAGACGTGGGTCCCGTGCTCGCTATGCCACCAGATTCAAGCTAGCCTGATGAGGGTGATACCCCACAACCGTTCCAAGAATGCTTCTTTCTGATCTATGGAGGACCTAGCTTGGCAGTTTGGGCTGGACTGTTGCCATGGGGAGTAGAGTCAAGACTGATTTGCATATGGCTGGGTCTAAACTGGAATGGCGTGGCATGCAGAAAGACAATGGATTCAACCCAGATCTGTGACTGGGGGTAAATGTTTGATTTGTTCAGTATTCCGTCCATCACCTTTTCTTTTTGCTTTTGTTGTCCTAAGTGGGAATGGTATGCCAAGACGTAGGTCCTGTGTTCGCTACGCCACCAGATTCAAGTTAGCCAAGCTGATGAGGGTAATACCCCGAAACCCGTCCCAGGATGGTTGTTTATGGTCCAGGGAGGACCTGGACTGGCAGTTCGGCCTGGACTGTTCCCATGGGGAGCAGGCTCAAGACTGATTTGCAGATGGCTGTGTGTAAACAAGAATGATGTGGCATGAAAAAAAACTATTGATTTAACCCAGATCTGTGACTGGGGGTGTATGTTTGATTTGTTCAGTATTCCGTCCATCATCTGTTCTTTTTGCAATTGTTGCCCTAAGTGGGAAGGGAATGCCCACAATTCAAGCTAGCCTGGCTAATGAGGGGTGATACCCCGAACTGGTCCCAGTATGCTTGTTACTGATCCAGGGAAAACCTGGCATGGCAGTTCGGGCTGGACTGTTCCCATGGGGAGCAGGGTCAAGACTGATTTGCATATGAATGGGCCTAAACAGGAATGGCATGGCATACAAAACAACAATGGATTCAACCCAGATCTGTGACTGGGGGTGAATGTTTGATTAGTTCAGCATTCTGTCCATCATCAGTTCTTTTTGAATTTGTCACCTAAGTGGGAAGGGTATGACCAGATGTTGGTCCCGTGCTCACTACACCACCACATTCCAGCTAGCTTTACTGATGTGGGGGTGATACTCCGAAACTGGTCCCAGTATGCTTGTTTCTGATCCAGGGAGGACCTGGCCTAGCAGTTCGCGATGGACTTTTCCCATGCGGAGCAGAGTCAAGACTGATTTGCATATGGCTGGGTCTAAACTGGAATGTCGTGGCTTGCAAAAAATTGATGAATTCAACCCAGATCTGTGACCGGGGGTGAATGTTTGATTTGTTCAGCATTCTGTCCATAATCTATTCTTATTGCATTTGTCACCCAAAGTGGGAAGGGTATGCCCAGACATGGGTACTGTATTCGCTATGCCACCAGATTCAAGCTAGCCTGATGAGGGATGATACCCCAAAACCGGTCCCAGAATGCTTGTTTCCGATCTAGGGAATACCTAGCCTGGCAGATGGTGCTGGACTGTTACCATGGGGAGCAGAGTCAAGAATGATTTGCACATGGCTGGGTCTAAACTGGAATGGTGTGGCGTGCAGAAAGACTTGTGTCGATTCACGAGCTGTATCACGCGTGGCGTGTTCGGCGGTGACTTGTGGATAGGCGAGGACTTGACGTATCATGGTCGGGCCATTTTTCTACACCTTTAATTCATAGCTATATGGAATTTCACCACTTCAATAGGCTACTCACGCATTACAGCCTTGATTCCTCTGCGGTTTTACATTTCTTTCAACGCGACATGGCTGAAGAACGTCATTCTCATAGCAACATACATTGTTTTTGAATTACCTATTCCTTTTGTTATTAGGAACTCCATTCTATGGACTCATGCTCAATCAGCCACTATTTTGGATTTATCCTCAGGCTGCATTTCAAGCTCACCACAGTCTTCTACTTTTTGTGACTGTTCTTTATTATTAGTCGCATGACTATGTGTGGATCTTCAACCAACCTGGGTTTAACGACGAATTTACTAAGAATCAATCTGTAGCCTTGAGAAAGTCTGAATACTGATTAGTACAGACGAAACACGTGTTGGCTGTTTAATACGCTGGAAATTATTCTGAAAATCAATAAAAGGAACGTTTTCTACAGAAGTCTCGTGGACTACCCATTATGTCCTGTACATTATTGGATTTCCTTTCATAATTTCAAGATTGCTTGGATTGACTTACTGAATTTGGATCAACATATGTCCACAACATTGTTTCTTTTCTGGGACCAACTTTAACTCAAGATGGGTGTGCTGTATTAGCTTATTCTTTGGTTAGAAAGACAAAGGATTCAACATGGATCTGTGACTGGAGTAAATGTGTGATTTGTTCAGGATTCCATTCATCTTCTTTGATTTTGCATTTTTCGCCCTAAGTGGGAAGGGTATGCCCAGATGTGGGTCCCGTGCTTACTATACTACCAGATTTAAGCTTGCCTGACTGATGAGGGGTGATACCCTAAAACCGGTCCTAGGATGCTTGTTTCTGGTCCAGGGAGGACCTGGTCTGGCAGTTTGGGCTGGACTGATCCCATGGGGAGCAGGGTAAAAGACTGATTTGCGTATGGCTGTGTCTAAACTGGAATGGCGTGACGTGCAAAAAGACAATGGATTCAACCCAGATCTGTGACTGGGGTGAATATTTGATTTGTTCAGCATTTCGTCGATCATCTTTTCTTTTTGCATTTTTCGCCCTAAGAAGGAAGGGTATGCCCAAACATGGGTCCTGTGCTCACTACTCTACCAGATTCAAGCTATCCTGACTGATATGGGGAGATACCTTGAAACCGGTCCCAGGATGCTTGTTTCTTGTCCAGGGAGGACATGGTCTGGCAGTTCGGGCTGGACTGTTCCCATGGGAAGCAGGGTAAAAGACTGATTTGCATATGGCTGGGTCTAAACTGGAATGACATGGCATGCAAAAAAATAATGGATTCAACCCAGATCTGTGACTGGGGGTGAAAGTTTGATTTGTTCACCATTCCATCCATCATCTAATCTTTTTGCATTTGTCGCCCTAAGTGGTAAGAGTATGCCCAGACGTGGGTCCCATGCTCACTACGCCCCTAGATTCAAGCTAGCTCGGCTGATGTGAGGGTGATACCCCGAAACCAGTCCCAGGATGCTTGTTTCTGGTCCAAGGAGGACCTTGCCAGGCAGTTCTGGCTAGACTGTTCCCATGGGAAGCAGGGTCAAGACTGATTTGCATATGGCTGTGTTTAACCTGGAATCGCGTGGTGTGCAAAAAATTTATGGATTCAACCCAGATCAGTGACCGGGAGTGAATGTTTGTTTTGTTCAGAATTCCGTCCATCATCTTTTCTTTTTGCATTTTTCCCCCTAATTGGGAAGGGTATGCCCAGATGTGGGTCCCATGCTTGCTAGGCCACCAGATTCAAGCTAGCCTAGTTGATGATCGGTGATACTCTGAAACTAGTCCCAGGATGCTTGTTTCTGGTCCAGGGAGGACCTGGTCTGGCAGTTCCGGCGGGACTGTTCCCATTGGGAGCATGTTCAAGACTGATTTGCATATGGCTGGATCTAAACTGGAATGGCATGGCGTGCAAAAAAACGATGGATTCAACCCAGATGTGTGACAGAGGGTTAATGTTTGATTTTTTCAGCATTCCATCCATCATCTGTTTGTTTTGAACTTTCCAAATTGGCACTTTCAAACTTCTAATGAAAAATCCAACTTTACCTTGAAAGATGTTTATTTCATTACAATTTCATAGGTACCAAACATGACATACCCGCCTGCTCCCAATTAGGAATTACAGCTTATTAAAAGTAATACAGAACCCCCTAATGTTATTATATAGGAGGTGTAGGCCTCGCAGTAGTAAAAAATGGATTTAGGAATTATTCACTACCAGGAAATGTAAAACTTAAAAGTACATGCCCAACCTTTTAGTTACACGGCACCCCGCCCTATGGGCTACCTAGGGCCTACCTTGGGAGTGACTTATATGTAATAAAAGGGGAGTTTAAGGCTTGGCAAGGGGGTTTAATTGCCTAGTCGAAATGACAGTTTAAAACTGCATTTAGGTTGCAGTGGCAGACCTGGGACATGTTTTAAGATGCTACTTAAGTGGGTGGAAAACTAGTGCTGCAGGCCTACTGGTAGCTTTCAACTTACAGGTTCTGTGTTGTGTATATGGTATACCACTCTGCAAGGGACTTACATGTACTTTATATATGCCAATTGGGTATAAGCCAATGTAACCATGTTTGATCGAGAGAGCACTATCACTTTACCAATCGTTAGCAGTGGTAAAGTACATAGAGTCCTAAAAACAATAAAACAAATTCAACAAAAAGTGGAGGCAAGGGGCAAAAGGTTTAGATATGACCCTGCAGAAAGGGCCAGGTCCAACTTAACCCTTCCAGCCTAAAACCAGTGTAGACTAATCAATACCTTGATGAACTTCTCTGTTTAGGCGATAGAACATGGACAGTGGTCCTGTACTGAGGGAACCCTTGTCAGTTCTAGGCCCTTCTGAATTCAGTTGGATCCCTCTGTCTGCACTCTGCTGAGCGACTGAACTAACCCACGAGGATCCCTTCTCCTCACCTGTGGACCTCATCTGTGCTGCTCGTAACCCTAATTTGCTCCTAGATGGGATGGCTGACATATTCATGCATGCTTTTACAACACATGCTGTTAGATTTGGGGGTCTCTAGTTGGCAGAGGTAGGTACCTTTGACCAAATAGGGACCCTTGCATCTAGTCAGGGTAAGGGGGTACACTCCTAAAATAACCCCTGCTCACCCCCTTGGTAGCTTGGCACGAGCAGACAGGCTTATCTCAGAGGCAGTGTGTAAAGCATTTGTGAACACATACAGTAATCAAGTGACAACACTACAGATGGACACCACACCAGTTGTATATTAAAAATAAGTATTCTTTATATAGATTTAACACAAGACCACAAACGACAAAAATCCACAATACTGTACTTCAAAAATGGTAGACTTAGCTTAGTTCTCTTAAGATGTAAAATGCAACACTTTGAGTTCAATGTACCTTAGGATGCGTAACGCTATACAACGAAAGTGTTGCAGGGAAGGTGATGCGCGGTTCCTTACACGCAAGAACGGTGATGCGTCGGGTCCCTACTGATGCGTAGGGGATGCGTCGGTTCTTCTCCACATGGGGAGGTGATGCGTCGGTTTCTTACTGTGCTTCCGTGGCGATGCGACAAGCAGCGCCGTGATGCGATGAAGATCCGGTGCAATGAAACAAAGATGGCATCTTCTTCTCGATGCGACACGATACGTGCACGCCCGACGGCCGTGCGGCGACTCAACGATTCTTCTGGGCCGCGACAGGCCCTGCGACACGCTTCCCGGTGATGCGGCGGCGTCTGATGCGACGCCGATCCTCTTCTCCGGCGATGCGTGGCGCTTCGGCAACGATGCGACGGCCGTGCGGTGACTCAAAGATTCTTCTGAGCCGCGACAGGCCCTGCGACACGCTTCTCGGTGATGCGGTGGCGTCTGATGCGACGTCGATCCTCTTCTCCGGCGATGTGAGGCGCTTCGGCAACAATGCGACGGCCGTGCGGTGACTCAACGATTCTTCTGAGCCGCGACAGGCTCTGCGACACGCTACCCGGTGATGCGGCAGCGTCTGATGCAAAGTCGATCCTCTTCTCCGGCGATGCGAGGCGCTTCGGCGATGATGCGACAGCTGCAGCGGCGGCGACACTCTTCTCCGTTGATGCGGCGGCATCTGATGCGACGTCGATCCTTTTCTCCGGCGATGCGAGGCGCTTCGGCTGCGACGCTTCTTCTTGGTGAGTCGCGCTTCCAGCTCCTTGCGACACGCAGTCCCTCAGAAAGCCCAGCACAGCAGCAGGCACTTTCCAAAAAGACTCTTGGGAGCTGGTTGGTGAAGTCTGTTGTCCCTGAGACTTCAGCAGGAGGCAAGCTCTATCTCAAGCCCTTGGAGATCCTTCACAAGTTGATGAAAGTACACACAAAGTTCCTCTCTCCTTTCTTTGGCAGTCAGGCAACCACTGCAGGCCAATCCCCCAAACAGCACTCAGCTTAGGGATAGTCTCTTCCTCAGTTTCTCTGGTACCTCTCCTCAGCAAAGGTTTCTTCTTGTTTCTCAAAAGTGATCTAAAGTTCTGGGGTTTGGGTCCCCTCTTTTATACTCATTTTCCCTTTGTTCTCTGAAGGCAGAGAGGACTTTGCCTAGTCCTAACCAGTTCTGGTCAGTCCTGGAGCACTTTGTTGACAAGACTCCTTCTTTCCTTTCACAGTGTAGGCCAGGGACATCAGACGCACCACAGGAGGTGGAGCCAGCATTGTGGAGAGAAGGCACAGCCCTATTCAGGTCCCAGGTGCAACTCCCCCCCCCCATCTCCATGCAGATCTCTCTATGCAGCCCTGTGCTGACTCACACTGTCTCCTGGAATCCCCCAGCCCCTGTCACTCAAACTCCAGACAAGGAATACACAATCTAGCAGAGGCAGGCTTGGATAGTTAGGCAAGAAAATACCTACTTTCTAAAAGTGGTATTTTCAAACACAAAGGGGCCAATTCCGATTCATGCCGGAAATCTCCCCGACCGAGCTGGACCCGGAGAGATTTCCGACCGAATCGGACTCTAGCAGTCCGACCGAATGAGTGCGATGCATCCGCATGCAATCGGACTCGATTCGGTCGGACTCCCATTGAAGTCAATGGGAGCCGGTCGTACAACGCGTACGCGGGCTCCCAATGACTCAATGGGTGCGAGGCGAACAAGGGCGCCCCCTACAGCGGGTACGCGTCGAACCGATTCGCACCGTACATGCACAGGTAGGGGGGACCCAGGGGTCCCCTCTGTGTGCAACTCACGCGGCTACGCGTACAGGGGGGTCCGACACGGACCCCCAAAGTGCGGCTCCGACTGCTCTTTGGAGCCGGACTGCGCAAGTCGGTCGGACTGCTCGAGGCGCGCATCGTACTTACCCGGCCGGGGAACGTCTCCATTGCGCGGTGCAAGTCGTCTCCGTGCGAGTCGGTCGGAGCGGTTGGGTCCCGCGAACGAGTCGGTCGGCGATTTCACGAGCGCTCGCATCGTACTCGCTCGCCCGGATGCATGCACGAATCGGTCGGAAACGAGGGCTCCGAATCGGATCCGGTAAAGCCGACTCCGATTCGGTGCCCTACCGGCCGAGATCGGAATCAGCCCCAGAATGTTAAAACCAACTTCACTAAAAGATGTATTTTATCATTCTGAGTTCAGGCATACTAAATTTGTTTTTCTACCATGTTCCCTGGGTCAGTTAGGATTATAAGATGTAATAATCAAACTGCCCATTTTGGCCTTTGGGGAACAGGTAGCCTTGCAATAGTGAAAAACGAAAATTGCTGTAATTCACTATTAGGACATGCCACACACATCAGGGCATGTCCTACCTTATACTTACAATGCACCCTGCCCTTGGGCCTACGATAGGGGTGTCTGATATGAAGAAAAGGGAAGGTTTAGGGACTGGCAAGTGGGTGCACTTGCCCAGTCAACATGGCAGTACCAGACTGCACACAGGCTCTGCAATGGCAGACCTGAGACACACTTTTACAGGCTGCTTCTGTGGGTGGCACAACCAGTGCTGCAAGCCCACCAGCAGCATTGGATTTACAAGCCCTGGGCACACTCAGTGCACTGTACTAGGGTCTGACAAGTAAACCAATCCAGCCAATCATGGAGTCACTAATCCATACATCAATTTACCATAGGGAGCACTTGCACTGTGGCACTGAATAGCAGTGGCACAGTGCCCAAAGCATCTATAACCAGCAAAAACACATGAGGCAAAAGCAAAAAATGGAAGGGAGACCCACGCCAACAGTGCCAGGTCTAACACGTGTCCCCTCCAGCTGAAATGTGGGGAGAACTACCCTACCTCCTGGGAGTTCTCATCACTAAGGCAGAAAAATCTGGACAGACCATCAGCATTGGCGTGTTCTGTACCAGGGCGGTGTTCCACCGTGAAGTCCATCCCCTGTAGGGAAATGGACCACCTCAACAGCTTTGGATTCTCACCCCTCATCTGCAACAACCATCTGCGGGGCCTGTGGTCTGTCTGAACCCGGAAGTGAGTCCCAAACAGGTATGGTCTCAACTTCTTCAGTGCCCAGACCACAGCAAATGCCTCACGCTCAATCGCACTCCACCTCTGTTCCAGTCGAAGTAACCTCCTACTGATGAAGGCTATGGGTTGATCTAGGCCCTCCTCATTTATCTGTGACAAAACAGCCCCCACACCATGCTCCGAAGCGTCAGTTTGAACGATAAATTCTCTGGAGAAGATGGGTGCACATGGCAGTTTTCAGGGCCTCAAAAGCTTTCTGACAGGTGTCAGTCCAAATCACTTTCTTGGGCTGCTTCCTGAAAGTCAGCTCAGTCAAGGGTGCAACGATGTTGCCATACCCCTTGGCAAACCTCCTGTAATACCCAGTGAGTCCAAAAAAGGCTCTCACCTCTGTCTGGGTCTTGGGGGGCTCCCAAGCCAGGATGGTCTCAATCTTGGGCTGTAGGGGCGCCACCTGGCCAATCCCAACCTGGTGTCCCAAGTACACCACGGAACCCTGCCCGATCTGGCACTTACTCGCCTTAATCGTGAGGCCTGCCCTCCGCAGCGCCATCAACACTTCCCAGAGGTGGCGCAGATGTTCTTCCCAACTGGCGTTGAACACTGCAATGTCATCCAGGTAGGCGGCACTGAACTCTTCCAGTCCAGCCAACACCTGGTTGACCAACCTCTGAAAGGTGGCAGGGGCATTCTTCATCCCAAAGGGCATAACCCGGAACTGGTAGTGCCCATCAGGTGTGGAGAATGCTGACCTCTCTCTTGCCCCATCAGTCAAGGCGATCTGCCAGTACCCAGACGTTAAGTCAAACGTGCTGAGGTACCGTGCAGCCCCTAACCGATCGATGAGCTCATCAGCTCTGGGGATGGGGTGCGCGTCAGTCCTCGTGACTGTATTGAGCCCTCGGTAGTCCACACAGAACCGGAGTTCTGGCGTGGCACCCGGTGCGGCAGCCTTTGGGACCAAGACCACTGGGCTGGCCCAAGGAATGTTAGAGGACTCAATCACCCCTAACGCAAGCATCTTGGAGACCTCCTCCTTGATGTAAGCTCTCACCCTGTCAGTTACCCTGTAAGTTTTGTGCTTAACAGGAGGACTGGCTCCAGTGTCCACATCATGGACGCACCAATCAGTGACACTGGGAATCAGGGAGAACAGATCAGAAAACTGCCCCAGCAACTGGTGACAGTCATTCTGTTGCTCAGGGGTCAGGGTGGAAGAGAGGTTCACACCATCCACTGACCCATCTTGCTCTGTCACCGACAGGAGGTCAGGAAGAGGCTCAGTCTCCTCCTCCATTCCAGCATCTGTCGCTAAGAGCATGCCCACGTCGGACCTCTCCAAGTGGGGCTTCAGGCGGTTGACATGCAGGACCCGCAAGGGGTTCCTGGGAGACCGCAAGTCCACCAAGTAGGTAACAGGACTCTTGCGCTCCACCACCTCAAATGGTCCGGTCCACTTATCCTGGAGCGCACACGGCTCCACTGGGGCCATGACCCACACTTTCTGACCAGGCTGAAGCTCTACCAGAGTGGCATTCTGGTCGTACGACCGCTTCATCTCCTCCTGGCTGGCTTCCAGATTCGCCTCAGCGAGTTGCCTGAAACGCCTAGTCTGGTTCCTGAAGGCCAGCATGTAGCTATATACATCCTGGGGAGGTTTCCTGGGAGATTGCTCCCAGCATTCCTTGACCAGACTCAGAGGTCCTCTCACTGGGTGACCATAGAGAAGCTCAAAGGGGCTGAACCCTAGAGATTTCTGTGGTACCTCACGGTATGCAAAGAGCAGGCATGGTAAGAGGACGTCCCACTTACGCCTCATAGGTTCCTGAAGACCCATAATCATGCCTTTTAGGGTCCGGTTGAATCTCTCAACCAACCCATTTCCTTGGGGGTGGTAAGGAGTGGTGAACTTATAAGTTACCCCACACTCCTGCCACAGGGACTTCATATACTTAGAAATAAAGTTTGTACCTCGGTCAGACACTACCTCTCTAGGGAATCCCACTCGGGAGAAAATTCCCATCAGTGCCCGTCCCACCACGGGGCCGTCACTGTCCTCAGAGGTATGGCTTCCGGGTACCGGGTGGCATGGTCCACCAAGACCAGGATGAACCTGTTGCCCATGGCTGTCTTGGGGTCCAGTGGCCCCACAATGTCAATACCCACCCGTTCAAAGGGGGGTGCTGACCACAGGGAATGGCTGGAGAGGAGCCTTCTGCTTCCTCCCACTCTTTCCACTTGCCTGGCAAGTCTGACAGGTCCTGCAGTGAGTATCTGAATTCCTGCACATTTGGGGCCAATAAAAGTGGGTGACAAGCCTCTCAAAGGTCTTGTCCTGCCCCAAATGTCCTGCTAACGGCACATCATGAGCCAGCCCCAGTAGGAAAGCTCTGAAGCGCTGGGGTACCACCAGCACAAGGGCTGACCCAGGCTCAGCAACCTTAGGCTCAGTATACAGGAGACCATTCTCCCAGTAGATCCAAATGTGATCCAGACTGATCACCTGCTGCCTGGTCTGCAGCCTGCTGCCGCAAACCCACAAGAGAAGGGCACTCCTTCTGCTCCACGCAGAACTCTTCCCTGGAGAGTCCTCCTTCCTGCTGCCAATGGGTCAGCTCAGGCAGGTCCCCCAGTTCAGCTACCTGTTCCCCTGTAGGCTCCAGGGCATCCCCCTCAGGGTCTACCTCCTCCTGGACCGTGGGAACTTCATGGGCCGGTTTCCCGCCCCCCGTGCCTCTTCTCTTTAAGGCAGGTACCTGGGCCTCCCTCTCAGGCTCCAGGTCCTCTTGAGCACCCTTACTGGCTGCCATGGACCGTGTGGTCACACACGCCCAGTCAGGCAGACCCAACATCTCCAAATGAGCACTTCGCTCCACCTTAGCCCAAGGTGAGCTCTCCAAATCGTTCCCGAACAAACAGTCAACAGGCATGGCTGGGCTCACAGCTACTTGAAGAGTACCAGAGACCCCCCCACTCAAAGGGAACCTGAGCCACCTTGCAGTGGCTCTCTGTGTTGTCAGCGGCAACAACTGGGTAAAATGCATTGGGGACAACCTGCTCTTCAGACACCAGGTGACACTTGACAGCTGTCACACTGGCTCCTGTGTCTCGAAGAGCCTCCACTCTATGGCCATTGATGGTCACCCACTGCCTATACTTTTTAGTGTTATCAGGCAGTTGGGTCCTGGGGACCACCTCACAGTCTCCTAAAGAGACAAGGGACATCTCTGCGGGCCCCCACCCACCTTGGACATCCATCTCCTCCCCCAGGGCTACACTCGCCATCTGCCGGGGTGGAGCACCAGTGGGTGCTGTCTTTCCAAACTGTGGGCACCGGGGATCATTAGACTTATGGCCCACTTCCCCACACTTGTAGCACCTCAGGGGTCCCCTAGGAACAGGTTTACCTGTCGGGACCCCGGGCTTCTTCTCAGGGGGAGGCTGGGAACCTTTCCCTTGGGGATTACTTTGGGGCCCTTTCTGGAACTCCCTCTGTTTACCCTTGTCCCCCGCACTCCTCTGCTGGGGACTCTGCCCACTCTTGGCTGAGTCTCCCACGTGACCCTTGTGGACCCGGGTGCTCACCCAGCGGTCCGCCTCCTCAGCAAGCTTCCTAGGGTTAGTCAGCCGGCTATCAATCAGGTGCTGGCGTAGCTCTGGAAAACAATTACTTGACAAGTGCTCCCATGCAATTAAATCAAAGATCCCCTCAAAATCATTAACTTTGCTACCCTTCACCCAACCATCCAATGCTCTGCAAAAGAAAGTTACATACTCTACCCATGTACCTGACTCCACCTTCTTGCAATTTCTAAACCTCTGTCTATACAATTCAGGAGTCAACCCATACCTGGACATCAATGCATCTTTCATGTGGCTATAAGAATTATGGACTTCAGAAGGCAAGTCTAACAGTGTGTCCTGCCCTCACTAAGGAACCGCCCCCACAACCCCGCTCCCCAATCCTTCTCAGGGACCCGGTGGGAAGACATGGCTACCTCATAGGCTTTGAACCACTGCCCAATATCATCATTCTTATAAAACTCTCTCACCACATCTTTAGGAATATACACCCTTGCTTCAACAGGCATGGACGGTGTGCTGCCACCAGAGGGAGTAATCTCTAAGCTTGTAGCTTTCAACTCCAACTCCCTCAAATTTTTCTCATGCTCCAACTGCATTCTCTTTTCCTCCAGGGCCAATCTCCTATTCTCTAACTCCAGTTGCCCACCCAACTTGAGCTTGGCAAGCTCCAATTCGTGCATCCTGTTTTCTTTCCTGTCCGCCAACTCCTCTGGGGACAGGCCTTTGGCAGAAACACTGCTACCTGCTGGGGAGGTTGCTCTCCTCCCCCCTGGACCAAATGGCCCCTCCAGCTGCTCATCTGCATTTTCAACCCCGTCCTCATTCTCAGGGGTATTCCTTGCTTCGACCCAGGCCCTCAGCGCCTTTTGGAACTCATCCTTCTTGGTGAGACCGTTCATTGCAACTTTAAATTTTCTGCAGAAGTGCTTCAGCTGTTTCACATTGTAGCATTCTAGTTTCTCCTCTTCCCACTCATAATCAACAGATGCTATGGATGCTGCTTTATCCATTGTGGTTAAACTTGGCAGTTCTTTGCAAAAATAGAAAATCCCAGGAAAAACAATCTACCAAAAGTATGTGGTCGCGTTTTGGTCTGCACTCACTAGTAGTGTTCACCAATCACTGTACATGAGTCACAAATGCAAGTCCAGAATCCTCACCGCTGACCACCAATGTTAGATTTGGGGGTCTCTAGTTGGCAGAGGTAGGTACCTTTGACCAAATAGGAACCCTTGCGTCTAGTCAGGGTAAGGGGGTACACTCCTAAAATAACCCCTGCTCACCCCCTTGGTAGCTTGGCACGAGCAGACAGGCTTATCTCAGAGGCAGTGTGTAAAGCATTTGTGAACACATACAGTAATTAAGTGACAACACTACAGATGGACACCACACCAGTTGTATATTAAAAATAAGTATTCTTTATATAGATTTAACACAAGACCACAAACGACAAAAATCCACAATACTGTACTTCAAAAATGGTAGACTTAGCTTAGTTCTCTTAAGATGTCAAATGCGACACTTTGAGTTCAATGTACCTTAGGATGTGTAACGCTATACAACGAAAGTGTTGCAGGGAAGGTGATGCGTCGGTTCCTTACACGCAAGAACGGTGATGCGTCGGGTCCCTACTGATGCGTAGGTGATGCGTCGGTTTCTTACTGCGCTTCCGTGGCGATGCGACAAGCAGCGCCGTGATGCGATGAAGATCCGGTGCAATGAAACAAAGATGGCGTCTTCTTCTCGATGCGACACGATGCGTGCACGCCCGACGGCCGTGCGGCGACTCAACGATTCTTCTGGGCTGCGACAGGCCCTGCGAAACGCTTCCCGGTGATGCGGCGGCGTCTGATGCGACGTCGATCCTCTTCTCCGGTGATGCGAGGCGCTTGAGCAATGATGCGACGGCCGTGCGGTGACTCAACGATTCTTCTGAGCCGCGACAGGCCCTGCGACACGCTTCCTGGTGATGCGGCGGCGTCTGATGCGACGTCGATCCTCTTCTCCGGCGATGCGAGGCGCTTCAGCAACGATGCGACGGCCGTGCCGTGACTCAACGATTCTTCTGAGCCGCAACAGGCCCTGCGACACGCTACCCGGTGATGCGGCAGCGTCTGATGCAACGTCGATCCTCTTCTCCGGCGATGCGAGGCGCTTTGGCGATGATGCGACAGCTGCAGCGGCGGCGACGCTCTTCTCCATTGATGCGGCGGCATCTGATGCGACGTCGATCCTTTTCTCCGGCGATGCGAGGCGCTTCGGCTGCGGCGACGCTTCTTCTTCGTGAGTCGCGCTTCCAGCTCCTTGCGACACGCAGTCCCTCAGAAAGCCCAGCACAGCAGCAGGCACTTTCCAAAAAGACTGTTGTGGAGCTGGTTGGTGAAGTCTGTTGTCCCTGAGACTTCAGCAGGAGGCAAGCTCTATCTCAAGCCCTTGGAGATCCTTCACAAGTTGATGAAAGTACACACAAAGTTCCTCTCTCCTTTCTTTGGCAGTCAGGCAACCACTGCAGGCCAATCCCCCAAACAGCACTCAGCTTAGGGATTGTCTCTTCCTCAGTTTCTCTGGTTCCTCTCTTCAGCAAAGGTTTCTTCTTGTTTCCCAAAAGTGATCTAAAGTTCTGGGGTTTGGGTCCCCTCTTTTATACTCATTTTCCCTTTGTTCTCTGAAGGCAGAGAGGCCTTTGCCTAGTCCAAACCAGTTCTGGTCAGTCCTGGAGCACTTTGTTGACAAGACTCCTTTCCTTTCACAGTGTAGGCCAGGGACATCAGACGCACCACAGGAGGTGGAGCCAGCATTGTGGAGGGAAGGCACAGCACTATTCAGGTCCCAGGTGCAACTCCTCCCCCCATCTCCATGCAGATCTCTCTATTCAGCCCTGTGCTGACTCACCCTGTCTCCTGGAATCCCCCAGCCCCTGTCACTCAAACTCCAGACAAGGAATACACAACCTAGCAGAGGCAGGCTTGGATAGTTAGGCAAGAAAATACCTACTTTCTAAAAGTGGTATTTTCAAACACAGAATGTTAAAACCAATTTCACTTAAAGATGTATTTTATCATTCTGAGTTCAGGCATACTAAATTCGTTTTTCTACCATGTTCCCTGGGTCAGTTAGGATTATAAGATGTAATAATCAAACTGCCCATTCTGGCCTATGGGGAACAGGTATCCTTGCAATAGTGAAAAAGCGAAAATGGCTGTAATTCACTATTAGGACATGCCAAACACATCAGGGCATGTCCTACCTTATACTTACAATGCACCCTGCCCTTGGGCCTACCATAGGGGTGTCTGATATGACGAAAAGGGAAGGTTTAGGGACTGGCAAGTGGGTGCACTTGCCCAGTCAACATGGCAGTACCAGACTGCACACAGTCTCTGCAATGGCAGACCTGAGACACACTTTTACAGGCTGCTTCTGTGGGTGGCACAACCAGTACTGCAAGCCCACCAGCAGCATTGGATTTACAAGCCCTGGGCACACTCAGTGCACTGTACTAGGGTCTGACAAGTAAACCAATACAGCCAATCATGGAGTCACTAATCCATACATCAATTTACCATAGGGAGCACTTGCACTGTGGCACTGAATAGCAGTGGCACAGTGCCCAAAGCATCTATAACCAGCAAAAACACATGAGGCAACAGCAAAAAATGGAATGGAGACCCACGCCAACAGTGCCAGGTCTAACACGTGTCCCCTCCAGCTGAAATGTGGGGAGAACTACCCTACCTCCTGGGAGTTCTCATCGCTAAGGCGGAAAAATCTGGTCAGACCATCAGCATTGGCGTGTTCTGTACCAGGGCGGTGTTCCACCGTGAAGTCCATCCCCTGTAGGGAAATGGACCAACTCAACAGCTTTGAATTCTCACCCCTCATCTGCATCAACCATCTGAGGGGCCTGTGGTCTGTCTGAACCCGGAAGTGAGTCCCAAACAGGTATGGTCTCAACTTCTTCAGTGCCCAGACCACAGCAAATGCCTCACGCTCAATCGCACTCCACCTCTGTTCCCGTGGAAGTAACCTCCTACTGATGAAGGCTACGGGTTGATCTAGGCCCTCCTCATTTATCTGTGACAAAACAGCCCCCACACCATGCTCTGAAGCGTCTGTTTAAGAAGTTGGGTGCCAGGAGCACGGGCGCCGTGCACATGGCAGTTTTTAGGGCCTCAAAAGCTTTCTGACAGGTGTCAGTCCAAATCACTTTCTTGGGCTGCTTCCTGGAAGTCAGCTCAGTCAAGGGTGCAACGATGTTGCCATACCCCTTGACAAACCTTCTGTAATATCCAGTGAGTCCTAAAAAGGCTCTCACCTCTGTCTGGTTCTTGGGGGGCTCCCAAGCCAGGATGGTCTCAATCTTGGGCTGTAGAGGCGCCACCTGGCCGCTCCCAACCTGGTGTCCCAAGTACACCACGGAACCCTGCCCGATCTGGCACTTACTCGCCTTAATCGTGAGGCCTGCCCTCCGCAGCGCCATCAACACTTCCCAGAGGTGGCGCAGATGTTCTTCCCAACTGGCGCTGAACACTGCAATGTCATCCAGGTAGGCGGCACTGAACTCTTCCAGTCCAGCCAACACCTGGTTGACCACCTCTGAAAGGTGGCAGGGGCATTCTTCATCCCAAAGGGCATAACCTGGAACTGGTAGTGCCCATCTGGTTTGGAGAATGCTGACCTCTCTCTTGCCCCATCAGTCAAGGCGATCTGCCAGTACCCAGACGTTAAGTCAAACGTGCTGAGGTACCGTGCAGCCCCTAACCGATCGATGAGCTCATCAGCTCTGGGGATGGGGTGCGCGTAAGTCCTCGTGACTGAATTGAGCCCTCAGTAGTCCACACAGAACCGGAGTTCTGGCGTGGCACCCGGTGCGGCAGCCTTTGGGACCAAGACCACTGGGCTGGCCCAAGGACTGTTAGAGGACTCAATCACCCCTAACGCAAGCATCTTGGAGACCTCCTCCTTGATGCAAGCTCTCACCCTGTCAGTTACCCTGTAAGTTTTGTGCTTAACAGGAGGACTGGCTCCAGTGTCCACATCATGGACGCACCAATCAGTGACACTGGGAATCAGGGAGAACAGATCAGAAAACTGCCCCAGCAACAGGTGACAGTGATTCTGTTGCTCAGGGGTCAGGGTGGAAGAGAGGTTCACACCATCCACTGACCCATCTTGCTCTGTCGCCGACAGGAGGTCAGGAAGAGGCTCAGTCTCCTCCTCCATTCCAGCATTTGTCGCTAAGAGCATGCCCACTTCGGACCTCTCCAAGTGGGGCTTCAGGCGGTTGACATGCAGGACCCGCAAAGGGTTCCTGGGAGACCGCAAGTCCACCAAGTAGGTAACAGGACTCTTGCGCTCCACCACCTCAAATGGTCCGGTCCACTTATCCTGGAACGCACACGGCTCCACTGGGGCCATGACCCACACTTTCTGACCAGGCTGAAGCTCTACCAGAGTGGCATTCTGGTCGTACCACCGCTTCATCTCCTCCTGGCTGGCTTCCAGATTCGCCTGAGCGAGTTGCCTGAAACGCCTAGTCTGGTTCCTGAAGGCCAGCATGTAGCTATATACATCCTGGGGAGGTTTCCTGGGAGATTGCTCCCAGCCTTCCTTGACCAGACTCAGAGGTCCTCTCACTGGGTGACCATAGAGAAGCTCAAAGGGGCTGAACCCTAGAGATTTCTGTGGCACCTCACGGTATGCAAAGAGCAGGCATGGTAAGAGGACGTCCCACTTACGCTTCATAGGTTCCTCAAGACCCATAATCATGCCTTTTAAGGTCCAGTTGAATCTCTCAACCAACCCATTTCCTTGGGGGTGGTAAGGAGTGGTGAACTTATAAGTTACCCCACACTCCTGCCACAGGGATTTCATATACTTGAAAATGAAGTTTGTACCTCGGTAAGACACTACCTTTCTAGGGAATCTCACTCGGGAGAAAATTCCCATCAGTGCCCGTCCCACCACGGGGGCCATCACTGTCCTCAGAGGTATGGCTTCTGGGTACCGGGTGGCATGGTCCACCGAGACCAGGATGAACCTGTTGCCCATGGCTGTCTTGGGGTCCAGTGGCCCCACAATGTCAATACCCACCCGTTCAAAGGGGGTGCTGACCACAGGGAATGGCTGGAGAGGAGCCTTCTGCTTCCTCCCACTCTTTCCACTTGCCTGGCAAGTCTGACAGGTCCTGCAGTGAGTATCTGAACTCCTGCGCATTTGGGGCCAATAAAAGTGGGTGACAAGCCTCTCAAAGGTCTTGTCCTGCCCCAAATGTCCTGCTAACGGCATATCATGAGCCAGCCCCAGTAGGAAGGCTCTGAAGCGCTGGGGTACCACCAGCACACGGGCTGACCCATGCTCAGCAACCTTAGGCTCAGTATACAGGAGACCATTCTCCCAGTAGATCCAATGTGATCCAGACTGATCACCTGCTGCCTGGTCTGCAGCCTGCTGCCGCAAACCCACAAGAGAAGGGCACTCCTTCTGCTCCACGCAGAACTCTTCCCTGGAGGGTCCTCCTTCCTGCTGCCAATGGGTCAGCTCAGGCAGGTCCCCCAGTTCAGCTACCTGTTCCCCTGTAGGCTCCAGGGCATCCCCCTCAGGCTCTACCTCCTCCTGGACCATGGGAACTTCGGGGGCCGGTTTCCCGCACCCCCTGCCTCTTCTCTTTAAGGCAGGTACCTGGGCCTCCCTCTCAGGCTCCAGGTCCTCTTGAGCACCCTTACTGGCTGCCATGGACCGTGTGGTCACACACGCCCAGTCAGGCAGACCCAACATCTCAAAATGAGCACTTCGCTTCACCTTAGCCCAAGGTGAGCTCTCCAAATCGTTCCCCAACAAACAGTCAACAGGCATGGCTGGCCTCACAGCTACTTGAAGAGTACCAGAGACCCCCCCCCACTCAAAGGGAACCTGAGCCACCTTGCAGTGGCTCTCTGTGTTGTCAGCGGCAACAACTGGGTAAAATGCATTGGGGACAACCTGCTCTTCAGACACCAGGTGACACTTGACAGCTGTCACACTGGCTCCTGTGTCTCGAAGAGCCTCCACTGCCTATACTTTTTAGTGTTATCAGGCAGTTGGTTCCTGGGGACCACCTCACAGTCTCCTAAAGAGACAAGGGACATCTCTGCGGGCCCCCACCCACCTTGGACACCCATCTCCTCCCCCAGGGCTACACTCGCCATCTGCCGGGGTGGAGCACCAGTGGGTGCTGTCTTTCCAAACTGTGGGCACCGGGGAACATTAGACTTATGGCCCACTTCCCCACACTTGTAGCACTTCAGGGGTCCCCTAGGAACAGGTTTACCTGTCGGGGCCCCGGGCTTCTTCTCAGGGGGAGGCTGGGAACCTTTCCCTTGGTTCCCTTGGGGATTACTTTGGGGCCCTTTCTGGAACTCCCTCTGTTTACCCTTGTCCCCCCCACTCCTCTCCTGGGGACCCTGCCCACTCTTGGCTGAGTCTCCCACGTGACCCTTGTGGACCCGGGTACTCACCCAGCGGTCCGCCTCCTCAGCAAGCTTCCTAGGGTTAGTCAGCCGGCTATCAATCAGGTGCTGGCGTAGCTCTGGAAAACAATTACTTGACAAGTGCTCCCATGCAATTAAATCAAAGAGCCCCTCAAAATCATTAACTTTGCTACCCTTCACCCAACCATCCAATGCCCTGCAAAAGAAAGTTACATACTCTACCCATGTACCTGACTCCACCTTCTTGCAATTTCTTAACCTCTGTCTATACAATTCAGGAGTCAACCCATACCTGGACATCAATGCATCTTTCATGTGGCTATAAGAATTATAGACTTCAGAAGGCAAGTCTAACAGTGTGTCCCGCCCCATCACTAAGGAACCGCCCCCACAACCCAGCTCCCCAATCCTTCTCAGGGACCCGGTGGGAAGACATGGCTACCTCATAGGCTTTGAACCACTGCCCAATATCATCATTCTTATAAAACTCTCTCACCACATCTTTAGGAATATACACCCTTGCTTCAACAGGCATGGACGGTGTGCTGCCACCAGAGGGAGTGATCTCTAAGCTTCTAGCTTTCATCTCCAACTCCCTCAAATTTTTCTCATGCTCCAACTGCATTCTCTTTTCCTCCAGGGCCAATCTCCTATTCTCTAACTCCAGTTGCCCACCCAACTTGAGCTTGGCACACTCCAATTCGTGCATCCTGTTTTCCTTCCTGTCCGCCAACTCCTCTGGGGACAGGCCTTTGGCAGAAACACTGCTACCTGCTGGGGAGGTTGCTCTCCTCCCCCCTGGACCAAATGGCCCCTCCAGCTGCTCATCTGCATTCTCAACCCCGTCCTCATTCTCAGGGGTATTCCTTGCTTCGACCCAGGCCCTCAGCGCCTTTTGGAACTCATCCTTCTTGGTGAGACCGGTCATTGCAACTTTAAATTTTCTGCAGAAGTGCTTCAGCTGTTTCACATTGTAGCATTCTAGTTTCTCCTCTTCCCACTCATAATCAACAGATGCTATGGATGCTGCTTTATCCATTGTGGTTAAACTTGGCAGTTCTTTGCAAAAATAGAAAATCCCAGGAAAAACAATCTACCAAAAGTATGTGGTCGCGTTTTGGTCTGCACTCACTTGTAGTGTTTACCAATCACTGTACATGAGTCACAAATGCAAGTCCAGAATCCTCACCGCTGACCACCAATGTTAGATTAGGGGGTCTCTAGTTGGCAGAGGTAGGTACCTTTGACCAAATAGGGACTCTTGCGTCTAGTCAGGGTAAGGGGGTACACTCCTAAAATAACCCCTGCTCACCACCTTGGTAGCTTGGCACGAGCAGACAGGCTTATCTCAGAGGCAGTGTGTAAAGCATTTGTGAACACATACAGTAATCAAGTGACAACACTACAGATGGACACGACACCAGTTGTATATTAAAAATCAGTATTCTTTATATAGATTTAACACAAGACCACAAACGACAAAAATCCACAATAATGTACTTCAAAAATGGTAGACTTAGCTTAGTTCTCTTAAGATGTAAAATGCGACACTTTGAGTTCAATGTACCTTAGGATGCGTAACGCTATACAGTGAAAGTGTTGCAGGGAAGGTGATGCTTCGGTTCCTTACACGCAAGAACGGTGATGCGTCGGGTCCCTACTGATGCGTAGGGGATGTGTCGGTTCTTCTCCGCGTGGGGAGGTGATGCGTTGGTTTCTTACTGCGCTTCCGTGGCGATGCTTCAAGCAGCGCCTTGATGCGATGAAGATCCGGTGCAATGAAACAAAGATGGCGTCTTCTTCTCGATGCGACATGATGCGTGCACGCCAGACGGCCGTGCGGCAACTCAACGATTCTTCTGGGCCGCGACAGGCCCTGCGACACGCTTCCCGGTGATGCGGCGGCGTCTGATGCGACGTCGATCCTCTTCTCCGTCGATGCGAGGCGCTTCGGCAACGATGCGACGGCTGTGCGGTGACTCAACGATTCTTCTGAGCCGCGACAGGCCCTGCGACACGCTACCCGGTGATGCGGCGGCGTCTGATGCGACGTCGATCCTCTTCTCCGGCGATGCGAGGCGCTTCGGCGATGATGAGACAGCTGCAGCGGCGGCGACACTTTTCTCCGTTGATGCGGCAGCGTCTGATGCGACGTCGATCCTTTTCTCCGGCGATGCGAGGTGCTTCGGCTGCGGCGGCGACGCTTCTTCGTGAGTCACGCTTCCAGCTCCTTGCGACACGCAGTCCCTCAGAAAGCCGAGCACAGCAGCAGGCACTTTCCAAAAAGACTCTTGGGGAGCTGGTTGGTGAAGTCTGTTGTTCCTGAGACTTCAGCAGGAGGCAAGCTGTATCTCAAGCCCTTGGAGATCTTTCACAAGTTGATGAAAGTACACACAAAGTTCCTCTCTCCTTTCTTTGGCAGTCAGGCAACCACTGCAGGCCAATCCCCCAAACAGCACTCAGCTTAGGGATAGTCTCTTCCTCAGTTTCTCTGGTTCCTCTCGTCAGCAAAGGTTTCTTCTTGTTTCCCAAAAGTGATCTAAAGTTCTGGGGTTTGGGTCCCCTCTTTTATACTCATTTTCCCTTTGTTCTCTGAAGGCAGAGAGGCCTTTGCCTAGTCCAAACCAGTTCTGGTCAGTCCTGGAGCACTTTGTTGACAAGACTCCTTCTTTCCTTTCACAGTGTAGGCCAGGGACATCAGACGCACCACAGGCGGTGGAGCCAGCATTGTGGAGGGAAGGCACAGCACTATTCAGGTCCCAGGTGCAACTCCTCCCACCCATCTCCATGCAGATCTCTCTATTCAGCCCTGTGCTGACTCACCCTGTCTCCTGGAATCCCCCAGCCCCTGTCACTCAAACTCCAGACAAGGAATACACAACCTAGCAGAGGCAGGCTTGGATAGTTAGGCAAGAAAATACCTACTTTCTAAAAGTGGTATTTTCAAACACAGAATGTTAAAACCAACTTCACTAAAAGATGTATTTTATCACTCTGAGTTCAGGCACACTAAATTTGTTTTTCTACCATGTTCCCTGGGTCAGTTAGGATTATAAGATGTAATAATCAAACTGCCCATTCTGGCCTATGGGGAACAGGTAGCCTTGCAATAGTGAAAAACGAAAATGGCTGTAATTCACTATTAGGACATGCCACACACATCAGGGAATGTCCTACTGTCGTGTGGTTTGTGTCCTTTTGCCTGCTTTGTTATGCTAGCTTAGGCCTGGCTGCCATCTTGCCTCTTTTGCACACGTTCCTTCTGACTTTGTTTTTCAGTCTCTGATAGTGTCCGGCTAAAATAGAATTGTTTAGCCTCCTTCTCTTTTCCTTGTGGGCTTCGTCTGCACAGTTTGTACAAGGTCGAATACCAACGTCCCTTGCCCTTGCTGATTTGGTCAGGCACTCACACTTAGACATAACACGAAATACTGGAGAAATTCATGTGCTTTTAATATAGAGATTTTCGCTGTATGAGGGCACTTGGAGAGAACCTTTCCAGAGAGAAGAGCTGTGCTTGTCTGATGATGTAAACCGTACATCTATTTCTAGAGGTATGGGGGTCCGCATGTCAAAGCCCAGAGGTCTTCTATTTTTATAATAAACTAGTTCTTAGCACGGGGAGGGTGGACAGGTCATTTAGCCTTATTTCCACTGTCTTTATAAAATGCTATCCCCGTTTGTATTCTATGGAATTGTAACAATGTTCACTATTTTATCATTATTCACAATGCTGATAGTACTAGCACGTGTACTGTATCTTAGAGCACGTTAGTTGAAATAAACATTTTAAACTATTCAGTGACTCTTATTACGCACGTTGTGGACAAGTATGAGTGATATATGAAAGAGTGTTCTTACTCCTGCGAGTCCTGAGAAAGAGAGACCGTGTTCTGGGTTGTCTAATTATTGGTAGCTATGCTGCTAATGAGACGCTACTGCTAGCCGGATTGGGGTTGTAGGTTCTGAGGTCTATGGTTGGCTCACCACTATATTCTGAGGTCCTATTATCCTGTGCATAGCTCTGTGTATGTACAGAATCCCTACGACATGGCGCCACCAACGAAGTGGGCTGCTTATCTGCGAGACGCTTGAGTAGTATTTGTGCTTGTCCACAACCCCCTTCACATACGTTTCCGGAAACGGGTGTGAAGGTGATACCTCCTATATTGATGTTTTTATAGGTTCATTCAAGCTTGAAGTTATTAAAAGGTGCTAATATAGACCCACGATTGTGCTGCCTTGTATTAGGTTGTCGGTTATTCTTAGCCCTAATGGCTGTTGAAATTGCGGCACATAGTCGCGCGGCGCTCAAAGCTCATTTGACAGCGTATGGAGTGCCAGACGCTGGTGTCGATCTAATCTTCGTGGTACAAGCAGATCCTGCTTACCATTTTGAAGTCTTTTACTCATGGATCACCTTTGAGGCGGTGGATGGAACTGACAATACGTTCCATAAATATGAAGCCACCGCTATTCCAAATCATTACATTCTTTATCGGACTCTTGAAGTAACGCTCACGGCTTGGCAACACCGTGTTTGGTTTGATGGCGCCCTCCCACAACCGGTCTCCATGGTTAGATTAGGCCCCTTATCGATTGATGGGGCCACTTGGCCTGTCTTGGCCGGTTATACCCCACATCCGCGTTATATGATGCTACCGCTCGCAGACCTGCGTCTCTTGCATTCGTCTTTAATACGAGTACATAGGGCTTTAGTACAGTATGTTCTAGGCAACATCCAGCAAGCCCCTCCTGGAGTTGCTGCACGTCCAGCTGGGCCTGGCGGTGTAACCATAAGTCCCGTCATGGTTAATTCGGTGATGGGCAAGCGCCCACAACATAAGGATGATTTACCTTATTGGCTTGCAGAGAAATTTGACCAGCTGGAGGCTGTTTTCCCGAATACTTCTCCTGTGGATAAACACAGGATATTGACGATTAGTTTGCCAAAAGACTTGATTCCCGAGTTGACTGATTGTAACAACTGGGGTAAGGTGTTCGCTGCAGTATATGCGAAATGTTTCGGCACTCCTTCCATGACAGTTCTCCCCTCTGTAATCAAACGAGTAAGGATGAACATGGTCCTGAAGCAGCTGTGGAATTAGGGATGAGACTGGTGGGAGTGTTCGATGTAGTGGCTGAACTAATTCTTGGCAATGTCTCAGGGACGGGAAGGAAGTTTTTCTCACGGGGGAGTCATGCAATTCTACTGTGGGTAACTCCCTAGTATGTAAACACATTAAATTGCACGGAGCTTGTAATATTTCTGCCCCGAATCTTGCTTGTGTTTTAAAGGGTATTCCTGTTCCTTCTATTTCTCCTACTTTCACTGTGCTTGCAAATGAAGGCTATCTCCTTCTCAATAATCAGGACTGCTGCGGCATGCTGGCGGGCATTCCCTATATTGTAACGGTTTCCCACAGGGTTGTCTGCTGCAAGAATGTGCTTTTTCCTCCTCCGCACAGTATTGTAGATAGTTCTATTTGGCCTTCCATTCCGACTTTGAAGGCGAATTTCAATAAATTGAGCAGAATAAAGGCACTATTATTGAATCAGGAGGTTCTGCTTACATCCGCCCGGACGACTTTTATTCTCCAGGTGGCGAGTACTCACAGTGAGATACAGGCCCTTTTGAACACGAATCTCCCACAGCATTTCGGTGAATTAATTCACCGTATTTTCAATGCATCTCGCACTGAAGGGTTAGTGCATTTTTTTTAAAGTTGTGGGTTCTGGCCTTGTTACCTCTTTTCAGACTATTTTTGGTGTAATTCCAGCCTTTATTCATTCTATTTTTTCCAGCGTCTTTGGAGGTTTACCTTTGGTCCTCGGTTTGGCGGCTGGTGTATTGCTTTTGGTTTGTTTCCTCCGCAATGGCTGCACCTCATGGAGTTCTTCACCACCCAAGGCTACTTCTGATGCTCTGTGAGCGTATCCTCGAGGGATTCGGAGCCCTGCCATTGGCAACAGTTGGTGTGTCCTATACACTTTCTTTTCGCTTTGCGTATTTCACTTGCGTGCAACCTGTGATGTCCTGCATCCGATGTCCTTTCACTTGGTCCTTGGATTATTGCCTGTCAAATACGTCTCTGTCACACCCGGATTTTGTCCAGTTGGTGGACCCCTTAGAGGCCCATGAGCGGGTCTGTTACGGTGTGGGCTATATGGCGCGTGCGGCTGCACTTGGCATTTTGGCACAATGGGATGTCTGGGCGGCCGCTCAGACTCTCCCCGGACGCAGTTATATTGAATACCACGCAAGTTGTCCCGCAATTTTGTATACTACTTCCTCTTCTGAGGACCACGTTTGCAGTTTTGAGTTGCTCAACTGGATGGCATCTCTTTTTTCTGATGACTCTAACGATCTACTATTGGATGGTGTGGCATTTTTCTGCACTTATACATTGGACCGCTGAACTTTCCTGTTCTGTGCCCGACCTGCATGCAGTTTAAATGTTTTTTTTGTCCCTTTCGGGCCAGTTTTCAAATTGACATTTTTTTTGTTTCTGCTCAGTTTATTTGGAGTCTGTTTTCGTGTCTTGTTTTTTGTTTCTTGACTGACCAGGGGAGGGTGTCGTGTGGTTTGTGTCCTTTTGCCTGCTTTGTTATGCTAGCTTAGGCCTGGCTGCCATCTTGCCTCTTTTGCACACGTTCCTTCTGACTTTGTTTTTCAGTCTCTGATAGTGTCCGGCTAAAATAGAATTGTTTAGCCTCCTTCTCTTTTCCTTGTGGGCTTCGTCTGCACAGTTTGTACAAGGTCGAATACCAACGTCCCTTGCCCTTGCTGATTTGGTCAGGCACTCACACTTAGACATAACACGAACTACTGGAGAAATTCAAGTGCTTTTAATATAGAGATTTTCGCTGTATGAGGGCACTTGGAGAGAACCTTTCCAGAGAGAAGAGCTGTGCTTGTCTGATGATGTAAACCGTACATCTATTTCTAGAGGTATGTGTGAGAAGTTGGCCTGGCATATGCTGTCCACTAATTATAGTGGGCACCTTGCACCAGTCCAAACAACCTCTTATTGAAGATAGGTTAAAGACAACCTTATTGAAAGCTATCCTAGTGGTAGCTATGGAGAGCAGCCTTCAGGCTAAGTCTTGAAGGAATGTAAAGCAGCTTGTTTTACCAGTCTATAATCTCTTGAGTGACCAAATGAAAGAGCACCACACCAGGTATATATTCAAAATATATGTATTTATTGCTAAACACACCCCTCTAGTCTCTTTATGAGGCTAGAGTTCGAAGTACATAAGTTAGAAGTTATTTAAACACAGTAATAGCACAAATACACGTTTGGGCCCTAGGGGCGTACCAAACCATATACCAATAAAGTGGTATAAGAACCACGACTGAACTAGACACTAGGCCTAGAGCCTCTAGGAGTGCTTGGACCACAAGGAACCACCCAAGGTAGTGACACAGGGGACCCACGGGAGACGCGTGCAGTGTAAATACACAACCGCGATACGCCGTTGACTTCTATGGAGAAAGTTGTGATCGGGAAATTAGAGAAAAGGGACACTTAAAAGAGGACTTGGACCAAACCCTTTGAGATCTAGGACTTTGAAGAGTCTCTACCCACGGGAGCACCGGAGTACTCGTGTTACCTCACCCAGGGAAGCCGGGTGCATAGGTGCCTTTCGGGGTCGGGTTTCGTCGTCGATTTGAATGGCGATCTGCTGCAAAGTGCTGCTGGCGACCAAGTGAAAAGTGTCCGGGTGGATCCAAGAGTGGATCGGAGTTCTGAAGAACCTGAAAGCAAAGGGGTCAGAGTCTGGGTCACTAGCCAGTGACCAGGAAGGCGATGGACAGATGCCCACCGATGTTGAGTGCTTCAGGTGCATTGACAGTTGACTTGACTCTTCAGCCACGAGGTCCAGGAGGCGTTGTCGGTGACCAGGAGCAGGATTCGGGCTGGTACACAACGTCTGTCGAGTGCTGAGGTGTCGGCGACTGGATTAGACCCAACAAGCCTTGGCAACGGCAAGTCTTGATGCAGAGGAAGATCGTCGATGGCGCAGACCAGCAAGGTCTGGGGAACTCACCCAGCGACGGTAAGTGAGGGCTGGCCTGGAGCAACCAGGATGCCAAGTTAGAAAAAGATTGGCCTTCGTTAAGGGCTACTAACCAACGGGCTAGCGACCGCGAAGGAGCCTCGTGACGCCGCACGTGGATCTGGCTCACAGGACACTCGTGGAGTGGGGGCCAGTGATCTTCGGTGCAGTTGGTGCTGGAGGCTAGGGCTACTCGGAGCCCAAAGCACGACTTCTTGGGAGACCCAGAAGAGGATGCACTTGCAAATGTGTTTGGTGTCCAGGGGTCACGGTCTCAAGTCACCCACGATAGCCACGGGCCTCAGCTTTGCTGGGGACTGAGGGTAGCCTCGGGGAAGTCTGAGAATCCACCTCTGGTGATGCAATGACTTCGGCGTCCGACGGGAGCTTCAGAAATGCGAACTGGACAGATGCTTCTTTGGTGCCTGCCAAGCAGGGGAGTCACTCCTTGACCCCAAGGGAGATTCTTCTGTCCTCTAATCGTGAGTAGAGCGTCGAAGGTCCAGGATTCAGTTTCAGAGTTTCGTCCAGGGATAATCTAAAGTCCTAAGGACTGGGTTCCTATACTTATACTAAGTATAGGGGTTGGACTACTCTGTGGCCCCACCTATGGGTGGGTCAGGGCAGAGGGGTGGCTACACCCCTTTCCCTTTGTCCAGTTCGCGCCAAAGCAGGGGCTGCAAGCCCCTGATCCGGTTTGAACTGGGGTATGCACAGGGACACCAAATGTGCCCCCAGTGCAGGACTTCAAAGCACCCGAAAGTGCTCCCGCCCAGCCCCAATACACATTATCCTGTCTGGGGAGGTGGTCACACCTCCCTGGGACAGGAAACCTATTGTCCAGGCCTCCCCTGCCGGAGTTTCGTCCAGCAGCAGGAGGCCAGACTCGTGTCTGTGGCAGCAGCATCCATTTTGTGATGCCAGGGCTTTGGAAAGAAGTTACCGGGCTAGTCAGAGTTAACATGTCTTTCCCTCTAGAAGGGTGGAATGCTACCCCCGCTGCCAGAATTGGCGGGGGGTAGTATTCCAAGATGTTTGACACCAAACACGACATGTTTAGGTGCAGCCATTCCAAAGTTAGCATTTAACGCGAGGTTATAATGCGCTTAAGAGTATATGGTCAGGCTGCACTACAAACAGCATCAGAGAAGGGTCTCCGAACGCTGCAGAGGGGCCCTGCTCATGCAGGGGCACCCTCTCACATAGGAACCATGCACTCTGCCTTTAGGATTGATAAGGCCTGCCTTAGGAGTGACTTATAGGTTTATATGTGTGTATGTATTTAGTGATATAGGTAACCTATATCACAGTAAGGGGTGCATGCACCACCTTACCCAGACTGCAGTAGCAGACCTGTGGTGTCAGTTTGGATGGCCTTCTAGGGGTGGCATAATACCTGCTGCAGCCCCTGGTAGGCCTCTGAGGTACCTATGCCCTTGGTACATAGTATACCATATACTAGGGACTCATAAGGGCACTCCAGATTCCAATCAGAGATGTGCCTAAGGCACATGGGAACCTTTTTACAGAGAAAGCAGATAGACTGGGGCCCTGAATAGCAGGATCCCAGTCCAACTAAGTCATAAACCAGCAAAACACCATAAAAAAAGTGGGGGCAACCATATAATCAGATTCCACCTTCCTACATAACCCCCCCAAACGAAAGGAGATAAGGCTAACCTTGGCCAGTTGAGCCTTCATTGACTAAGTGGTCATATAAGGAAGCACCTGCACTAGCATGGTTGCCCCCTGTCTTATGGTCCACTAAGCAATCCCTCACCCTAAGGGTATGAGAGGGTCTCCACCATGGGGAATCACTACCTGTGGTGTGCTTAGGTAAAGTACAAGGCTGGTGAGGTGTCTGAGTAGGGAAGTGAGGCCCTAGGAATGTTGGCCTCAGCTTCCTCAGATCACTGGTCACCATGTATGCCTGTCTTTCCATGACTGAGTTGCACTTTGCTCTAAGGGTCAACCTTTGGCTGCCTACAGCTGGGGGTTGGGTCCCTTTGGATGGACTACTGGAGGGACAGGGCAGGTTTGGAACCTTCAGGTCCCAGGTTTGCCCTTGCCTACCAGAGTCCTTCTGGGGGAGGTCCCTACATAAAGGCATGGGGGATCCCTCAGTGTGTAGAGGAGTTTTCACCTGGCTAGGGCTACTAGACTGGATGCCCCTAATCTGCTGATGGGGGGTTCCTCTGGACAGGGGGCCCTGGGGGGTCCACTGACCTCCCTGACCTCTGCAGCCCTGGGCTGGCTGAGGCAGGGTAGAGAGGGGCAGGTTACCTGCTCCAGACTGGGTACCACCTTGGAAGGGTCCTCTGCCATCAGGGGTGTGGCCAGGCCAGGCCTGACTACCTCTGTGGCAGTTCCTTCACTAGGGGTAGGGTCAGTTCCCTGAGGAGGCTGACCCTTACCTACTGTCTGGGGGAAGAAGACTTTTCTTCAACCCTTGTGCTCTCTTTGGGGGAGAGTGGGCCATTCTTTCAGGCTCCATCTCTCCAAATTCTTGGGCTGGGGCTGTGGCCATCACAGCCCCACTAACCTTTACAGGGACGCCCAACATCCTGAGATGGGTTTGGTGTTCAACTTCAGCCCAGGCTGAAATTTCCAGATCATTGCCCATCAGGCAATCTACAGGTAAGGTGGGGGACGCTGCCACTCTCTTTGGGCCTGTGACCCCCTCCCAGCTGAGATTGACTATGGCCATGGGGTGATCTGTTCTGACACCATCAATGTTGGTCACCTGGTATTTAAACTCAGGTAAAAGCTGGTGAGGGGGGACTAGTTTCCCTGCCACCATGGTGACACTAGCCCCTGTGTCCCTAAATGCCACAGCTTTCTGACCATTTATCCTTGGCTCCAGTCTGTACCTGCCCATTGCTGTGGGACCCATGGTAAAGGTGGCAAATCCTACACCACCATCAGAGTCAGAGGAGTCTGTTGAGGGGTCCCTGTCTGAACCAGGGCCCACCTCTGTTCCTGTTGCAAAAGCACCTAACTTTTTGGGTGCACTACTCCCAACTGGAGGATTACTACTGGTAGTACCAGGAGGGGGGTAGTAGTTGCTGGGGGAACATTTTCTTTATTGCCAATCCTGGGGCAACTGGGATCAGATTTCCAGTGCCCAGGCTTTTTACAGACATGGCAATATGGTTTCTTTTCAGGAGAGGAAGGAGTTTGGGACCCACCCCCAGAAGAGGAATTTTGGGGCCCTGTAGGGGACTTATCCTTAGATTTATCCCCACCTTTCTCTTGGGACTTAGTAGAATCTTTCTTCTGGTCACCACCCTGATTTCTAGTTTTTACTCTGGTTCTGACCCATTTGTCTGCCTTCTTTACCAATTCTTGGGGAGAGGTCAGATCAGAGTCCACCAGATACTGGTGCAAAAGCTGGTTTTGACAATTATTAAGGATCTGCTCCCTCATAATCAAATAGTACAATCCTAAAAAGTCATGCACTTTGTTGCCATGTATCCAACCTTCCAGAGCCTTTGTAGCACAATCTACAAAATCAACCCAGTCTTGAGTCTGAGCTTTTTGGGTGTCTCTGAACTTCAACCTATACTGTTCAGTGGTTAGGCCAAACCCATCTATCAGAGCACTCTTCAAGACTATGTAATTGTCAGCATCCTCTTCTCTTACAGTGAGGAGCTTGTCTCTACCTTTGTCTGCAAAGGAGAGCCACAAGATTGCTGCCCACTGCCTCTGGGGGACCTTCTGAACTTTACAGGCCCTCTCCAGTGCAGTTATCCATTTGTGGATGTCATCCCCACTCTGGTAGGGAGGGACAATCTTGATTAGGTTTCTATGGTCATAAGACCTTTCCCTATCTCTAGGGATATTGCTGCCACCATGGGACTCTAGTCCCAACTTTCTTCTCTCTCTAAAGAGATCTAGGGACTCCTGTCTATAGCCAGTTGCTTCTTTTTGATTTCAAGCTGAGCTTCCTCATATTGAACCAGCCTCTTTCTTCTCTCATGAGAGGATTCCCTCCTATGAGATGAGACAGAGCTCCCTATTGAGGTGCCAGAGTGGTTAGACTCCTGAGAAGGAGATCTAGACTTCCTGGGCACACTCATAATCCTTCCTGGGGGGACAAAGAGGGCATCATCCTGATCATCCTCTTCATCTTCCTCAGGAGGGATTGGGTTATCCATTGGTATTTCTACCCCTGGCCCCATCCTCCTCTCCTGCCCCACCCTCTGCTCCTACCCCTTCAGTCCCCAAGGGCTTACTAAGGTCATAAGCCACCAACAACTCTTTAAGGTGTTGGGTGGTGGGACTTTGGCCTGTCCTTAATTTCCTCAAGTTACATAATGCTCTCAATTCCAAGAATGGGAGTGTATCATACTTGGAGGGTGGAAGCTCAGTGGCTTCCTGCAAGGATTCTTTAGATCCTACCCTTAAAGACATTACTAGTGTGGTGTGGTGTATGCACTACCTACTCTAGTGTGGCCTACTAAACTCTCTTGAGTTGTAGAAAGGGTTGTGCTATCCCTTAACACACAACTCTAAGTTCAGTAGAACTTACTGTATTCTATGCTTAAATTATATGTACCTTAGGTACCTTTAGTGGTTTTCAGTTGATCAATTCAATTGAGATTATCTGGTAAAACAATAGCAAGCTGGAATCCCACACGCTGCACACCAATGTGAGAAGTTGGCCTGGCATATGCTGTCCACTAATTATAGTGGGCACCTTGCACCAGTCCAAACAACCCCTTATTGGAGATAGGTTAAAGACAACCTTATTGAAAGCTATCCTAGTGGTAGCTATGGAGAGCAGCCTTCAGGCTAAGTCTTGAAGGAATGTAAAGCAGCTTGTTTTACCAGTCTATAATCTCTTGAGTGACCAAATGAAAGAGCACCACACCAGGTATATATTCAAAATATATGTATTTATTGCTAAACACACCCCTCTAGTCTCTTTATGAGGCTAGAGTTCGAAGTACATAAGTTAGAAGTTATTTAAACACAGTAATAGCACAAATACACGTTTGGGCCCTAGGGGCGTACCAAACCATATACCAATAAAGTGGTATAAGAACCACGACTGAACTAGACACTAGGCCTAGAGCCTCTAGAAGTGCTTTGACCACAAGGAACCACCCAAGGTAGTGACACAGGGGACCCACGGGAGACGCGTGCAGTGTAAATACACAACCGCGATACGCCGTTGACTTCTATGGAGAAAGTCGTGATCGGGAAATTAGAGAAAAGGGACACTTAAAAGAGGACTTGGACCAAACCCTTTGAGATCTAGGACTTTGAAGAGTCTCTACCCACGGGAGCACCGGAGTACTCGTGTTACCTCACCCAGGGAAGCCGGGTGCATAGGTGCCTTTCGGGGTCGGGTTTCGTCGTCGATTTGAATGGCGATAAGCTGCAAAGTGCTGCTGGCGACAAAGTGAAAAGTGTCCGGGTGGATCCAAGAGTGGATCGGAGTTCTGAAGAACCTGAAAGCAGAGGGGACAGAGTCTGGGTCACTAGCCAGTGACCAGGAAGGCGATGGACAGATGCCCACCGATGTCGAGTGCTTCAGGTGCGTTGACGGTCATCTTGGCTCTTCAGCCACGAGGTCCAGGAGGCGTTGTCAGTGACCAGGAGCAGTATTCGGGCTGGTACACGATGTCTGTCGAGTGCTAAGGTGTCGGTGACCGGATTGGCCCCAACAAGCCTTGACAACTGCAAGTCTCGATGCAGAGGAAGATCGTCGATGGTGCAGACCAGCAAGGTCTGGGGAACTCACCCAGCAAGGGTAAGTGAGGGCAGGCCTGGAGCAACCAGAATGCCAAGTTAGAAAAAGATTGGCCTTCGTTAAGGGCTACTAGCCAACGGGCTAGCGACCGCAAAGGAGCCTCGTGACGCTGCACGTGGATCTGGCTCACAGGACACTCGTGGAGTGGGGGCCAGTGATCTTCGGTGCAGTTGGTGCTGGAGGCTAGGGATACTCGGTGCCCAAAGCACGACTTCTTGGAAGACCCAGAAGAGGATGCACTTGCAAATGTGCTCGGTGTCCAGGGGTCACGGTCTCAAGTCACCCACGATAGCCACGGGCCTCAGCTTTGCTGGGGACTCAGGGTAGCCTCGGGGAAGTCTGAGAATCCACCTCTGGTGATGCGATGACTTCGGCGTCCGACGGGAGCTTCAGAAATGCGAACCGGACAGATGCTTCTTTGGTGCCTGCCAAGCAGGGGAGTCACTCCTTGACCCCAAGGGAGATTCTTCTGTCCTCTAATCGTGAGTAGAGCGTCGAAGGTCCAGGATTCAGTTTCAGAGTTTCATCCAGGGATAATCTAAAGTCCTAAGGACTGGGTTCCTATACTTATACTAAGTATAGGGGTTGGACTACTCTGTGGCCCCACCTATGGGTGGGTCAGGGCAGAGGGGTGGCTACACCCCTTTCCCTTTGTCCAGTTCGCGCCAAAGCAGGGGCTGCAAGCCCCTGATCCGGTTTGAACTGGGGTGTGCACAGGGACACCAAATGTGCCCCCAGTGCAGGACTTCAAAGCACCCGAAAGTGCTCCCGCCCAGCCCCAATACACATTATCCTGTCTGGGGAGGTGGTCACACCTCCCTGGGACAGGAAACCTATTGTCCAGGCCTCCCCTGCCGGAGTTTCGTCCAGCAGCAGGAGGCCAGACTCGTGTCTGTGGCAGCAGCATCCATTTTGTGATGCCAGGGCTTTGGAAAGAAGTTACCGGGCTAGTCAGAGTTAACATGTCTTTCCCTCTAGAAGGGTGAAATGCTACCCCCGCCGCCAGAATTGGCGGGGGGTAGTATTCCAAGATGTTTGACACCAAACACGACATGTTTAGGTGCAGCCATTCCAAAGTAAGCATTTAACGCGAGGTTATAATGCGCTTAAGAGTATATGGTCAGGCTGCACTACAAACAGCATCAGAGAAGGGTCTCCGAACGCTGCAGAGGGGCCCTGCTCATGCAGGGGCACCCTCTCACATAGGAACCATGCACTCTGCCTTTAGGATTGATAAGGCCTGCCTTAGGAGTGACTTATAGGTTTATATGTGTGTATGTATTTAGTGATATAGGTAACCTATATCACAGTAAGGGGTGCATGCACCACCTTACCCAGGCTGCAGTAGCAGACCTGTGGTGTCAGTTTGGATGGCCTTCCAGGGGTGGCATAATACCTGCTGCAGCCCCTGGTAGGCCTCTGAGGTACCTATGCCCTTGGTACATAGTATACCATATACTAGGGACTCATAAGGGCACTCCAGATTCCAATCAGAGATGTGCCTAAGGCACATGGGAACCTTTTTACAGAGAAAGCAGATAGACTGGGGCCCTGAATAGCAGGATCCCAGTCGAACTAAGTCATAAACCAGCAAAACACCATAAAAAAAGTGGGGGCAACCATATAGTCAGATTCCACCTTCCTACAGTATGGGGGTCCGCATGTCAAAGCCCAGAGGTCTTCTATTTTTATAATAAACTAGTTCTTAGCACGGGGAGGGTGGACAGGTCATTTAGCCTTATTTCCACTGTCTTTATAAAATGCTATCCCCGTTTGTATTCTATGGAATTGTAACAATGTTCACTATTTTATCATTATTCACAATGCTGATAGTAATAGCACGTGTACTGTATCTTAGAGCACGTTAGTTGAAATAAACATTTTAAACTATTCAGTGACTCTTATTACGCACGTTGTGGACAAGTACGAGTGATATATGAAAGAGTGTTCTTAGTCCTGAGAAAGAGAGACCGTGTTCTGGGTTGTCTAATTATTGGTAGCTATGCTGCTAATGAGACGCTACTGCTAGCCGGATTGGGGTTGTAGGTACTGAGGTCTATGGTTGGCTCACCACTATATTCTGAGGTCCTATTATCCTGTGCATAGCTCTGTGTATGTACAGAATCCCTACGACACTACCTTATACTTACAATGCACCCTGCCCTTGGGCCTACCATAGGGGTGTCTGATATAAAGAAAAGGGAAGGTTTAGGGACTGGCAAGTGGGTGCACTTGCCCAGTCAACTTGGCAGTACCAGACTGCACATCAACACAATAGGAGCTACAGGGGGAGAGAAAAGGCCAGGCCGCCCCCCACTCAACACATTATAAACAACAAATGGCCTGACCACAAGAGTACACCTAGTATTACAAGTTCGACACTCAAGGGGTTTCCAATACTTTTCAACTCCCTCATACACGTGTTCCCTACCGCTAGTCAAAGTGTCGTGGTGTATCAATTTACAACGAAAACGTCAAATAACCATCATCGAACATTTCCCACCCAAAAATACTAAAGAAAAAGTGTGGGAAAGGAGAGAAAGCACCTCACGGTCGTAACACCAAAGGGGTTGCTGGCTGGTACTCACCGGCACACCCACTTCTCATCATAGGTTACTTTCTCTCCATATAGAAAAAGGAAAAGTGTCTGTTCTATCGTGAGAATCTCAAACCCAATGAAGTAAAAGAACAGTAAAACCTTATTGAAAAATAAACTGTCAGTGCATAGTGTCATTGCAAGTGCCCATTGGACCCCAGTGAGAATACAAAGATATAATTCTCACCTATTAAAAACCGGTAAAGCTTACTGGCTCGACGTAACTTTATTGAGTGCTGTAAGCTTTCCCAATTAAAAATGGTTTTAATCAAACCATAATCAATTCCCTTAAGCCAACATGTTTCGTTGCTATAAAGTCATGCATCTTCTTCAGGGCTGCTGGGGTTCCAATTATAAACGTTGTTCGAGATTCACATCAAACCTGTGATGGTATGACAATAGAAAGAAGAAAGAACGTGCCACTTGTAAAAACCATCTGACTATTCAGAGCATATGATGCAGTCATAATTAGCTCTGAAAAGTAAAACAAATACTTCTTTACCAGCTGGTTGCGGTAAACCGTCTTTTAGTGACACACGCGACAACCGATCACGTGCCCACGAGGTGACTGCCCAAGGTCAAGTCCCCTACAATTGTATAAAAAAAGGACATTACTTCCCCCATCCACTCTTGCTAAAATACCGTTCTCATGGCATTGTCCCGAAGGAGCATATCAGGTCAATCTTTCGATACTCCCTCCGCATCACGGCTTTTCTCAACTTAGCAGACCATACTGCGGACACCCACATTTTAGATGACCACCCTCTCCTCCTTAAAATACAGCCTAATTTCCATAATAACTACAAAATGCAGCCGTACCTCAAAACCTCTACCAACTCCTTGGTCATCCCTTTGACAACCTGGCTCAAAATGTAATAGCCATGCGCACAACCATACCCATATATTCAGACCCTGCACCCGTTTTTCATTCACAACAAGTGGGTCAAATGGAACTTTTTCACATTGCCTGCATGCCCACATACATACATCTTACCCCTGCCGCGTCCCGCCGGCGTCTGTGATGCTCCGTCTTGGAGCTCCGTCGACCGCGCGGTAAAAATATAAGTGCAAGGCCCCGCCCTCATTCTACATGGGCGCCGTGCATAAATGATGACTATCGTAAGCCTACAACGGCGGCCATCTTATCATGGGGCCAGAGGTACCAATACCACATTATAAATCAGTATTCGGGGTTGCAACTGCTGAAAACCCCCATTTTTATTTGAATAAAACAAACTCCCTCGCACCCCACACGCTTAATGAAAAACGAGGGGAACAAAACTCCTTTTCCAAGGAGTGGACACACAAGACTTTGCCAATTCTTCTTGGGGTAGCAAGGTGCGAGTTGTCAATGCGGCACATAAAAAGGCAATGCACCCATCACGGCACATAGAGACATAATTTAAATAAAAATATATAAAAATATGTCCATAAATGTTCATATACCATCAGAGGTAACTGGAAGCACGGCCACACGCAACGTATACCATGAGTACGCGCAACATCATGTCCCGCTATATTGACCCATTGGTCAATATAGCGGGTAAGCCTGATGTACTTGCGGGGCCCTATGTAAAAGGCCAGCAGATATCTAAACATGAACAAAACTATGGCCGGACATTCATATGCAGCCAGACAATGTGTCTAACCATGTCACACACCATCTCAACGTATTGATGAGTATCAGGCACAACCCCAGTAAATGTAGTCATGATTCTACCGTGGTATACTCCAATACTAAGCCCTACGTCTTAAAAACACATAGTCAGGGTTGTATTATGATGTAATATACTGACAAACACTGCGGAGACAAGATAAGAAAGGCCACAGAGCTCATTGAAGATTCTCAGTGTCTACTAACTTTATTCCACTCAATAGAATCATTCAATCCTACCTGGTCTGCTTTCTCAGAAAAAATCCATTTAGCTTCCTTTCTTGCCAAGATGGATTCGATGTTATGTGTGTCACCCAGTACCCTCTCGAGAACAATCCATCTCAGATCCCTGGGATCATGTTGTTTCTCGAGAAAGTGTTGCACCAACCTTGTTGTCAATTTTCTGGCTTTGAGAGTACTTAGATGTTCCTGTACACGTATTTTCACCTTGCGGGAGGTCAATTTAATGTAATGCAACCCACAGTTTCACGTCAGTCTGTAAATGACGTTCGTGGTATTGCAATTACTAAACCTATTCAAAAACCATATTCTGCCATCCTCCAAGGTTACGCTTTTAGTGGCCTGGGTGAGGCTGCAAACTGAACAGCCACCACACGGATAGTGGCCAGATGGAAGGTTAGATGACTGTGGTGTTGTGAGGGTGCGGGTATGAACCAGTTTGTCCTTAAGATTGGGAGCCCTCTTAAATGCAAACTGTGGGGGTGGCATTTTATTAGTGGCTGTGTCAAGAAGGGACCAGTGTTTACGCACTATCTGTCTCACTTTGGTGGATAGTGGATCAAACGTTGTGACTACTGGGAGGCACTCATTCTTCTGCTTTACATTTCTCTCCAGCAATACATCACGTGGGGTGTTCAAAGCACGCTTACGTGCTTGTTTAATTACTTTGATAGGGTAATCTCTCTCTTTTAACTTGGTCACCAATTGCTCTGATTGTTCTACAAACTTGCCAGTTGTAGAGCAATTGCGGCGATATCGCAAGAATTGGCCCACCGGGAGGTTATCCCGTAGGGCTCTGGGGTGGAACGAGTGATAATGAAGGAGAGAGTTCCTATCTGTGGGCTTTTGATGAACATTGGTAACCAACCCCTGGTCCATGGCTGTAATATCTACATCCAGATACACAGCAGAGGTATGGCTGTAAGACCAGGTAAAACGCAAGCACTCATCTGCTTGATTAAGCCATGACAAGAATGATAACAAACGGTCCTCTGATCCAGTCCAGATGCAAAGGACATCATCAATATACCTCCTCCAAAGAGAAATATTCTCCTTGAAGGGGTTGGAGGCCTGATAAATAACATTCTCCTCAAACTGGCATACATAAATGCAGGCCAGACTGGGGGCGAATGTGGCCCCCATTGAAGTCCCCGACATCTGGAGGTACAATTGGTTCTTATATTCAAAAAAGTTTCTTGTCAGTGCCAATTCAATACATTGCAGGACAAACGACTGAGAGGTGTCATAAAACCATTCCAGTCCCCCAAGAGCACGCGCTGCTGCCACCAGCGTGGCATCTTGGGGTATACTGGTGTACAAGGATTCGATGTCAATAGTTATCAGAAATTGATTCTCACAATCAAATTTCACGGTCTTTAGAATGTTCAGTATATCAGTCGTATCCTGCACAAATGAGGGTTGTGTAATGACTGATTCCCTCAGAAAAAAGTCCGCAAATTGGGACAGGGGCTCCAATACTGACTGGATGCCCAAAACAATCGGTCGCCCTGGTGGTGGACGTTGTGGTTTATGAATCTTCGGCAAGATGTAGAATGCCGGAACACGCGGCTTCTGATTGATAATAAAATCCGCTTCCTTATGCGTTATGCATTTTTTCTCCATCGCGTCCACCACCAGGGTCTTAATAGTGTCCTGCAGTTCGGGTGTGGGATCCCGCATCAAAGGTTGATAGTTAGTGCTGACCCCCAGTAATCTAAGGACCTCTGCCTCATAATCGCTGTTATCAAGTACCACCACAGCTCCGCCCTTATCGGCTTGCTTGATTGTTATAGATCTATTGTCTTGTAATGATTTCACAGCCATCCAGTCACTTTTACTCATATTGCTCGGGTGCACCTGGTTATATGTCTGTTCTAGAGCCTCAATATCCCGTAGAACCCGCTGTTCAAAAACAGCGACCTCCTGGTTTGAGATTCTCACGATAGAACACACACTTTTCCTTTTTCTATATGGAGAGAAAGTAACCTATGATGAGAAGTGGGTATGCCGGTGAGTACCAGCCAACAACCCCTTTGGTGTTACGACCGTGAGGTGCTTTCTCTCCTTTCCCACACTTTTTCTTTAGTATTTTTGGGTGGGAAATGTTTGATGATGGTTATTTGACGTTTTCGTTGTAAATTGACTAGTACCAGACTGCACACAGGCTCTGCAATGGCAGACCTGAGACACACTTTTTCAGGCTGCTTCTGTGGATGGCACAACCAGTGCTGCAAGCCCACCAGCAGCATTGGATTTACAAGCCCTGGGCACACTCAGTGCACTGTACTAGGGTCTGACAAGTAAACCAATCCAGCCAATCATGGAGTCACTAATCCATACATCAATTTACCATAGGGAGCACTTGCACCGTGGCACTGAATAGCAGTGGCACAGTGCCCAAAGCATCTATAACCAGCAAAAACACATGAGGCAACAGCAAAAAATGGAAGGGAGACCCACACCAACAGTGCCAGGTCTAACACATGCCTTTACAACGCAGGCATTACAACAAACGCATCGTTACCACGCATTTCATTACAATGCAAATCGTTGCAACAACTTGCTTTAGGGAAGCGCTGGACTTTGGAATACTCCAGTCTATGCAACAGTAGGGAAAGTGTTGGATTTAAAATCCAACAATGCGTTCCCTAAAGCAAGTCGTTGTAACGACTTGCATTGTAATGGAATGAGTGGTAACAACGAGTTCGTTGTAGTGCCTTCGTTGTAAAACGATGGATTTAGGCCCAGATCTCTGTACTGGGGTGAATGTGTGACATTGTTCTGCATTCTGTCCATCAATTGTTCTTTTTGCATTTGCCACCCCGAGTGGGACGGTTATGCCCAGATGTGGGTCCCGTGCTCTCCATGCCGTTGGAGTCAAGCTATCCTGGCTGATGAGGGGTGAAACCCCGAAACTTGTCCTAGGATGCTTGTTTCCAGTCCAGGGAGGACCTGGCCTGGCAGTTCGGGCTGGACTGTTCCCATTGGGCGCAGGATGAAGACTGATTTGCATATGGCTGGGTTCAAACTGGAATGGCATGGGGAGCAAAAAAAACGATGCATTTAGGCCCAGATCTCTGTACTGGGGTGAATGAATGACATTGTTCTGCATTCTGTCCATCAATTGTTCTTTTTGCGTTGTGGCACTGCGCAGTTCTGTCTGGGTTGTAAACGCTGTTTCCCTCACAGATGCCTCCCAGTATGAAGAGACAATACCACCATAGCCAACAAAGTGATGTGGCCCATTTCACCCCTTGGTTCAGACTTCTGTCCTAAAATAAAGGCAAACTCTGCACATTAGGACAGCAAGCAACAGAGACCACTGACAGCTGTCAGTATCAACAACCAGGCCCCAGGTCATCCAAGGGCCTCTGTCCTCTGTGGTTTCTCAGAGTGGGGGCAAAAGCCCCAGGTGATAGGCACTCATTTCCCCCCTCCCACCCACCAATCTTGGGGCGGTTGCCTGAGACAAGCCACTCAGCCCAGTGAGCGTGCCTGAGGCTGAACATTTGCCTGGCAAGCCAGGACCTCCGGGGGGACCACCACCCTTTCAAGAGTGATACCCACTGTCTGTGTTATGCAGGGGTCTGCCTGGCACAGGTCTCCAGCCCTCTGTCTCTGTGACAGGGTAAGGAGAACCCCGCCTCAGGTCAGAAGTGGCCTCACCAGTGTCAAACTTGGGGTGCTCTGTTCTCAGAGCTGGCTACCCCTGATCCACTGGCCCTCCCACTGTGTTCTGTTTCCACCTCCTCCCCCTCCATCTGGGCCTCTGTACCCTCTGGTGTGGAGTGATAGCCCCAGAAACTGGAACTGGCTGCGCGCCTTGGGTGACTGTCCTTCCTCTGCCACTGGATACTGTATTTTCACTGATGCCATTCCTGCTGGACTCTATCAGCTGTTTGGCCTTCAGATTCGGCTCTTTAAGACTCAGTTCATGAGACAATATGTTACTCTCTTCCAAGGCTCTGTCAGCCTCAGTCTTCTTTTGTTCTGCCTCCATGGCCAGTTTTTCATTGGCTAAGGCCCTCTCAACCTTCATCTCCTATGCTAAGGCTTAGTCAGCCTCAGCTCTTCTCTCCTCTGCAGCCAGTTGAGCCAGCCTCAGGTCCCTCTCAGCCTGTCTGTGCTTTAACTCCTCAGGAGACAGTGTGTGGTAGGATATACTTTCTGCATTGGATCCACCAAGTAACTCTATCTCTGTGGGCTTCCCCTCTCCTTTGGAGGCATTGCCAAATCATTTTCCTCCTCCTTCTCAGGGCCATCACCCTCTTGGTGCCCTGGTTCTTGGGCCAGGAGTTAAAAGGGCTCCTCTTTCTCTAGCCATAGGACTGCTAGTACAAAACAGTCCACCTAAGCATCTTCCATGGAGTCATCACCATATTGGTCCTCTGTTGCAGCCTCCAACCAGCGTACGTCTGAATAATTATACAGGCCTGTCTGAAAGTCCTGCTTAGTTGACCTCTTCCCCATAGTCAGCCCTTTCCCTTTGCAGAGAATTCCTTCAGCTTCCCTACAGTGTAGCATGCTAGGCAGTTGAGATCCATTCTGGTAAGGTATCACAAGTGCAACAACAAAAGAGTCAAATGTGTGAAGGTAAGGTACGAATCTACTTTGGAAAAAAGACCAAATGAGAGAAAATGGAGAATAAAAAAAAAACTTGTAATGGTCTTAGGTATGGGATGTTAGTGTGCATCAAATCACTGTATGGCACTGCACAAACACAAGTCCTGATCCTCACCTCTGGTCACCAGTGTGAGAAATCGGGTTGTTGGTTGCCTGGGGTGTGAACCCTGGTCAAACAACAGCCACAATTTCTTGCTGGGTGAACCACATAAATTAACTTATAGGCAATGTGCAAAGTTTTTGTGAAACACTTCAAACAGTAAAGCCATACAAATGATGATCCCACACCAGGTTAGAAAAATAGAGCTTAATTTAATAAATAAAACAAGACCACACTGACAAAAATCCAATCATTAGAGCCGGAGTTATGTACTTATAAAGAATAAAATGGAACATAGCACCTAAAAGCACCAACCATGGCTATCTGGTTGCATTGGACCGGGTTGAAATCAAATGTTCAGGCCGACAGCGATGGAGAGCAGGTCAGATACAGTCCCAGATTAGTCCCCCTGATGTTTTACCTTCTCAAGTTTTGTGCCAAGAGTCCCATTCTCATTGGAGAGGGTTATGGGGGGATTTTTATGTCCCTGAGGCTCAGATCAGGAAGCCAGCAGACTTGCCCTTGGAGTCACTCTGGGGTTCTGGGTTCAAAGATGAATTTGCAGGTTCAGTTCTTCTTCTCCAGGCAGGAGGGCAGCAGACACCAGGTCAGCAGCACAGCAGGGCAGCAGTTCCTTTAGAGTAGCAGTCCGGCAGAGGGGCAGTCAAAGTAGCAGTACAGGAATCATTCATCCTGGTCTAGTATCCACAGGTTTAAAGGTGTACTGAAGAGTGGGTCTGGAGATCCTATTTTTATACCCTGATGCCCTTCTTCTGAAAGGTGGGAGAAGCTTCTAGAAAGGTTTTTTGAAGTGCAAGGAACTTCCTGACTCCCCTGTCCTGGCTCCAAGCTGGCTGCAGTGACAATACAGGGTTGTTAGTGCCTATGTGTGAAGGCAGAGCACAGGCTATTTAGTTGTAAGTGGGGCTGTGCTCAGCTCCGCCACCCCCACCCTGCCAGCAGATGGCCCATTGAGGCACACCTACTCCCTCTACTGTGTGACTGTCTGAGAGGAATTCACAAAGTCTAACTGTCAACTACACCCAGTCATTTATGACCCAAGACAGGCTGAAGGCTAAGGGCAGGAAAATGCAAACTTTCTAAAAGTGCCATTTCACAATTGTAATGAAGAATAGGGCTTTACCATTAAATAGGGTTTATCATTACAATTTCATAGGTACCAAATATGACATAGTTGTCGGCTCCCAATTTGGAATTAAAGTTAATTAGAAGTAATAAGGATTCCCCTATGTTATCCTATGGGAAGGGTAGGACTCACAGTAGTAAAAACGAATTTAGGAGTCTTTCACTACCAGGACATGTAAAACTTAAAAATCCATGTCCAACCTTTTAGTTACATAGCAACCTGCCCTATGGGCTACCTAGAGCCTACCTTAGGGATAACTTATATGTAATAAAAAGGGAATTTAAAGCTTGGGAAGGAGGTTTAAATGCCAAGTTGACATGGCAGTTTAAAACTGCATTCAGGCTGCAGTGGCCGGCCTGGGAAAGGTTTTAAGGTACTACTTACAGGGGCATCGTCAACCCCCGCTTTAGCAGCTACAGCGGGGTGGGTTTTTTGATGGGCTTCTTCTGTCTGCAACTGGCAGACAAAGGCTCATAATTAACGTGAAAGGGTGGGAAGGTGAGTGACTGAAAAATGGATGGATGGACAGATTGATGTGTGATTAAAATGGTGAATGGGTGGGCGGTGAAGGCGTGGATGGAAAGATGCATGGATGAATGAGTGAAAGGATGAATGTAAGGGCGGATGAGTTAAAGGGTGAATGGATGGATGAGGGAATGAAAGAATTGATGGATGAGTGAAAGAATGGATGGGTTTGTGAGTGAGTGAAATGGTAGATATATGGGTGAGTAAAAAGGTGGATAAATACATGCATGGATAAATGAGTGAAAGGATGAATGAATGAAAGGGTGAATAGATAGATGATTGAAAGGATGGATAGATAATGAGAGAAAGGATGGATGAGTGAGTGAGTGAAAGGATGGATCGGTGAGTGAAAGGGTAAATGGATGGATGGATGAGTAGATGAATGAATCAGAGTGAAAGGGTGGATGAATGGATGAGTAAAAGGATGGATAAGTGAAAGAATGAATGGATGAGTGAATGGGGGAGGATGGATGGATAGCTGGTGGAAAGGGTGGATGTATGGATGAGTGAAAGGGAAAATGGATGGATGCGTGAACTGGTGGATGGATGAGTGAGTGAAAGTATGGATGGATGAGTGAAAGAGTAAATGGATGGTGAATGGATGGATGGAATGAAATAATGGTTGAACAGGTTGAAAGAGTGGATTGATGTGTGAAGAAATGGCGGGATGAGTGAAATGACACATGTAAGGATAGATGAGTGAAAGAATGGAAGGGAGGATAGATGGATGGCTGGATGGATGAGTGAATGAGAGAATGGATGGATGAGTGAGTGAGTGAAAGGGTAAATGGATGGATAAGTGAAAGGTTAAATCGATGGATTTGTGGGTGACATTGTGGATGGATGGGTGAGTGATAAGGTGGATGGATATATGCATGGATGAATGAGTGAAAGGATGGATGGATGGGTAAAAAGGATGAAAGATAAATGGATGGATGATTGGACGGGTGGATGGATGAACGGATGGATGGATGAATGGAGGGATGGATGGATAAGTGAAAAGATGAATGGATAAGTGAAAGGATGGCTGTAAGGGTGGGTGAGTGAGAGAAATGATGGATGAGTAAATGGGATGGTAGATAGATGGCTGGATGAGGATGAAAGGGTAGACGGATGGATGAGTAAAAGGGTAAATGGATGAACAGATGAGTGAAAGGATGGATGGATGAGTGAAAGGGTAAATGGATGGATGAGTGGATGGATGATGGATGAGTGAAAAGATGGATTGCTGAGTGTAACGGTGGATGGATGGACAAGTGAGTGAAAGGATAGATGGATGAGTGAAATGGTAAATAGATGGATGAGTGGATGGATGGGCTGAAGGGTGGATTGATGTGTGAAAGGATGGATGGCTGAGTGAAAAGGTAGATGGATGGATGAGTGAATGGGAGGATGGATGCATAGAGTGAAAAGATGGATGGATAGATGAGTGAAAGGTTGGATGGATGAGTGAAATTATGGATGGATGAAAGGGGGATGAATTAGTGAAAGGATGGATATGCTTGATGGATAGGTTTGGATATGAATGGGTGGACAGCTGGGTCGAATTGTTACAGGCTGAATTTTGGTTGAAAGGATGACAGAATGTAAAGGTGAAATGGTAGATATCAGCGGGTGGATAGAAGGAAGAAAAGATGAATGGATAGATACATTTTATCAATGTTCCAATGTCACAAGCCCTTTTTTTATCAAATTCAGGTTGTGGGTTTTGCTATTGCCTTCCTATACCGATTCATGGTCTAAAAATGTTTCTGCTTCTACCTCATGCCCCATGGATTGCAACGCTGTGGAAGATGATGAACATTTATTATTTTTCTGCAGTGCCTATGTAAAGCAGTGGGCCATTCTGTTGCTCCCCTCTAACAGCTATTCAGGCTTGCAGACAGACTCCATGCACTTAGAACCTGCATGTCAGATAATAGGTGCAGTATTGTATATTCGTATCAACGTTCTTAAGTTCAATCTGGCATATTAGAACAGGACGTATTAGTGAAAATGCATGTTAGCAGACCATATATTGTGATGTTATAAAGGATTTACCTGTTTTTATGTATGCACTTTAATGAACTGTGGTCTTATTTGTATGTTCTATGTGCTTTTATTGCTTGATTCATAAAACCTGCCTGGAGGGCATAGTGGACCCAGTGTTGAGCCCATCCTTTCGACTCACACTGAGGTCATTGTCCTATGATATTACAGGTAGCATGGAGCCTCATTGAAGTTGAAGATGTTTTTGAATGAATCATAATCTTAAACTGAAACATATGCACTTTAACGAACTGTGGTCATATTTGTATGTTTTATGTGTTTTTATTGTTTTATGCTGTACTTTTATGGTTCTTGAACCGAAATAACGTTGATGATAAACGGATAGATGTTAGGATGGAAGAGACAAGCTTTGCTTGCTTGGTGCCATAAGAGCTTTGGTTCCAACTGGGTTGGTATTTTAATTTTCTGGCTACTACCCTGGCTACTTACGTGGGTGGCAAAACAAGTGCTGCAGGCCCACAGGTAGCATTTCACTTACAGGCCCCGGGTATATGGGACACCACTCTACAAGGGACTTACAAGTAAATTAAATATGCAAGTTGGGTATACATCACTGTAACCATGTTTAAGGGAGAGAGCACAATATCTTTAGCACTGTTTAGCAGTGGTAAAGTGCAGAGAGTCCTAAAGCCAACAAAAACAAATTCAGAAAAACATGGAGGGAATAGGGCAAAACGTTTGTGGGTGACCCTGCAGAGAGGGCCAGATCCAACAATTACCATTTTGAGTCTTGTTAAACCTATTCTAAGGTGCCAATGTACTACGAAAGAAAAAAGAATTTTAGAATATTTGAAATGATCTTACACTGCTGCTTTACATTCAAAATTTGACGTATAGTAACAGACATTGTTGCATAGAAAGACATTTTAAATATTAGCACATTATATAGTCCTCAACAAAAAAACACATACTTCTCAATACATTGACAGACATATCTGCAGTCTCATACAAATAAAGAATAGTAAACATGAAACTGAAGATGCACTCAAATGCTACAAATCTTTCTGAAAAGTACAAACATCAATTATTAAATCATGTATTATAAAAACTACATAAGAAATAATTAGTAATATTGTGCTAAAGTGCCGTCCCGGGATTCAGATGATATTTACATTCCACTTGGTATTTTGCCTCAGGCCACTATCTATCTATCTATCTATCTATCTATCTATCTATCTATCTATCTATCTATCTATCTATCTATCTTGTTGATGTGAGTAGATATCTTAGCTCCTATGATATGCCATGCTGAAGAGTAGGAAACAATCTTAAGCTGATTATTTATTTATTTACAGATTTATAAGCTGTAAAGTAAACCAGAGGGTATCAGGGCACTTTACATTAATTCCTAGAAATTTTCCGCTTTATCTGTTAGCAGGATTTATATGATAAATGGGTAGAGTTGTAGTCTACTGAAATGTAAATTAACCAACTACTACTGTACGTAAACGACTAAAACAGGGTCAGTGTTCAAAGTCTATATGCAATCAATGAATTATGCATGCAGCTTTTCCTGGAGGCAGCTCAACATGAAAGGGTAGAAAAAACAATATATGAATCATCAGTCAAGCAGTGTGAGAGTAGATAGCAAAGTAGATATTTCTGAATCAGGAAGCATTTGAAGTTCCTCTTAAGGACAATAAAGGAGGGGTTTGTGCAACTCTCAGGAGGCATTGAGTTCCATATTCTCCAACTACTGACAAAGAAACATTGTGAGATATTTTTTGTTTCTTGAACCTGGACAGTTCTAGCAGCAAGGATTCAGCATTCCAGAGGGAACAATAGCCCCCAGATAGGGTGAATTTTTGGGCACGGTTATTGGGGCTGCTGGGATATAAGGCTTTTGCATGTTGCAGGTAACTTTGAATACACATCTGGCTTCTCTTGCTAGGCAGTTGAGGAGATATGATTGAAATGCTTGACTCCTGCAATCAATCTTGCTGAAGCATTGAGAGCCGCCTTCATTCGGTCTATGTGTGTTTTAGATAGTCCAGTGAGTGGGGTGTTGCCATAGTCAAGTCTCTAAATGACTTGCAATTGAACCACATCTGCCTCAGGAATGGATGTCATCTGAATTGGTGTTGAGCACTGTTTGTAATTGCATTTAGATGAGCTTGGAGGTTTAGATTCTTGTCCAGTGTGAAACCAAGAGACTTTATACAATTAATGATTTTGGGATTGCACCTTGTTGGACTTGGCCCTTTTTGCACAGTCACCCCAAACCTTTTTACCTTCACCCCCCTGTTATCTGAACCTTTTTTCGTTGGCTTTTAGGACTCTCCACACTTTACCACTGCTAACCAGTGATACAATGCTTGTGCTTGCTCCTTCAAATATGGTGAAATTGGCTTACACCCAATTGGCACATTTAATTTACTTGCACGCTCCTAGCAAAGTGGTAGTACATGTACCTAGGGCCTGTAACTTAAATACTACTAGTGGGCTTAAAGCACTGATTGCGCCTCCCACTTAAGAAGCCATGTCACAGGCCTGTCATTGCAGCCTGTATGCGCAATTTAAACTGCCACTTCGACTTGGCAAAATAAACCTTTTTCCAGGCCTAACTCTTACCTTTTTAATATGTATATGTCACCCCTAGGGTAGGCCCTAAACAGCCCAGAAGAGAGGGTGCATTGTTTTTTAAAAGTTGGACATGTACTTTTAACTTTTACATGTCCTGGTAGTGAAAAACTCTTAAATGTGTTTGACAACTGCATTGCCTTCCTCTCCCATTGGATAATGGGTTGCCTTACTACATTCAATAAGGGTTAACATTCAAGTGGGAGCAAATAGGAATGTGAAGTTTTATGTCTGTTGAGTTGTAATTTAAAATCCTGTTTAATGGTAAGGTCAGATTTTAAGACACAGTTCTCAATATGGCACTTTTAGAAAGTTTGCAGTTATTTGCCCTAAATATTTAGTGCCTGACTAAGTGTAGCCGGCAGTTGGTCTTTGTGTATTGCTCCCAGACAGTGAAACAAAGGAGAATGGATGTTGGCCGGATGAGCCATCTCTTGCTTGATGAGGGGGAGGAGCTGTCACCTATCATACTTTCACATTACAAAGGCTCTGCCTGAGCACACTCACAAAGGGTTTGACGCTAGTCTTTTCTGACCCCAGACAAGTTGGGCCCAAGGCAGAGAGGCATAAAATTCCAAGCACCTCTGTGGGTGGAAACCTCCAGAAACTTCTCCTACTACAAAGTGGGCACCAGATATAAATAATGGTCCCTCAGACCCAACTCTTCACTACACCTCTGGACCTGTGGTCACAAATAATTAATTACATTTTACACTATTTTTCTAATGTGGTGTGGGATTTTTTTTGTGTTGTGTTTTCACTTTATTACTGTTTGAAGTGCTGCACAAATACTTTACAAATTGCCTTTAAGTCCAGCCTGACTGCTTTTGTGTCAAGCAACTGGAGGGTTAAGCACAGCTTAATTTGGGGTTTGCCTGTGTTTCACCCTGACAAAGATGGTGGTTGCTGCTTGAGTAAGGATTCGTGCCCCTCAACCAGCAACCCGATTTCCTACACACTTCAGTACATTGAGATGTTCTAAACAGCACTGCATCAGAGTCGAACTTTGAGGGGGAGAGATAAGCATGACTTCTGTTTTCAACAGGTTGTGCATCAGGTGGTTGAGGGAGAGCCAGGCTTGTGTGCCTCTTGGATTTTGGTCAAGGTAAATTATGTCTTCTTTAGAAGAGACTTTTAGGTAAAGTTGTGTGTTTTTGGTATAGAGGTTGTAAGAGAGTGCTTACTGTGTAAGCATTATTGTCAAAGGTTCCATGTACAGGTTGAAAAGAGTCAGGGGTAAAATGGACCCATGAGGCACGCCCTGGAAAGCCTGTGTCAACTTTGAAAGTGATCTGTTCAGTTTAATGAGTTGAGTGTCATTATTTACATAAGAGGAGATCCATCTTAGAACAGAGTCATTTTTTCACATTTTATTCTTGAGAGTGCGTAGCATGATGCTATGGTTTTCTGTCTCAAACACTGCACATAGGTCAAATAGCATGAGGAGGCAAGAGTCTCCTGTTCATTGCTCTATTGTTTGAGTTTCAGTGACACAACTTTCCAAAATGTTTGCATGAAATCAGAGATTTATTCCTGGTCTGAGATTGGTTACATCTTTTGAGTCAGTTCCTTATTTTTAAAGAGTGGGGTAACTTGTCCCATTTTCATACAGGGTGGAAGATTGCCCTGTACCAGGGAGTAGTTGCTCAGCTTGATTAGGAATGGGAAGAGGCAATTGCTGAGCTCATTGATAAAGTTGGTGGGGATCCGATCTGACATTTTTGCGGTTAGTCTCATATTGCCTATTATCTTGATGATCTCACTCTCATTAACCTCTCTGAACTCACTCTAAGAGGCAGTGTTCTTCAAGTGGAGTAAGTAAGTAAGTAAGTAAGACACTTATAGAGCGCACAAATGCCGAGGCGTCTTGGCGCTATGTTTAGCCGGGGAGCAGAAATTATTGGTCAGGGACAGGTGACTTCATTCCTTTGCAGGGAAGAGCCAGGTCTTTAGCATTTTCCCTAACCGAGGTCTTGAGTTCTGAAACCTTATGGAGGCTGGTAGTTCATTCCAGAGCTTCGATGCTCTGTATGAGAGACTTCTGCCTCCCCATCTGACTTTGTGGATCCTGGGGACTTGAACTAATCCTTTATTAGACGATCTAAGCTTCTGATTAGGTATATACCACTGAAAAAGTTTCTGTAGGTCCACAGGCCCTCCCCCGTACAATGCTTTATGTACCAGGCATAAAGCCTTAAACTCAATGCGCTGCTTAATCGGTAGCCAATGTAGCTCCCTAGTGCTACTTGAGATATGATGATATTTGGGTATGTTGAGCAATACCCACGCTGCTGCATTTTGCAGTGATTGGAGTTTTAACAGTTGTTGATTATCCACGCCCAAAAAGAGCGCATTGCAATAATCAATACAGGAGAGGACTAAGGCGACTATAACCGCATTCCTAAGGTCTAAGGGAATGTACGGTAAAACTTTACGCAAGATTTTCAGCAGAAAAAAGCAGGATGATGTCACCTAGTTAATCTGTGCAGCACAATTTAGTTGGCTGTCAAACAGAACCCCTAGGTTCCTAACCTTTGCCGCGGGATTTGGGCAGAGACCTGCTTCTGGCAGCCACCAGGATAAATCCCAGATTAGAGGCCCTGTCCCAAATTCCCTAACCTCCGTTTTGGTTGTGTTCAGTTTGAGATAGCTTTGGTACATCCACCCTAAGATTTGCTTCAGACAACTATGGAATTTCCCTCCAGTGTTTCGGTGTTTGAGGAAATGGAGATGACGATTTGCGTGTCATCGGCATAGGTTACCAACGAGAACCCATGAGCCCTCATTAGCTTAGCCAACGGTGCAACATATATGTTGAATAAAGTTGATGACAGGGCTGATCCCTGCGGAACTCTACAGGGAAGGAAAAACCTCTTTGATGTCAAGTTATCGCAGCAGACCCTCTGTTCCCTAGCAGAAAGGAACAAGGTAAGGAGTGTTATAGCCGCCCCTGCAATTCCTATTCCCTTCAGCCGTTATGTCAGAACCAGATGATTCACTGTAACAAACGCGTCTGATAGGTCAATAAGTATCAGGACGGCTCTACCACCTCCGTCTACCTGTTTGCGTATTTCCTCCGTTGCCATGATTAAAGCTGACTCTGTAGAGTGCCTTGGTCTGAAACCATCCTGTGTAGAATCCAATAGATCATTGTCATCTAAAAAACCAATTAGATCTTGATTAATTGATTTTTCTAATATTTTTGCCACCAATGGCAGGCAAGATATAGGTCGATAGTTGTTCACATCTAGTGGATCTAAAGAGGGTTTCTTTAAAATAGGTCTAATGCATGCTTTCTTCCAGGAAACTGGGTAAATTCCTGACCTAAGAACATTATTTAGCAGCGGCGTTAGTTTGGTGCTAATCTTGCCAGAGGCCAGATGCATAGTTGTGAGAGGACAGGGATCAAGCGGGGACCCAGACTTTGTGGATAGTAACATTTCATTCACTTTGTTCACCGTTAAAGAGGAGAAATTGATCAACTGAGACGTCATGGTGCCCAAGATGAGCTCTTCCACTGGTGATGAAGAGGGTTCGAACGATGTCGGAACCACGCCAACGAATTCATTGTAGATCGTTCTGATCTTCTCCTGAAAGAAATTAGCCATTTTATCACAAAGGGCTTGATCTGGGGCAATTTGAATTACCTGTTGCAGTTTGGACAGGGCGGTGACGGTCTTGAAAAGCTCTCTTGAAAAGTTTTCGTCCGCTTCAATCTTATTTGTAAAATAGTTTGTTTTAGAACTTATAATAGCCGGCTTATACTCTGCTAGTGCTAGGTTATAGGTATGTTTGCCTTAATCACTATAATCTACCCTCCATGCCCTCGCTGTTCTTCTGCACTTAGATTTAATAAGTTTAAGGTCTACGTTGTACCAGGGAGCTGATGTTCTGTTTTTCCGGACATTAATTGTTCTTGCTGGGGCCAGCAGATCCACGGCAGATCTAATCCAGCCATCAAAGTTATCTGCTGCCTTGTTATTATCTGCCACTATCAGAGGTGAATTTTTATCTAGCGACTCCACAAGATCCTCTTTCTTGATTTTTTTCCTTGACCTTATTGGCTGGAGGCTGTTTATTTGGTTGCAAGCTGCCGTTTTCCCTAAACGATCATTTAAAATGAATAGCCATATGGTCCGTCCAGATAAGGGGTGATACTTTGTCCACTATGATATTGGGGTTATTAGTGAATATACCATCCAGAGTGTGTAGGGCCTTATGCGGGGTTCTAAGACTAGTTGTGTTAGTCAGAGACCATCCAGGTTGTCTAGTAGAGTGGCAGTATCCACATTCTTATTATTGTCCAGGTGGAAATTGAAATCCCCCAATATCGTAAAAGTGGAGTACTCCAGACTTGATTCCATTTGGGTCAATAATCCTTGGATGAACAGTGGTTTTGGTCCAGGTGGCCTGTATATGAATAGACCGGGAAAGGATAGAGATTTGGAAATTTTAATGTTAAAGGCCATAGCTTCTACCCCAGGCAGCTGAATAGGCTCAAAAGAGGCTTTGAGCCTAGACCTGTAGATGATTGCTAAGCCGCCTACCTTTTGTCCCATTCTATCCATACTGGTCAGTGGAGAGGAAGAATTTGGCCCTCTCCTCAATTACTTGCTGATATCTCTTCACACCTCTCTTGTGATGTGTCGCTGACAGAATTGCTTGTGTATAAGATATGTTTTGGGAATGGCACCATGCAGAGAAAACCAGTCATTAACAAGAGAAAGTGGAAGTCCTGAACCAATGTTCAGAAGTCATTTGAAGGAATAAGATGCTCGATCTTGAATAGAAGTTTTACTTAACAATTTCAGATGTGTGTCACGAGAGAATACTAATATTATAGCTCAAGAGTCCAAGGTTGGAGTGACAGCATAACAACGACAGTAGGTAGATTAAGCAGAATTTGAATTAAGTGGAAAGTCGATGTAAGGAAGAATACAGTTTTACATAGGTTCGTGACAACTTCAGTCTATCAATGTCACCCACATACTCTACTTTTGAAACGGGGAATATCCACCTCATGATTGTTTGAACATTGCCGTCTATTCAATGTTATACTAAGAAAGAGATATTCCACAATAAGGGATGCTAAAAGAAAAAAAAAATGTAGTGGCTTTGCAGAGGCCTGGAATCAAGGTGAACATTTTTGCACGTTGTTAGCTTCTGGCATAATTGCTCAGTTATCACCAACAACACTACTGCATACACAGACATCCAATTGTTATTTCACTAGTGAGAGAGCAGACTGCAATTACCAAAAGAATCTTGATCTGTTTTTGTTGTTTTATATATCAAATGTAATTTGTGTTGCAGCACTGAATGCTTGCTTACTCCCTCCATGAAGATGCATAAACTGCAATATACAGTACCACGCTACCTTCTCACTTCACACACTGCAACGTCCCCCAATTTCTGGCTACATTATGAGTCTCTTGTACTCTTTAAAGTGACATGCTACATTGAATAACAGTCTATAACTTTGGTTTTTGATGCGAGGCATTATTAAATGACTGCTTTTATAAATAAAAAACATCTTACAACAGGTTTCTTTGGTTCTCCAGTTCCCTGGTATCCCTCCAGCTGCTATGCACGCCTTTGAATACTCAGCGATAGTACTGCATGCGCAAACTGAATTCGAGGCCTCGTGGCAGAGGCACAAGTCCTCAATACACGCTTTGAGGTATTGGCTAACGTCAACCAGGGAGTTGCAGCCTCTCAATGGTAAGCTGGTTAAAATCGTCTCACAATGTGTTCTCATCTGTAGTAGATGAAATGAAGAAATTTCAACATTAATGATTTGTACTTTAAAAGATTCTGTTGTGAAACATTATGCAAACAAATCTGTTTCCCTAATGAATCTATATTTTTCAAGGAATTGTGTCAAGTCAGTATCAGCTTTTATGTTTGCGTATTGCCCTGCTATCACCATATTGCAAATGTATATTACAGATATGACAATTAGGTAGCACAATCGCATTATAAGTACAGTATCAACATCAGATGGATTAATAACCCAAGCAATTTATCAAAATGTCACATTAACCTGCATATTGTGTTTCATGTCTTGGGTTCGGAGACTATTAAATTGGACGTCTGGGAATTTCATTCTTTCGGGGAAGTCAGGGCAGTATAGATATATGTGACTCAGAGGTCAGAGTTCCAACTGCGCTGTTCCTCGCCTTTGGTCTCGGAGGAGAAAATCTGCAGTTCTCAACCTTACATATCAAGCACTTTTCATGTGTTAAGGCTAGGTTAACAAGGGGACAGGCAATATAATGGCTGGAATGGATGTGGATGCCTATGTGTGAGATCTGCCATGTTTGAGCCTTGGCTTTGTCCAGTACTATCACCACTACAACTTAAAGGTGTCTGCCTCCACCATGTCATCTTGAATGACTGTCTCAATGTAAGAAAGTACCTCTTTTGACATGGTTAGCCCCCAATTTTTGCCTGGAACAGGATATGATTTCGAATGAAAGTGCACTGGGTCCCTGCTAACAAGATCCCCAGTGCCAGAGCTCTTTCCTAAAACTGTACCAAGATTGACATAACTTCAGCCCCTTTGTAAGTTCCTAGTAAATGGTACCCCTGGTACCTAGGGCATTGGGACTCAAGACGGTCCACTAGGGCTGCAGCATGAATTGTGCCACCCTAGGGACCCCACACAAAGACCATTCAAACTGACATTGCAGGCTGGGTGTCTTGGTTCAGAGAAAACTGAAGAGTAAACTCGGCACACATCCCTGTGTGCCATGCCCACAGATACTGCATGAGGCATAGGTAAGTCACCCCTACTGCAGGCGAATCACTGACAAAATATCGAAGGTCAGAATATCGACCTACAGAAATATCAACGCAAGAATATCGAAGTCAAGAATATCGACATCCTATCTACATTATAGTAAGTACAAAAATATCGGAAAAAAAATATCGGTCAAAAATATCGTTGGTAAAAATATCGTTTTTTATTTAAGTTAAAAAATAATGTAAAATAAAGTAAATAATACATATAATTTAAATAAATATAGTTAAAAATATTTTAAAATGTTTAAAAATTATAAGTAATATATATGTAATGTAAAAATAAATTAAACATATACATTAACAGGCACATGCATCAATGTTGGATTTTGCGATTTCTTAATTGCGATTTTTAAGGAATCGCAATTAAGGAATCGCAAAGCCTATGCATGTAGAAATCGCTTAAAAATAGCGATTTCTAAACATTCCTTAATTGCGACTCGCAAATTGCGAGTCGCAATTAAGGAATACCTCCCATTCATTCCTATGGGCCTAGAGGCCCATAGGAATGAATGGGAAGACATTCTCAATTTGTGATTCTCAATTAGAGAATCGCAAATTGAGAATGCAATTTCAAGGGTGCCAGGGTGTCAAAAGGACACCCTGTTGCACCCTGAAATCTGCATATGAGTACATCTTGCACACACATGTGTGTGTGTAAAATGGAACTTTGAAAAATGCACTTTAGTGCATTTTTCAAGTTTTTGTAAATTACCATGAAGTTCAACTTCATGGTAATTTGCGCCCCTATTAGCGAAATCGCTAATTATTTTACTTTAATGCAATGCATTTAAGGAATCTCAATTTGCGATTCCTTAAATGCAATCGCAATTTGAGAACTCGCAATTAATTGCGAATTCTCAAATTGCGAGGGCCTTGACCCTTGATGCATCGCAAAAGCTAATTTTGCGATCGCAAACGGCCGATTTTTGCGAATCGCACCGTTTGCGATCGCAAAAAGCTTTGATGCATGTGCCTGATAATATATAATATATATACTTACTTACTAATAATTTTTAATAATTATTTTAATAACTTATAATTTTTAAACAAATATCATATAAATTATAAATACATCTATACACATAAAACAATAATATAAATAAAAATTAAATAAATATATATAACAAATTAAAAAAATTAAAATTATTTTTAATCTTTTAAAAATTAATTATATACTACATTAACTAAAATAATACAAAAAATATTAGATAGCGGAGGTAATAAAATTACTATTCCAACTCCAAACAGTGGAACAGTAGGGAAAATGTTGGATAGCGTAGGGGTAAAAATTACTATTCCCACCCCAGTGAGTGCAACAGTAGGGAAAGTGTTGGATAGCGTAGGGGTAAAAATTTCTATTCCCACTCCAGTGAGTGCAACAGTAGGGAAAGTGTTGGATAGCTTAGGGGTTAAAATTACTATTCCCACTCCAGTGAGTGCAACAGTAGGGAAAGTGTTGGATAGCGTAGGGGTAAAAATTACTATTCCCACTCCAGTGAGTGCAACAGTAGGGAAAGTGTTGGATAGCGTAGGGGTAAAAATTACTATTCCCACTCCAGTGAGTGCAACAGTAGGGAAAGTGTTGGATAGCGTAGGGGTAAAAATTACTATTCTCACTCCAGGGAGTGCAACAGTAGGGAAAGTGTTGGATAGCGTAGGGGTTAAAATTACTATTCCCACTCCAGGGAGTGCCACAGTAGGGAAAGTGTTGGATAGCGTAGGGGTAAAAATTACTATTCCCACTCCAGTGAGTGCAACAGTAGGGAAAATGTTGTATAGCGTAGGGGTTAAAATTACTATTCCCAATCCAGTGAGTGCAACAGTAGGGAAAGTGTTGGATAGCGTAGGGGTAAAAATTACTATTCCCACTCCAGTGAGTGCAACAGTAGGGAAAGTGTTGGATAGCGTAGGGGTTAAAATTACTATTCCCACTCCAGGGAGTGCAACAGTAGGGAAAGTGTTGGATAGCGTAGGGGTAAAAATTACTATTCCCACTCCAGGGAGTTCAACAGTAGGGAAAGTGTTGAATAGCGTAGGGGTAAAAATTACTATTCCCACTCCAGTGAGTGCAACAGTAGGGAAAGTGTTGGATAGCGTAGGGGTAAAAATTACTATTCCCACTCCAGTGAGTGCAACAGTAGGGAAAGTGTTGGATAGCGTAGGGGTAAAAATTACTATTCCCACTCCAGTGAGTGCAACAGTAGGGAAAGTGTTGGATAGCGTAGGGGTTAAATTAACTAATAATTTTTCTAAAATAAATAACATATTAATAATTAATTAACTAAAAAATTAATAATAAATACCAATAAAATAAAATTAATATTTACTTAAATAACATTAAATTACTTCCCACCCTATTCCCCCATAAACACACAACCCGCTACACATAAAAAGAACACAATTAATTTAATTAACAATTAATCAATTAATAAAAATTAATTACCAATTAATAATAAATTAACAATAAATTAATTAACAATAACAATAACAAATAAAATAATAAATTAATTATAATTATAAATTAATCAATTAATAAAAATTAATTACCAATTAATAATAAATTAACAATAAATTAATTAACAATAACAATAACAAATAAAATAATAAATTAATTATAATTATAAATTAATCAATTAATAAAAATTAATTACCAAATAATACATAATTAACAAGAAATTAATTATCAATAACAATAAATAAAAAATATTAATTAATTAATTATAATTAAATTACTTCCCACCCTATTCCCCTATAAACCCACAACCCACTACACATAAAAATTAACATAATTAATTTAATTATCAATTAATCAATTATTAAAAATTAATTACCAATTAATAATTAATTAACAATAAATTAATTAACAATAAAGTATTTTTTTTAATTATGATTAATATACTGATAGATTAATCAATTAAAAAAATTAATTACCAATTAATAATTAATTAACAATACATTAATAATCAATAACAATAAATCAAAACATATTAATTAATTATAATTAAATTACTTCCCACCCTATTCCCGTATAAACCCAAAACCCGCTCTGATACTAAAACGCAAAATTTACTTTAAAAAAATTACTAATTTCTAAGCATTTAATACATATATTTAAAAATAATAATAATGCATTACAAAAAATGTTAAACATACATATAAAATACATACTAAAATACATAACACTAATATAAATATCGATATTATTAACAACGATATTTTTGCTAACGATATTACTTACTTCGATATTACTTACTTCGATATATAAAAAAAACGATATTACTTACCTTAAGTTCGATATTCTGGTCACCGATATTCTTGACATCGATATTCTGTCCCTACGATATTAAAAACTCGATATTAGTGTAGGTCGATATAAAAAACTCGATATTTTGACTGCGCACCACTGCAGGCCTTACTACCATAAGTCAGGGTGCTCTATATCACATGTGTGGTCATCGCTGGCTGAGCAGATATGACCCTACAATATCTAAGTCAATTCATCGATATTTTAAGTGCACGGGTAAGTCATAAAGAGTACATGGGCTAGATACCCACTATTACTGGTTCTCCAGCATCATGATGTCTTCAATGTACCCAGGGATGTTTGGCACCAAACATCTTGTCCTAATAAATCCACCCTGAGGCCAGTGTTGGATTTTTTAATAAATGCACACAGAGGGCACCTTAGAGGAGCCCCCTGAAAACCTACCAAACACTGGTGTGGAGTCGGACTAGTCTTAGCCAGCCTGCCAACACCAGACATGTTCCTGACCTCATGGGGTGAGAGCCTTCACTCTCAGAGGCCGAGAACAATGCCTGCTCTGGGCGGAGATGCTTCACAACCTCTTCCAGGCCGGAATGGCATTCCAAGGCGGGAAGCCTAAAAGGTGATGTCGCCTTTGAAATGCAACCCACGCATCTCCAGTTAGTGAAGGATGCCAAACCCCTGTCCTTCTCCACTTTTGGTGGGAGGACAGGTGGGAATTTGTTTTAGAGTAGGAGGTGTGCTCACATTCAGCCAGCACCACCCTAAGGTGGGACAGGTGATATGGACCCTACTTTTCCAATTCCTCCATCTTGTGTTGGAGAGCATTAGCCAAACAGGGTCAGGGTTATGTCCAATACCCAATGAAAGTTGCCATAGGAGGGTTTAGTCCCCCTAAAGGTAGGTAGCCCATTGGCTTCTACCTAGTACTCCCTTTAACATCACTACATTTTGTATTGAAGTGGCACCCCTTTACCCTGAACTTCAGATTCGATGGACCTAAGAAGAAAACAGACAAAGAAGAGCACCTGAACCTGAGAATCGAGTGCCTGCTTTGGACTTTGGTGCTTAACCTTGCCTGCCACTGCAAAGACTCAACCATCATGGTGTGGTGTCTCGTTTTGCCACTCAAAGGACTCTAAAAACCCCAGAGGACCTACAGCACTTTATAAATTGCCCAAGAACTCTCTTGGAGTAGAGGAACTACCCCCAGGTAGACTGTAGGCACTGAACCCACAGAGTCCAGCTTACCGATTTGTCGCTCCCTGGCGACACCGACGCAGCAACCAAACCAGACAAAGTACACCAGCTCTGGAGGGTCTGATCTGTCTCCCCACTGAGTGTGTAGACACTATGACCTACCGAAGCCATGCCGAAGCAATATCCAGACCTCCTGCAACCTACACTGAGACAAAGAGTCCAATCGGGACTCCAACTGCCCGGGAAGCAAGTACCTATCAAGGACCATTGGAATCCCTGAGACCCACTTCGTGAGTGTCCCTGCTGTCCGGAAACAATCCCTGCAATCTGCTTGCCCCTGAATGCTACGACCATCCTGGCTGACCAACTTGCTCTGCACCCAGCCCACCTGGCCTGGGTACAGATGAACCAGCTGTGCCGACATGCTCCTGAGGCCCTTGCAACCTGATCCCTCATTTGGGATCCCTCAGACTTGTCTACAAGTCCCCCTTTGCAGCCTGTTTTTAGCTGGCCCCCATTCTTCGTAGAGCACCAGCTACCAATGCCTTTCGGCACCCTGCTCCCGGCCAAATCTGGGACTCTCCCAATGATCCAGAGGTGGAACATTGGAACTTGGTCTGCTGCTGACCTCAAATTGGAAAGGGGAACCCCTAGAACTGACAATATGATTTTCTTTGCATTTTTTAATTTTCTCCCATAGGAAATCTTGTGCGTAATTGCGCACAATCGAGAACTAATTTTCGAACTTTGATAAATCATAAGAATTTAAGTCTTTACCTGTGAGCGAAGTTCATGGTCTGAGAAATATTTTAAAAAGTATTATTTATTGCAAACAGGTCTTGGATTTATTCTTGAGTGTGTGTCTCATTTATTGTCTCTGTGAGTACAAAAAATGCGTAGCACTACCCTTTGATAAGCCTAACTGCTCGCCCACACTACTACAAATAGAGCGTTAGTATTATCTACTTTTGCCTCCGTATACCAATCTGGATCTCACTGGACTCTCTGCACAGTGTACTTCATTTTAGTACCCTATATAGAGAGCCAGCTTCCTACACTCAGTTTATGCATAATATCTAAGATTAAAATCTTTATAGTTGTAATGTTCTTTCTGTCCTTTAAGGTACAATAAAATAGCTTGTGTGCTGCAGACACTTGTAGGAATTTAGAGCTCAAAGGATCAGGAGCTGGTGCAGCTCCCATCCACTAAACGTGTCTTTCCCCTGCCTCCTTCAGAGGTGGGGGATGCCGGATTTCCAGTGGCTAAGCTCAGCTGGCTTGGCTACTTGAAACTCTTGACCTGGAGGTCAGTCAATCACTTGATCTCCACTAGATCACCATTGTTATTTTTTTTCTGCCCAGGTCCACCATACTAGGCATGGCAGACTCGGGCACAAAAAACAAACACACTACAGGTGCACTTTTGACACAGAAATCCTTGCCAGGTGGACAACGTGGAAAATCTTTTCTGGGGTATTGAGTTGATCATACCATAAATTGAAAAATATTGATTTTTCTTAAAATCACAGGTTATTCAAGCCTCCCATGGAAAAGGCTCTAAAACAGGCAACAACTCAGTGAAAGATGCCTCAGTTCTCTTCCCTGCAAAGGAGAGCAACAAGTGATTGTTTCAATCCAACGCGAGAGCAAATAATTACAATCACCTCTGGCCCACATGGTACCTGGTAATGTAACATCCTCAATTCTGCTCGCTCGAGGGTGAACTGGCCAGTACTCGGTCAACAGCAGTCCTGATGAAGGGAGAATAACAGGAGCCGAGTCCCAGGCCTGTTCCCCCCAATTCATTCGGTCAAGGCGGCAATTTCAAATTAGGGCACAACCAACATTAGTTAGCATTACTCTAATTTTGTAGAACATAGCAGAGTCCAGCAAACTGACGAAAGACCGGCTTTTAGATCAGTTTTTGAGAGAACTTGACATAATTTGCCTCAAGGAAACCTGGCGAATGGCCGAGAATCCACTTACAGGCTATGTTGAATTCTCTTAATCCCGCCCAGAAATTCAAGAATAAGAGTCACCCGAAAGGAGGTTTGTCTAGCTATATCTCAACTTCCAAAGCAGTCAAGGATAATCAAGTTGATTTGAAGATCAGTCATTTGCAGAAAACAATAATTACCAATAAGATATCAGGAACGCAGACAAAAATCACTCATAATAATAAACATTTATATAAACCCCAATGCAACTCTGAAACAAAAACTAGCTCAAGAAACGGAGAATAAATTGCTAGAGATACAAGCCACTTATGGGCGACTCTCTGGGTGATTACCAGTGACTTCAACCTAAACCTGGCAAATCACCAAAACTGAAGTTCCAGAGAAAGGGCTATAGACAGGAAGTTTAGTACTCCACCTCAGATATCACAGTTCATGAATATCAATAAGAGTGATCACATCCTACTGCCTTCTGTGGTGGCTATGGGTCTAAGAGCCCTAAATGGGCGATTCCTCACAGATTCCCCAATGGCAGCCACGCATACGTCGAGGAACTCTGAGTCAACCCTGGACTATACTTTAACATCGCTATCCATATTTTGAGAAGTACAAAGCTCCCACATTGAGGTCAGAAGTGAAAGTAATCCTCACCCTCGGATCTTAAAAATATAAAATAATAACAGGTCATGGACGGTTAGAGTATTTAGGCTCACAGAACCCTGGCAGTCACTGGTAACATGTAAGATAGAGCAATCTATCCATGGAAAACTTTGAGAAATGGAAAACTAGCCTACCCCTGCTTCAAAGGGATAAAACTGACTCCATCTCTGAATGGGAGTGCAGTTAGTCTTGTTAAAATAGCTAGGCCAAAAAAATTCAATGAGAAAAGTGAAAGCTACACATAAACATAATTGGTTCACACCAGTGTTAAGGCAATTAATGCAAACATTGAATAGGGAAGCCAGAACACTTAAGTCCACTCAGGCAATGGGGGGAACATCTCAAACAATTCCAGGAATTAAGATCTGACAACAAAAAGGCAGTGTGGGAGGCTAAACAAGCACACGGGTCCCATGAATGGAAAAGAATTGTGGCGGCCTGCAAGGCAGAAAACAGCAAGCTGCTCTGGTCCATTATTAATCAGATGGTAACCTTGGGCAATACAGTGGCAGAAGATAAATGGGTAGAACACATCTCGGATTAACATCAGAACCCTAACCACTGTGTTGCTCCCTCTGGCTTCCTAAGTAGAACCTCAGGTTTAACTTTCATTGCGTTAAGGCAAGAATCCTGGCTTCTTAAAGCAGCAGGCCTACCCACTGCATTATTTAAAAACAACATAGCGTGCTGGAAAAGCTACCGGGGGAGATTGTATAACACCTGGCTATCAGAAAACAGGATCCCAGATTCATGGAAAGGGGGAATCATTCACCCTATTTACAAGAAAGATTAATACATCAAGCCAGATAGCTACTGCGTGTTAGAGTTACTAGCATTGATGCAAATATATTTGCTGGACTGCTAACCGCTGATTTGGAATCCTGGGCAACGGAAAGTAGCCTAATTACAATAAATCAAAGAGGTTTTCGAACAGCCTCAAGCACTATTGATAATCTGACAGCCTTAGTCTTGCTCACGTAAAAATACGGAAAGTTAAAAATCTGCTATATACACCTGCTTTGCAGACCTGACCAAAGCATTTGACATGGTCAACAGAAATCGCCTGTGACAAAAACTTATGGACTGGCACATTCCTGAGAAACTACTTTGACGAATACAGCTTCCATATTCAGAAAACTTGGTCAGGGTCACCCTTTGAAGTAACAAGGGTCTAACAACTAGAATCCAGATAGAGAGAAGCATCAAACAAGGGTGCATTCTGGACCCCTATGTAATTTAACCTCTCTTTAGCAGCCTTGAGTGTCTAACTCAATTTAGTCCACTCAGACCCACCAAAAATAGGCCAGTAACCGATAACAGCATTGTTAGATGCCGATGAATTGTCCGATTATATTTATCGGGCATAGGCCTACAAAACCTAATGAACTCTCTGTCTCAATACTGTATGACCAAGGAGCTGATCATAAACTCGTGAAAACAAAGGGAGTCGTGTTTGGGAGCAGGGTTATCTGGAAGAAGACCTGGTATTGTGGAGGAAAGCCTGTGACCAGAAGTGGGAGTTACAAGCACCTAGGAATATGGTTGCAAGAGTGCTGGTCCTATCGCTTACAATGGAATGCATTGAAAACAAAGGGTAGCATCTCAAATTACAGCAATACGGACCTTGGCTACCAAATTGTAAAACCCCTCCTGTCAGCCCCTGGTAACAGTAATAAAAGCAAAGTTTTCGCCCTCACTGACATACGACTTGGAAACCTTCCCAGGGAAATGTTCATGTTTTTTTAAACAAACCCCAGAGCAAAGTTATCCGTCTTAATTTTTTCTTGCTGCAAAGCACCTCACCAGTGCAGATTAGACTGGAATTTAGCCTCCAAAAACAGGAAGTTGAACATTAGGAAGCTTTTCTCAAAAACGCTTCCTTACTTAAGCAGGCAAAAGCGAACACATTAAGAGGACTATTATGGCAATAAATCCCTTTAAATACATCCCAGAATAGAAACAGAAGGTCAGCAAGAAAATGAGCCTGAATAAAACATCTGAACGTGGAACAGGTCCAAAATTCAAATTTGCCACACCAGCTTTTTAAGTGAGTCCACAACAAATAATCTAGACTAATCTCCTGGTGTGAAGAGAAAACAAAATTTAGACTGCTCAAACATGCATGGGTGACTATTAACACCTACAGGGCTCCAACTGCACAATCTTATATGAATACCATCTCGAGGAATCACTTGAAAAACAAAGACCTCCTTTAGAATTCTGCCATCAAATGCCGATCTACCAAAATGGCACCCACCAAGGGAGAACAAGTCCTGCAGGTTATTCCACAACCCATAAGAAAAGATTTCTTGCCCCTATTATGTATATGTCCAATCTTGCTGCCATGGTGCAGAATGCTCCTCCGAAACCTTTTTAACTCAACTGCCATTGGAAACTATGGACAAGCAGTTTTGTTTTGCATAAAAGGATCCACCCCTACAAATTATAGCGTGCTTTGCCAAATTTCTTCTAAAAGTGGACCAGCTTTTAAACCAAATCAACTCTGAGTTTGATTCAATTTAATCATCAGGGGCTCAAGAAAAATTTCTTCTCAAAAGGTGGAATGCTCTTGCTCTGAAAAGGTCCAATAACGTTGCACTTTTAATTCATGTTGTGCTCTAAGGAGCGACTAAGTAAACAAGACTCCGGAAGGAACAGTTTGCACATTTGCACAAAGCTGCCAATCGCTGTGAATAGACCGAATGACAGAAACATGTTGATTAGTAATTTTCCCTTTTACATTATTAGTATAATCCCCGTCAATGCAATCCAAGGAAGAAAAGTCTTGAAATCGAATGTTCATGTTTTACCCCCAAGGACTGCAGAAACTTACTTTAATTGGGAATGTTGCTCTACTTTGAAATGCACTTTAATTCTAGCTGCACAAAAAAAAGCCTTGTAGATGATATCGATTCTTCTTTTTAATCTCTGTCTTTTTAATTTATACGATGGATACACAATGTTATACAAAGAAGCAATGTCCAAAGCGAATAATCAGGTTTTACTAGCTTGGATTGCTGAAACTGCCTTTCACAGGGAAAGTTATTCTATTTTGAAATGTACTTTAACTAAAGCAGTCTTGCATATGATCCGCTTCTTCTTTTTAATCTTTCCCTTCTTAATTATTATCACAGTTATACAAATGCCCGAACGTTTGATGAACCGCCATCTCTTTTTGCTTTTACCTCATTTTGCAATGGTTTTCATTAACAGTGCAAATAAAGATTTGATTTCAAAAGTTTTTCTGTGAGAGGGGCCCTGGCCTTTGTCCCCTGGTTGGCTTATGGCCGCGTCCAGGATCTAAATTACCCTGATGTTTTTGTGAGCTTTTTAAAAGACATTCAGAGTACATGTAAAATCCTCATAAGTTAAGGGCAATTAGAAGAAACATTATTATAGTAGTTAGCCCTGATCACATACTCTCATCATTTTTTTATGCTGAGTTGTTCATTTTTCATCACAGTTCAGTACACCTCCCACTTTGCCATTTTGATTTAAAGACCAGGCTTGTTGTCACTGAATGTTCAAGGAGAAGTGCCATATCTTATCCAATAAATGGGCAGGAGAAAAGTTTAAAAAAGAAATGGATGGTGAGTAATAAATTCATTAAAACCCGAGTTAAGGACTGGGATGCAGAAGCAGGACGCAATGCAATTAACATTATTACCGCTCTGACTACAAGAGGAGTTGGCCTAACGGCTAGGGCGGTCGACCTGGAATCTGGGGAACTGGGTTCGAGTCTCAGCAATGACGCTGAACATCCTGTGATTCTGGGCAAATCACTTAATCTACCCGTGCCTAACAAAAATGATGAATGTGTCCTCATGTAATGAAACTGCAGGCTGTCTGGGGTCCACGAAGGAGACCCACTAAGAGGGCAGCCGCCTTAGTGCCACAAGATGGCACAGGAGGGAGCCTCCCAGTGGTTGGGACCCTCAGGGGTCCGGTGTCCCGCGTCACTTCCGGGCAGATGGGGTGGGGGGTGAGGTACATATACCTCTCACCGCCCACTGGATGCCCACTACCCTGACGCTGTTTTGTCGCCAGCCACGCCGTCTGCTGCTGCGACCCTACACGCCGCTGGTACGTGGGGAGCTGATGTTTCCGCGGTGAGTGCAGGCGTGGGAACTCTCCCCACATCACCCCTCACCACCCGGTCCCTCCTGTCGGGGGTTGCACCCTGGGCTAGTCGGCCAGTGGCCGCCTTGAGGGGGGTGGGGCTCCGGGCATCTCCCTTCCGGGCCTGCTCACCCGCGTGGTGTTGCCCCGGGTCGGGCTTTATCATGGGGGTTCCGTGGTCGCAGGTAGGGCTGGCTTGAAGCTCCCCGGGTGTGAAAGGTTGGAACCGGGCAGAGAAACCGCACCGCTGACGGGAGTGGGTGGGCCTATTTGGTCCTCGTGGCAGAGGTTCCCCCTGTGGATGAGCTTGCCCAGTTCGGGGGCCCAGTTCGGTGGGGTGCTCGGTGCAGGCATCATGCTGGGGCTGGTTGGCCTGGTCATCGTGGTGGGGCCGATTATTTGGCGGGCTGAGGTGAGTGCTAATTCAGGCTTATTGCCTCCCGGCCGGCTGCTTCAAGCCTGCTTCACTCTCTAGGGTAGCGGGTGCTACCACTGTGTCTCTATGGTTCCGGTTGGGCGTTGGGGGCCGAGTTGTGTCAGAGGTTGACCCGACTGAGCGTTTGCGCATCTCGCCTCGTTCCCCCACTAGCTTTGCCGCGGACCACATGTAAGCGGAAGGGTGGTGGTCAATATGCGCCTGCGGGGCAGAGTGTAGTCACAAGCTCCGGGTGCTCGCTCCGCCGTGGGAGATGGGGGCGGGGGGTGTCTGCGCTCCGCTCCTTCAGTTCGCCCCCCCCACCGACTTTGGTAAATAATGTTTCTTCCAGGGCCCCCTTTGGCTGGGCAGCCAAATTTTCTAGTGTTCGGGGGCCGCAGGCTTACATCTCTGCATGCCACCCTATTCGAGAGCGGGCGGCATACATGTGCGGATCAGAGAGCGAGGACTGGCTTTGTTGTTGGGGTGTCTCCCCATGCGGGGCGCATGGGGTGTTCGCCGTGGTCGTGCCTGCACATCGCCAGAAGATAGGTTAATGATATGCCACTGTTGGCCATGGCCTGTGGGTTAGCGCGCAACGCTCCCGAGCCCCTCCTCCCCCCCCCCCCGTATAGCATGCAGGGCCCGAGAGGGTGCTCTGGCCTGGCTGGGTATATTTCGGGCGTAACCAACACGCAGCTGTGTTGGGTTGAGCGGGCAACGACACGGTGGTCGGAGCAAGGCAGCCAACTCAAGGGTCGGCTGGTCGGGCTCGGGTGTCGCTTGGGGGCACAGCGGGATAATTAGGCATATTGCCTAAGCTGAGGGTCGGCTCGTGGTGCTGTTTACCGGAGCAAGCCGGGCGGGAGTCTCAAACATTCACCCACCGGTTGATTCCCGGCCCTACACGGCACGGCTGAGAGTGTCACGCTAACTCCCGGGCACGCCCCCGGGAGTTAGCCAGCCAGCTGGGCCCACCGGGACCTAGCACACGTGGTGTGGTCAAGACCAAGTGGGTGGCTGCCGCGGAGTGGAGGTTAGCAGGCGCCGCGATGGCAGCTTCCCCCGTCAGGCCTCCAGGGTGGTTCGTGTCGGTGGTCTTTCCCCGGGGGGTTTCGAGCCCCCACCTACCCGTAGCGGGCAGGCAGGGGCCGTGATGGCGCCTGCTTCAGGCAAAGACGTGCGGCCGTAGGGGTGAGATGGGCCCGTCGCCCGATACTTTTCGCGGGGTTGGTGGGGGCGTTTTGTTTCGTTGCTCGCTGTTTGCGGGTGAGAACGTTGCCCCACGGTGAGAGCTGCTGACTCTGGGGAATGGGGTTTCTGCCTCGTGTAACGCATATGTGCTCGGGAAGCGCTCCGATAACTTTGGACATTTTATGCAGTTGGTTGAGTCTTCATGGCCGCGGGGGGGGCACGCGCGGACCGAGGCCCTCAAGCGCATTTCCTACACCAAAAGGCCACAGGGGGTGCAACAAAGGGATACATCCGTGCGGCGCACATGCTGGCTGGGCATCAGTAAGAGGGGGCGTGTTTCAGACCTGTGACTAAGAGCACTCATTTTATTCATCTTGTCTCCTCAAGCAGATTGAGGCCGGACATCCTTTGCAGATCCCCATGGTTTAGTCTCGGTCAAGGGCACACTCCAGGTACCGGCAGCGCACATGCCCGCCCCGACCCTACCGCACCTCGGATTCCTTGGATCCAGAGTTCAATGGGGGCCATAAATTTGTGTTTCCAACATTTTCTTATGAAGATGATTATGGCCGTTATGAGGACTGAGGGCAAATAGTTGTACCAGTTTTTGGCTATCTGGTTAGCTCCACCACCAGAGCAAAGATATGACCGCTTCATAAGACTTCAGGTGAGGAAGTTAGGAACTGCTTGGCATGGAGCAGCTCACTCCTGCTGTTCACAGTAAGGTCTCCGTAGCTCCAGAACGTGATAAACAAGCATTGGCATAGCCAATAGGTCTCGCCTTGGGACCTTACAAGTGTTTAACCATGCAACAGTTAATGTTGTTACACCAAAGATATGGTGCTGCATAACTGTGGTAATTGTGTTGATTGGGCATGAGATAGCACAGAGCATGCAGCATTTTTCCCAGTTGATGTATACGCTTGTGACTGGACGAGGTAGCGCAGAACTCGCAATCCTACAGTATAGATGATTGCGTTGTATCGCTTGCCAACCGGAAGGTTACACCGTTTTGTATTGTGGGCGTCGGTGGATGTCACAACACATTTCATCACTGAATACCCCTTCATAGTGTTCGGTCGACTACCTTGTTCTGAAATATGCAGGGGTAGCTGGCATGGGTAGGTTGGATATGCACCGTAGCATTGTTTGATTTTGCTCGCAAGAAAGTGTCATTCATAGCCTTTTGAATGTCACTCACAGTTGCACTGAAATGATAAAAATGTCACACATAGCAATCTGAAACCTGGGCAGCTATGGATGGGGCGGCTAGCTCTCAGTTGGCTATGCAACTGAGCTATAATTGTGGCGTATTTCACCTTATGCAAATAGAAGCACTGATAAGCCAATAGATGGGCTTGTTGTAGTTAGTGCTCCTTTTGTAGGAAATATAGGGATGCAATGACTGGTGCTGAATATGTAATGTAGCTGGCGCTCATTATAGCGTTTCAATACCTTTGCATTCACATACACGTTACATTTGTATAACTAATATGTAATTCTCAATGCGCGTTAGATTAACACTATGAATGGCGGATCGGTCAGGCTTTTCAGGGAGCGGAATACCTAGGAAATGCGCGGTGTGCCGGTGGCCGGTCTGAATGCCATAGTCTTTGCCTGAGCAAGCTGGGTAGCCCTGCAGATTAGTTTTAACTCTTAAACAATCCTTGAAGCTTGCTCAGGTCTCCCTCAGCTCTGTTGGTGTCTTTTATATTGGCCAGGTCCTCCTGGAACTCTTCACCGCTGTGTCCGGGACCAGGTGGAAGGTGTACACATCGCTTCCAGGACCTGGCTAAGCATAGATTTAAGCTTAAGTGTGAGGGTGATATAGTTCTGAAGGGCTCCATAGGGTAGGATGACCTAGCGACAAGGAGCAGCTAGATAGTAGTTTACGTGTGCATCATCGACCATGATGCCAAATATGCATCGCGGGGCTCTGCTCACACTAAAGTGGGCCAAGATCACACAAAGCATAGGATGAGTGCGGTGTCAGTCATATATGGCGCTCTATGAGAATATGCCAGAAGTAGCGACTATGACATCACAGACTTGATTTCAATTTTGCGTTGCGGGGCGTCTGCCTTGGCAGTAACCGGACAGGGTGCCCTGGGCTGGGCAAAACAATATATCAGTTTGGGGTTGATTATTGGTGAGTTAAACCAATTTGTACAGCCAGGGTGCCATAAAGTGGGAAGGCCACTTGGGGGCAGTGTTTCTCACTTTGGCTGCACATGTATGAATAATGTCTTCATTCACTAATACCAATAATGGGCATCACTCCATCCTTCTCAGCATGGTAGACCAAAGCGGTTTTGATATGTCCTTTGACTTTGATGAGCGTTCTTTCAATGCTTTTCTTTCAAAGAACTATTCTCGCCAATTTTTAATTCAGTAGTTTGGATGGCGCCTATGTCTCGAATCCATCAATATTTCTTTGACGATCTGGTGACTCGCATTTAAGGGGATGTTCATGGTTCTTTGCGTGGTTAATTAATGTTTCCAGGACACAGACACCCGTTGCTTAAGGCCTCATGCTCCCATTGCTTCACCCTTGGTTTGGTCGTCCATAAGGGGGGCAGTCACTTACGTATAAACCGTCGGTTGGCTACGTTAGAAAGACTTTTCTCACTCCTGAGTGTAGGACGGTGGCCCGATTGACCTAGTGAGTTATGTAATCCCTGTGATGTCATGATGAGGTTTGGTAGCACAGGGTAATAGGAGCAGATGGTACTAAGTCTCCCTTGTGTGGACGATACGAAGGGTAATTAAAATAAACTGGTATGGAGTCTCTTCTGTAGTGTGCCACTGTGGGAGTGCGGTTGGCACATTAAAGTTACACTGCCTCTGGGATAAACCAAAGTCTCTGCCTAGCCACCTAGGGGGTGGGCAGGTGTCAGCCTAAGTGTGTGCTCCCTTCTCCCACCAACCAGAAACTCCATTTACAACATTGGTAGAGAATGCCTATGAGTGGTTTGCAGTCCATCCACAACCGCACCACTGGGCGAATGTTAGTGATTGGCGATTAAGTGTATCAGTTTTGAACATGGCTTTATGCTCAGCCTTGTTTCGCTGAAAGCCACATGTGGAAGGCAAGGACCAACAATGCTAATTTTCAGCTTCAAGTGTACCGGGCCTAGATGTGACCGGGTGGGTGGTTCCTGGTGCGCGGCACCGCCACTCTTGTCCACCGGTGCTTGTGACAGTCTGCCACCAGTTGGCGCTGTCTGGCTAGTTAGAGAGGATCTCTACATCAGGCTTTGAGTAAGTCAATCACATTGGAATCATTATTGCCTGCTGCCCAAGCCATTCTCCAGCTTTGGGGGTCTGGAATAGTCTGTATTGTCAACTTGAACAAGTGTCAGGGTTAGTAGTGGAGATGTGACTAGGAGTGGCAGCACGGCAGGAGCAACGGGTGGGCGAACTGAAGGGGCCGCCAGTCGTCAGTCCTGTCGGATAGTTGCACAAGGGTCAGCTGGTGTGATGTCAATATGGTTGGCAGCACGGCAGGAGCCAGGTGGGGCAACTGATTGTGGCCGCCGGTCGCCAGCCCTGGAAGAATATTTTATACTAAGTAGCACCTCACGGGCGGGATCTGGGAGGTCTTTGGGGCACAACCGGGCCGATGTGAGGTCAAAGAGATCGGGGCGGGTCGAGTGCCTCCTGCATGGATCTCTAAGCACGTGGGCAGAGCTCCGGGTCATATGCTGAGTGTGGATCTAAGGCGAGATTTAGGGAGGAACGGCATAGCACAAGACCTCCAATATCCATACATCCGTCAGTTACCTTCAATATACTTGCTGCCCATTTCTCACGCCCTCTGACTGAGCCCTGGTATACATTATGACAGGACCGAGGCCAGGGTACTCGTGGCTTCAGTTACTAACATCCCCTGCCCAAATAGCAAGCCCAGCCTGGCCGGTTTGGGAAGGAGACATCTAATATAATGGGGCTGTACCATGTTAGGTAACATATTGCAACAGTACTCCCGTCTGTAAGCCACCCAGGGGAGTGGCCGGAGGACAGGCTCAGTGATTTATGGACAGGGTGAATTTTAAGTTTACCGAAGGCAACCCTGTAAGGCATCACAGGTTTGGCGGGGTGCAGTGTTAGTGTGTGAAATTTTGGGCAACCTTGAGTAGTGGGATAGAAGGGGGTGCAGGGTTTCTGTGAATGTTTTGGCAACCCGTCATTTCTTGTTTGCTGTGAAAGCGGCCGCACAGGCTAGGGGGTATTTCTCCCTCCCAACATATTGGTCACTCACCTGGGAAGCAATGATTTGAATTTCCTGGGTAGGAGGGCACGGCTGTAAGGAATGATTTCCTCCAGGTGTAAGTTGAGTGGTATGGGTTGGTTACAATGAGTCAAGAAAGGTGTTTGGCAACTTTACGTTGCTTTTCTGCAAGGATCTTAGATCTGGGTGACTGGCCATTCAGGCGTCTTGCGAGCGGCATGGTGGGCGGAAAGCAGGGAAGGGAGGCATGGCTTTTCCGCCACCAGGTTAACTGGGTGGGGTACCTAGGCAGGCGCTGGGACAGCTTGCTGAATAAGTGCAGCACAGACTGGGGGGGGAGGGGGGTCTCTCCTCCAACATCCTGGTTAGACACCTAGGAGGCAATGATCTGACTCTTTGGGGGAAGAGGGATCTGTGGCAAGAATTGAAGTCCTCCAGGTGTAAGTAGCACCCATTTGGGGGCATGTGAGTTAGGGGGTCAGAAATAACCCCTCGTTGAGGGTGGTGGGGAGGCCATGGTCACCTCGCGCAGGGGAGTTAACAGTGCCATGTGTAAATACCCGGAACAGAGGGGGTTTGGCTTTTCAGACATGGCGTGCTGCATGCCAAGTCCACAGGCAAACGATTCTGCAGCCACTCTTTCCGCATAGGAGCAGCTACCACAGCGTTTAGGGCAGGCCTGTCAGCTGAACGCATCAAACAGGTGGGGCGCTGGGAGCCCCAGTGTTACAAGAGATACATCCGGTCTTGTAGGCCACTGAAATGGGGCTATGGACTGTGGGAAGGTGGTGGCTAGGATACCCAGGCATGCGCTGGACCTGCGTGCTGGAGAAGCTGCAGCAGAAACTGGGGGGGGGGATTCCTCCTCCTAATGTGATGGTCATACACCTGGGAGGGAATGACCTAGCAGCTCTGGGGAGAAGGGCACTGCTTCAAGAAATGACGGTCACCATGTGTAAATTGAGAAACCAGCTGGGGACCTGTGAAATATGGTGGTCTGAGATAACGCCCGGCGGGTGTGGCAGGGCGCACGATCTAAGGAAGCCATGGAGGTCTCTCGCAGGAAGGTTAACAGTGCCATGAGGAAATTCACTGAGCAAAGGGGTTTTGGCTTCATCCGTCATGGGTTACTGCACTTTAAGGCCACAGGGTGTTTGGATGAAGATGGGGTACACCTGTCCAGAGTGGGTAGGGACCTGTTCTTACTTGATCTGGGGGAGGCCTTGGAGACAGCAGGGTGTAAGTAATGGAGACTATCTTGGTGGGGGGCTCTGGGGTGATGGTGGCCACACCCAGAGCTGTGGCGGAGTTACAGGGCGATCCAGAGGCTGTAAGGTACATGCGGGTACCATCTGCAGAAGCACAACAAGGGTGCAAAGGCCAAATATCCCCAGGGAGGTCCTCGCGTTGGACCCTGGAGGAGCGACGGCGCCCCGTTAGTCCTACGGGCGGTTGTGGACCTGAGCAACCGGGGGTTGCCTGGCAAGCTCCGCCCCCTTATGGGGCGGGAGCAGGGGCGTGGGCTGTTGGTCCACCGGTGGGAGGGGTCTTCCCTCCCCCAAAATATGGCAAACACCGTTGGGTGGGGCCACGGTGTAATTTGGCTCATCAGGTGGCAGGCGGCGAGGGGCTGCCTGCCTTGGGATCGCCCGTAAGATAACCCACCATGTTGGCATATTTGTAATGCTAATAAACCTGCAGCAGTTTTCTCCACAAAGAAGGTGTCTTGTCTGGTTATTTCTCTAGGAGATTGCTGTATGGGGGATGGCGAGTGTTGCCGATATTGGCACTATGCAGGCTGCCCGGGGTCCACGAAGGAGACCCGCTAAGAGGGCGGCCGCCTTAGTGCCACAAGATGGCACAGGAGGGAGCCTCCCAGTGGTTGGGACCCTCAGGGGTCCGGTGTCCCGCGTCACTTCCGGGCAGAGGGGGCGGGGGGTGAGGTACATATACCTCTCACCGCCCACTGGACGCCCTCTTTGCCCACTACCCTGATGCCGTTTCCCTCCCTACCGCATACCCGGCGTTCAGGCAGGGTGTGGGGGGGGTTTGTCTACAACCCTGACCACTTACACGTGTGTGTACGGACGGGTTTCTCGCCCTTGAAGGGGTAACTTATCAGGGTTGTACCCCATGGTATCCATGATCTATGGAGGTACTTTGGATTTCAGCTACACTCTACTAGCATTTGTCACGTTTTGCAGTGTGCACCAATATCATATGGTCTTCGACGTTTCTACTTTATTTATTGGAGCTCACCCTACGGATATATCAGTGCTCTTTACAGCTTCGTTTCCTTGGGATCTCTTATACAGACGGATTTCAAGTGTGGTAAAGATACGTATTTTTGTGTGGATGTGTTGGAGGGACGGATTCGTTCTCTGACTTCAGATTGTCAAGATTCCCAAATTTTGCCTTGAAAAAGTCTGAGTAAAGACGAAACACGTGTCGGCTATCGTGTGCTGGGAATTTTTAACCTTTGGACAATAATAAAGGATATGAAATCTCGACTGACGATCTCACTGGATTGATTTGCTTATATTGGATATTCTCTTATCGTCCACATTGTACATGAGCAATTCCGTTATCAGTTGACTTGATTTTGGACCAGTACTATTTCTGGATAATACATATGTCTTAATGGTGTGCTGTTAGTAGCTTCTTTTTTTGTGTTGAGTTTTATGCATGTTAAGTCTTAATGTGCAGTTGACACCTCTAGGTAGTAGGTGTGTGAAGCTGATTTAGCACCTGGTTGCCAATTTAGCAACATTTATAGAATATTTCATGCCAATTATTGATGCTTTGAAATACGTGTACTTATTGGATGTGCAGTTCTTTCCCTCAAAGGGAACACTACTACCTGTTTTTTTCGTTGAATGTTGGCATATTTGTAATGCTAATAAACCTGCAGCAGTTTTCTCCACAAAGAAGGTGTCTTGTCTGGTTATTTCTCTAGGAGATTGCTGTATGGGGGGATGGCGAGTGTTGCCGATATTGGCACTATGGTGCTATGTAAAGCGCTCTAATACCCGATTCGGGTCAAGTTCGCGCTATATAAAACTCTGTAAAACAAAAAAAAAAACTAAGGGGCATATCAGCAAGGGACGGCGATAATTATCGCAAAGCGCGCTTAGCGCTAGGATAATTATCGCCGTCTATCTCTGGAATTTATCGCCCTGGTAGCGCGTTATTAACAACGCGTTACTCCAGGGCGATAAGAATTCCAGCGATAGCGTGAAATCGCCGTTTTGCAGGGAACATCGCTGTTTTTCCAGCGATGTTCCCTGCAAACGGCGATAACTCTGCTGATACGACCCTGTGGTCGTATCAGCAGAATCCATCTCCCATGAAAAGTATGCTTAAGTCAGGAATTTAACAGACGTTAAATTCCTGAGTTAAAGCTGAGGTAGCGCGATTATTTTTATCGCTGCACCTCCTTGTTAATATCGCGAAGCTGCCTTCGCGATATTAACATGTGTTGTTTTCACAGCCACGCCTTCTTTGCATCTCATTAGCGATGCAAGGCGAGGCTGTGAAAAACGGGCTCTACATCAAGGAAACACGCGCTAGCGTGTTCTTGATGATATTGCGATATAATTATCGCCGCTTTTCGCCCAAAAACGGACGCTAAAGCGGCGATAATTATATCGCCAGCCCTTGATAATATGCCCCTAAAGTGGTAATCTGGTGTTGGGTAGAATCTCCCTTCTTCCCTGGATATGTGATAACAAGTCGGAGGCAAATTGCGTCCCAAATCGTTTTCGATCGAGTGATTTATGGAAGGTAAAAAATGCCACAGATCGCAGGGGAAATTAGTGTAAAACGCTGTTTTGGGCTCTATATTATTTCTCAATTTATATGTGATTTCCAATTCGGAGACCTTGGTTACCTCAGAGGTGGTCAACCAGTTTTGTACCTGAAATAGGATCACAAGTTGAGCCTGTTGCCCCACATTTTGAGGCAGGTAAAAACTGCTGAAAATGCTAGAGGCGATTACCATAACATGCTAGTGCGCAAACCCCTAAACAGGTGAATTCAACTGCTATTTGCATGTAATTGTACATTCTGAGATGTCAAACTTGGAAAAATATCGGTGCAAATTTTGTACCTGCTAAATAGTGCACTGCCCTCTATGTTAATGGTAATTGGTGGGTGTACAATTTACTCCTACATTTTGTAGCACTGTTTTGATCGCGCCTAAATTATTCTGCCCATAACCTAGGAGAGAGGTTGTGCAGCAACCATTATGCTTTTGTGAACTGAATTAAAGGTGTGATCTTTCGCTGTATACAAGCGCATTCTCTGAAACTAAAAATATGAACTTCTCAAAAAAATAATCTGAATAATAATTCAAAGCTGTGAAATACGATCACTGATAAATGGTATATTAAAATTATCACAGGATCTTACATTATTGTAGCAACTGGTATCAGGAGAATATGATACATCTTCACAGATTTCTGGTTGTGACTCCAGCTTCTGCAGGTTTCCAAACTCGACTGCACTCAGTGCATTGTCTGTGGAAACAAATGTATAGAAGAACTCACTTACGGTAAAACTAGAAAGCCGGTTTAACAGATTAATAAAAGGCTAGCTGCTTGATACATTTCGGATCGACATTATGATTAATATTAATCAACTATTGAAGTCTACCAGAGTGCCCCAGCAGCTTGTGCTCGTTGACATCTGTACCTGCCGAGAGACCCAGCAAGGCGAAAGAATGCAGAACAGAGGGAGTCACCTTGCCATAATGCACGGCTATCTGCCATCTTTTGTACCTCGATGCCAATGAGAGACTCCAAGGGATTCTCTTTAGAGGAATATGAGGCTGTCCTTATGAGTTTCATGCCCCACGACGTTGCAACTTTATGTTGGTTCATCCAGAGAGAGTCCCAACACAGACCTCATCCATTTATTTATTCGGTTGCCTACAAACTTTAACTGGGTCGTCTGAATGTCGCCCCCTATTTCTTTTCTGTCACAGTATTTGCTTAATTCTGAAGTGCAATGAATATCTCCAAAGCTGGTTGCTAAGTTAGAATGTTGAACTGGTCTATAAAAATGCACATAACTGACACGGTGTGCATGATGTCTTGCCAATTTTAATCTTATATGGAGTTTGGGCCCTTATTTGTGGGGTTTTGGTGTAGGACAGCGCAGCAAGTCACCTTGCTGAGCTGCCCTACGTCAAAATGAAAGGGCAGGAATGCACTGTGTTTAGCCAATATGGTGCATTCCTGTCCTTCCCCCCTCCGCTGGTTTCGTTTTCGCAGCCTATCGCCAACTCAGGCACCCTTGCACCATGGTGCAAGGGTCCCTGTGTTGTAGGCAGTATTGTTTTTGTACAGGAAGGAGCCCCTTCCTGTACAAAAACAATCCATGGAGACATTTTCTTCCTTCTATGTGACTGCATATTGCAACACACATAGAAAGAGGAACAAACCAGGAGAAACGAAGATATTTCTCCTTGTTACGCCTGCCCTGGGGCGTCATAACATTTTGACGCATTCCCAGGTTTGTAAACCTAGGAATGCGTCAAAATCCATGGGAGCTGTGTGGGAACACCCACCGCAACTCCCATGGAACGCCTCCATAGCGCAGAGTAAGGTGATGCAGAGATTTGCACTATGTTGCCTTACTCCAGATTTATGAGGCCACTTAAACCCGGGAGACAGCATTTACAACGCTGGTAATACCACGCGGGTTGATAACAACGCGGACGTTACATCGTCCGCGTTGTTACCACGCATGGCATTACATCGCAAGTCGTTTCAACGACTTGCGCTAGGTGGCGTGCAACACCAGGGAATGTGTTGGATATTAAATCCAAGACCTTCCCTGCTGTTGCGCTAACTGGAGTAGGAATAGTAATTTATACTATTCCTAAGTCCAGCGCGCCATCTAGCGCAAGTCGTTGAAACGACTTGCGATGTAATGCCATGCGTGGTAACAACGCGGACGATGTAACGACCGCGTTGTTACCCACCGCGTGGTAACACCACGCGTTGTAACATCACATATTCCTTAAACCCACGCACTATGGCTTTGCTTGGCTTCATAAATCTGACTCGGAGCCTTGCCTCACACATGTACCACTTTGCGTGGTGCAAATGTGACGCAAGGCTCTCATAAATATGCCCCTTCGTTTACAACAGAATCTTCTTATTTTGAAAATAGTTTCCCGTTTTTGATTTCTTGGTCAGTGCTTCATGGGTGCAGTATTGAGACTTGCGTGAAACCTCTTTAAGTAGCTTCCTACTCAGGGGTCGATTCCGATCTCAGTTGGAGGCGCACCTAACACCATTCGCCCGGAAAAAAACCCAGCCGAATGCGTGTTTCCCGACCGATTCGTACATACGTCCGACCGAGCAAGTACGATGCGCATAACTTCCCAGATCGGGACCCAGTCGTACTCACCCAATCCAGGTCCTGTTCCCCGACCGAGCCGGATCCGTAAACGCAGAATCGAGTCGCACGGAAGCCAAAATGCAGCCCCGTCCGGCCGGACTAGTACGATGCGCACTCCGTACGCGCCGAACCCGTCGCTACGCATGGCACGTCAAAGCATCCGGGAGAGCCGCACATAAGCTCCGATTCGCGCCACTAGATGATCCACGGCTACGAGATGAACACGCCAGCCACGAGTACGAGTCGAAGCAACGAGAAAGACGAACGAGACGAACCAACCATGAATCCCATCGCGCAGGTCCTACCAATACTCTACATCTATTACCGGAACTGGTACGGACGCGTACGGCGCAGAAGGTAAGCCAGACACCCACCACACAAACAAACCACATGTACCCGACATATAACACACACACATAGGGATGCAGAAATTACTCACACCAGCAACAGCAGCACCATAGGGGCGGGATGGCTATCACCAATGCCATATACACACATAGGGGCCTGGATGCCAACCACTAACACCACCCCTACCATGGGGGGCTGGAAGCCTACCACTACTACCACCCCTACCCATGGGGGGCTGGATGCCTACCACTACTACCACCTCTACCCATGGGGGGCTGGATGCCTACCACTACTACCACCTCTACCCATGGGGGGCTGGATGCCTACCACTAACACCACCCTTATCCATGGGGGGCTGGATGCCTACCACTACTACCACCTCTACCCATGGGGAGCTGGATGCCTACCACTACTACCACCTCTACCCATGGGGGGCTAGATGCCTACCACTACTACCACCTCTACCCATGGGGTGCTGGATGCCCACCACTACCACCCCTACTAATGGGGGGCTGGATACCTGTCACTACTACCACCTCTACCCATGGGGGGCTGGATGCCCACCACTACTACCACCCCTACCCATGGGGGGCTGGATACCTGTCACTACTACCACCCCTACCCATGGGGGGCTGGATGCCCACCACTACCACCCCTACTAATGGGGGGCTGGATACCTGTCACTACTACCACCCCTACCCATGGGGGCCTGGATGCCCACCACTACTACCACACCTACCCATGGGGGGCTGGATACCTGTGACTACTACCACCCCTACCCATGGGGGGCTGGATGCCCACCCCTACCACCCCTACTAATGGGGGCTGGATACCTGTCACTACTACCACCCCTACCCCTGGGGGGCTGGATGCCTACCACTACTACCACCTCTACCCATGGGGGGCTGGATGCCTACCACTACTACCACCTCTACCCATGGGGGGCTGGATGCCTACCACTACTACCACCTCTACCCATGGGGTGCTGGTTGCCCACCACTACCACCCCTACTAATGGGGGGCTGGATACCTGTCACTACTACCACCTCTACCCATGGGGGGCTGGATGCCTACCACTACTACCACCTCTACCCATGGGGGGCTGGATGCCCACCACTACCACCCCTACTAATGGGGGGCTGGATACCTGTCACTACTACCACCCCTACCCATGGGGGGCTGGATGCCCACCACTACTACCACCCCTACCCATGGGGGGCTGGATACCTGTCACTACTACCACCCCTACCCATGGGGGGCTGGATGCCTACCACCAACACCACCCCCACTCATAGGATGGGTAATGCATGACACAACCAGCATACTCCAACATAAGGAATGTAAGAAAAAGACATCCCCCCAACACCATGACAAGCGTGTGTAGACTGTGTCAAATGCCTACAACACTGAACATGACATTGAACATACAATGTGACCCCCCTATCACATGTGTCACACATAAATGTGTGTGGCATCCACAATGCAAGCAGACCATGACCACTGTGGCAATGGGGTCTAAACCCCCATCATCACAGTGACCAAAATGTAAGTGTGGGGTCCATAGCTGAAGCACATCTTGAACATTGTGGCAATGGGGTCTAAACCCCCATCATCACAGTGACCAAAATGTAAGTGTGGGGTCCATAGCTGAAGCACATCTTGAACATTGTGGCAATGGGGTCTAAACCCCCATCATCACAGTGACCAAAATGTAAGTGTGGGGTCCATAGCTGAAGCACATCTTGAACATTGTGGGAATGGGGTCTAAACCCCCATCATCACAGTGACCAAAATGTAAGTGTGGGGTCCATAGCTGAAGCACATCTTGAACATTGTGGCAATGGGGTCTAAACCCCCATCATCACAGTGACCAAAATGTAAGTGTGGGGTCCATAGCTGAAGCACATCCTGAACATTGTGGCAATGGGGTCTAAACCCCCATCATCACAGTGACCATAAGGTAAGTGTGGCCATGGAAAAAGCTGCAACTGCCAAACAGCATGGCTGATTCCTGGTCACAGAACAACAAACACATCAGTGGCAAAGTAGTGTGTGTGTCCCATAGCAACATATATTGGGTGAGGCAAACAGTGCAGTGCAAATAAGACATACCTTTGGCCATGTGCAGACAAACATCACCCATGGGGGCTGACACTGTCAACATTCATCAATAACACAATGACAGAAGTGACCATCATAATGCAGAACCACATATCTGCTCCAATGGGCACACAAATGTAGATATCCTGTGGAGACTGTAGATGTGAGGTGAACAGATACCATACCATGGCAGCAATGGGACACACAAACCATGATCATTGTGCTGACTGATGACCTAGGAGTCCCATGGACAGCAGGGGAAACCTACCAAACAACATACAGCCAATGGCACACTAAAGATATGGCAATGCAGTGGTGCAGATGCACAAACACAAACAGGCAGCCCCACACTGCATATCAAACACAACAGGTGAGGGGGGGGTGCCAGTGTCCCCAGGCAACCATACAACACATGATGAGGCCTGAATACCAATTACACAGATGCGCATACAGTGCCACACAAAAGTAACTCATGGATCCAAATCCCCTATGTGGGCAATCAGGCATTGTTAGATGAGAGGGAGCACAAATCACACATGTCACACAAGCTTGTAGGAACAGCAACTAACACAGCAAGACACAGACCCACCACAGCACTACCCCCAGGGTCCCCACAATGTGGTGACCCTGGGCTGCATGATAATACCACTGTGATGACAAAGCTAGATGTCGTTCACACTGTGAACCACAGTCATGTGTCCTGAGCAACAAACTACCATCACACCTACACAAGCACAAATCAATCAGCACAGCCTGTCAGCCAAGGCCAACATGGAGGCAGGGGTCTAGCCGGGCAACAACTCTCATCTGCACACACTCAACACCACACACCTCGACCTCCACCAATGTGCAGCAGTGAAGCTCACATGCACTGGTGACATTGCACATGCACCCATGACAATCCCAGGGGTGGTGGTGGGAACTGAGGTGCAGAAACCCATCACACATGGCCAGTCAACAAGACTCCTGAATGTCTGACACACTGCACAGTACGCCGTACATGGACATGACGTCAATACCACACCAACCAATGGGATCCCGGCCACAGTCCCACACCAATGAAGAAGCCAAGGTCACCCACAAAGAACACACATAGACAACTTCCAACATTGCAGCTCTGACCCTGAGGAGTGGCAGCAGTCGCACACACAACGTGTCACAATCACTGAAAGCTAACACAAACAGGAAATTACATGACAGGTGTAAACAACAATTGCCAAGGGGAATCCTGACTGTGTCCCATCTGCGTTTGCCCACAAACTCAGCCCTGACAGCAAACACACCTATGGGTGACACCCTGATGACCAGTAATGTGCCATGCACCCACATCCCAGAGAACCCAGGGAGAAGAGTTTGGGGGAGCATAGGTCAACTCAGCAAGCATCACAAACAGGAACATCACTAGGGATCCCAGCCTGCCTAGCAAAATGGAAGTGAACACACACAGACATGCTCACACAACACACACCTTGTGCTCAGGCAATGTCACAGAATTACACACTGCCATGAGGGGACTCCACTCCTGTGTGAGGAAAGCTGTGCCATACGTTGTCTCAGTAGGGCTCCATCATGTCAGCAGAACACTTGGTCACACAGTCAACAATTAGCACTAAATGAAGGCTCCCGTCATATCAGCCTGGTCATGGGAGTGTCACCGAAATCATCAGCACAGATCCAACACACATGTATAGCAAGTTGCACTGATAACACAGATGAGTCCTTCCCCATTGATGCCCAAACTTGCATGTCCAGTGGAGACGGCCACATGGTCAGGGAAGTAGACAAATTGAACAATGGCAAGCTCAACAGATGTGCAGGGGTGTAAGCCACAGATGTGATATTGCAAATAAAACTAGGAAATCCCATTGCCAAATCTTGAAAACATGACACCCTCATATTGCTGCAAAGGATGACATGGATACACAACAGGATAGGACACATTCCCCCTGGACCACATGGGGTCCTGCACAGTAACACTTCATTTTCATGAGACCAAAAATCACCATCACTGCAGCAAGGGCACGGTTAGCATCATCAAAAACATGTACATCAGAAGCAAAACCACTAGAGAACAGAAAGTTGCTTTATTCAGCATTTGGGTGTGAAGAAGTGAAAGAAAAAATATAACAAAGGCCAATGGCCAGTCCAAAATTACAGTCCAAACAGGGTGACAGTGCCAGATGTCACCCTTTGCATGCCTGCACTGCTACACACCAGGGACATTCCCCTCGGAGGGGCATACGGAGGGCAGGCCAGGCACCTCAGGGACAAGATCAGGGCTCACCAGAAGGAGGCAGAGAAGGGGTGGTGGGTGCTGGAGAGTCACTGACAACTGCAGTGGAGGTGTCTGACATGGTGTGTGCCGGCACAACTGGGGGGCATGACTCAGATGGTGTGGGTGCCGGCACGACTGCAGTGGGCCGTGCAGATGGAGTGGACAGGTTCCCCACTGCAGTGCCCAAGTCAGACGGGGTGGTAGTGGACTCCACTGCAGTGCCTATCTCCAGGGGAGGATAATGGGGTTCAGGTAAGGTGGGCAGGACAGAGGGGAGGACACCGTCTCCACACCAGTGGCACAGACATGCGCAGCGGGGGTGTGGTGCTGGAAGAGCAAGTGGCAGGGGGAGAAGGCCGGATCATTTTGGGGATGGTGTATCTGTGGGTGGGGAACCTGGGGCAGGGCGTGGTGGGGGCACCTGTGGAGTGGGGGCCTGAGGGATGGAGGAAGGAGACTTGGTGGTTGAGCTGCAGGGCGGCGGAGGGGTCTTGCTCTTCCGGGTCCGGGGGGACTTGCGGATGGGGGCCACAGTCTGTCTGCACCTGGGGGAGGGTGTCTGGGGGTGAGGGGCACTCCCCTCTGTGTGTGCGGGCTTCCTCTTCCCCCTGAATGCTGGATCAGCTGGATTGGAGGGGAAGAGGCCTAGTTCACAGAGGAAGAGCCGCTGTGTAGGTGGGGTTGCAGGTGAGGCAAGGGAAGGGGCCTTGGAGGGAGAGGTATCTGAGGACTGCGCAGTGCTCGTGGATGCGTGTGTGTGTGCCTGGGCCCCATCCCCTGTGAGTGAGGTATCAGTCCCCTGACTGTGCATGCGTGTGCGTCTGGATTTTGGCGTGTGTGTCTGTGTGCTGCTTGTGTCTGTGCTGGTGGGTGCCTGTGCCGGTGTGTGTGTGCTTGGGACAGGTAGGGTGCTGGGGAGTGTGGATGGGGCAGAGGTAGGAGGGGTGAGGGGCTGTTGGAGGAGGGACACTGCTGCCATCAGGGAGGAGTCCATGGACCTATTGCTCCTCTGTAGGGCAGACATGCCCGATGAGATGCCCTCCATGAACGACACCAGCTGAGTCAACAGAGTGGTGTGGGCATGGAGGACACTCAGCATTGCTGTCTGCCCTACATGGAGCTGTCGAAGTAGGTACACAGACTCCTCACTCAGGGCAGCAGGGGACACAGGGGCAGGGGGTGCGGTGCCTGGCACGAAGGAGACATGCTCCCGAATACAGGAGCCTCCACGGACCTCTGGAATGGGAGCCGATGGGAGGGCGGTGACAGCAACACTAGCTGGGGTGTGGTGGCTGCTGACACCCGCCTCCACAAGGGAGTCATCCTCCGAGCTGCTGTGGTCCTCAGCTGAGGTGGATGCTGCTGAGGACTCCTCGGTGTGGCTCCCCTCGCCCTCCGTGCCACTGGGTCCCTCCGACCACTCCTCGGCTGCTGACCCAGTCTGGCTCTGCGGCTCCTCCTGGTCCGTGGAGCTGTCCCCTCCTGTGGCCGTGGATGTATCAGCAAACAATAGGGAAACAGACAAACATCAGTCACCTGCACTGACCGCACACACCACAGTAAGTACAGCACATTACAGACCAAGCCCTGGCATCCTTAGTTGTTTGGCAAAAGTGCCCAAACAGAGTAGGAGAAGCCAATTGTCAGTCTGATGGTCAACCATGGCACTCACATCCCTCCTGGCCTTGCACCCATCTGTCTGGTGTCTGTCGGATGGCAATACCCCAGTGTGGACACATGCACCACCTACACAGTAGTTGGACAGTGCAGAGAACACGGTGAAGTATGTGAACATGCACACATCACAACTCTTGCCACTGAGTCAGTACAGATGTCCGGATAAAGGGATGGCCAGAGTCTATTTTGAAATGCATGTGATGCATACCAGCACCAGACACCATGATGCACCCATGTCCTGATAGTCAATGCCACAATGGGGTGCATGTAGCACATGTCACTCCCCGGCAGGATCACTCATAGGAAGTTTAATGCCATGGCACAGGCATGCCTGCAAAGTCATACATCACTGTCTCCAGTCACATGGGCAGGGCAGCCAGACAACAACAGTCTGCACTGTGTCACAATCCTAGGTCATGGGGAATGCAAGTCCTGGAGCTGAACAAGTGCACATGTCCATCCCCCACACACCACATCATCTGAACTCTTATTTGTCCACGTCATACCAATTGGACATAGGGGAGACCTGTAACACAAGCCTCGGAACCTGAGCACCTCACAATCTGCTGTGAATGGGAAACAGCTGCCTGAACTTCACATTCGCATACCCCAGTCTGCACGGTCAAGTGATCAAACACCTATGTGTCACACAAGTATCGTCTCCTATGGTCACATCTCCGGTGGCATGCTGAGCCCTAACCGAGAAACACACCAATAGTCCTGACAACGAAGCCACAGCACAATGACACAGAGGCAGACACCTGAGGGGACATATCACTGAGCACAACGTGTCAGCTGATACACGGGAGTGGGAGTACGGAGTGTATTGTCTGGCCTGGAGTAGGCATGACTATCCTGCTCCACGTGAATGAGGGATGAGCCCCGGACAGTAGGCAGGTGGCTAAGTATGTGTGACACACTTGATATACATACTCCTGCGGCCCAAACATTGTTCCCACCCGCAGCATGGGTGTGTGCCAAATACCCCAGGCACATGTGGTGAATCAGATCAGCAATTGGACCACACATCAAAGTAACACGCAGATTACATGTCAGAACTCAGGCATTGTGTAAGCAATGGACCCACCCATGACGCCCACCACAGAGTTAGGGGAACAAATGCTGTCCCCCACCTTGAGCTAAGCAAAATGCAAGGACACAGTACCCAAGTGACACAATTCCCTGACTGTAAGGGTCACACCTGGGTATCAATGAGGAGTGGGCAGTGCACAATTGAGGGACATGGGTCCTGGACCACATGACTGATGTACTGTGGAAGTTTAACCAGGCCAGAGGAGGGCACATAGCATGGCAGACAAAGTTCACAATGCAGTCATGGACTCACCCCCTCCTTGCTGCTGGCTGGCCTTCAGCTGCCCATGCAGATCAGGGAAGACCACCGCCAGGATCCTGAGCATGTGGGGGGTCAGGGTCCGGTGTCCGCCCCTCCTGCGAGGAGGCGACAGCTTCAGCTGGACCCATGCGATCCTCCGGGTCCAGCCCCGAAGGTCCTGCCACCTCTTCTGGCAGTTGCGGATCCGGCGCTTGTAGACCCCCACGGATCTCACTGCCCGGACGATGGTCAGCCATATCTTCTGCTTCTGGTGGGCATCAACCTGTGAGGATGACAAAGTGAAAAGGCCATTACTACACATGCAACATATCCGTGCATTACACAGTTGGATATACATGTCTCAATCACAGGGGCACATGATGTACACAGGCAGTGCAATGATGGCTATGAACAGTTTGCCAGCAGTTACTACATGGTATCATTGCCTGGGAAGTAAAACCTCGTTTAAATGCACTGTTACTGCACTATACCTGTTCAGTGCATGTAACTACACACTATGGGGGGTGAAAACTACTCAGTGAGCCTGCTAGCCAGTGGCGTGCACACTGTAAGTCTTGCTAGTCAGACAACATGCACATTTAGTAAGGCAGTGGACAGCACACTCACCTGCTCCCCTGGTTTCCCATACAGCTTGCTGTACTGTGGAAGGAGGCTGTCCAGCAGGGCCTGGTTCTCCTCAGTGGTGAAGGCTGGGGCTCTCTCCACAGTACGTGCCATTGCAGGATCCAGAGGATGCAGATACAGCAGCAGTGGTGGTGGCAGATGTCGTCCTGGAGCATGTAGTGCAGGCAAGTGAGCTCTCAGGGGAACAGCCAGCATTATATGTGTGCTGCAGAGGCAGATACTGTCCCATGTGTCCAAAGTGATAGGTCCAAGTCGTTTGCATCTTCTGAATCTGGCCAATCCATGGAATTGCACCACTTACACACGCCCACAGCATCCTTCAAAAGTTCAACTTCATGACACCCATGAATTTGCAACATTGTTGTGGGTGACCAACTGAATTCACTGCATCAGACTTGTTAAAGGTTTGAAAACGCGTCCGTTGCCATGCCAGGCCATAGCCAATGGGTGCGCACTGATCGGTCCATTGCTGTACAACGCGTACCCGCTCACATCATATGCAATGGCCAATGCGTGCGCACCGATCGGTCCATTGCTGTACAACGCGTACCCGCTCACATCATATGCAATGGCCAATGCGTGCGCACCGATCGGTCCATTGCTGTACAACGCGTACCCGCTCACATCATATGCAATGGCCAATGCGTGCGCACCGATCGGTCCATTGCTGTACAACGCGTACCCGGTCACATCATATGCAATGGCCAATGCGTGCGCACCGATCGGTCCATTGCTGTACAACGCGTGCACCGCTCACATCATATGCAATGGCCAATGCGTGCGCACCGATCGGTCCATTGCTGTACAACGCGTACCCGCTCAGATCATATGAAATGGCCAATGCGTGCGCACAGATCGGTCCATTGCTGTACAATGCGTACCCGCTCACATCATATGCAATGGCCAATGCGTGCGCACCGATCGGTCCATTGCTGTACAATGCGTACCCGGTCACATCATATGCAATGTCCAATGCGTGCGCACCGATCGGTCCATTGCTGTACAACGCGTACCCGCTCACATCATATGCAATGGCCAATGCGTGAGCACAGATCGGTCCATTGCTGTACAACGCGTACCCAGGCACATCATATGCAATGGCCAATGCATGCGCACCGATCGGTCCATTGCTGTACAACGCGTACCCGGTCACATCATATGCAATGGCCAATGCGTGCGCACCGATCGGTCCATTTCTGTACAACGCGTACCCGGTCACATCATATGCAATGGCCAATGCGTGCGCACCGATCGGTCCATTGCTGTACAACGCGTACCCGCTCACATCATATGCAATGGCCAATGCGTGCGCACCGATCGGTCCATTGCTGTACAACGCGTCCTTGTACATGTCACTGGCATATGTCACCATGCCTGTCACAGATGAACATATGCCAGCCACATTTACGTTCCAGGGACTCAGGGGCACACCTACAACAGCACAGCCTGTCCACACTGTATCCTAAGGCATGTAAGGCTGCATTACCTTTTCCGTGTATGGGGGTCAACATGTGGTTTTTGGGTGGCACTTGGGGGCAGCCACTCCCAGGCTGTGCACGTGTTCATGGGGACAGAATCCTTTGTGTGTTGTGCACATGACCACTGTGATGTGCAACTGTTCAGTTCAGAGCATGTGGCATGGTCACATTTCCAGGTTGTGTATGTGTATGTCATGTCACATACCCCCTGAGTCCCATGTGGGACGGTATGTACGTCACAGGCTGACCCATTGCCACAATAGTGATGGCCCTCCACAGTCTGTGTGCATGTTGTGTTTACAATGTCTCTCATTCCATGTGCACAATGGGGGACAGTCTCCACATCCACGTTGTTCGTGCATGGACTTTGATGTTGTGCGTGTGTGTGTGACAGACGTCCATGTCTGTCCTGCCGAGGGAAAAGGGACCACTACCTGTGGGGGTCATAGTTGTTTTGCTGTGGTGTATTCATGATGCATCATGTCATGCCAGTGTCCATGTGGCAATACAGGGTCCCTGGGAATCTACCTGTCAATGAGCTGTGATGCCTGGGGCACATCTGTCTTCACATGTCACTGTGGTGTGTGTTTGAAACGTGACAGCAGTACATGGGAACTGTGACACAGCCTAATGATATCCCATGGCACAACCTGGGACTTGTTGACGACACATGTTGAACTGTGATGTTAGATGTTGGCCATGTAGGTGCCATACATGTCCTTACGGAACAGCACACACATCATGTACTTGTGTCTCATAATGATGTATCATGCCACATATGTGGGGTGACTGACAATCTTTCTTTCTTCACCTATGCACTGCAGGGCACCAGCTGTCCATAGACCATTCCCTGACCTTGCATCCATGGTTGAACGGGACTGCAACCGACGGTACCGCTTCACCAGGCCGCTGATTGAGGAATTGACTGTGCGGTTGGCCCCACATTTGCAACCTGGCCAGACATACCCTACAGCGCTGACCCCCAAGGTGAAGGTGATGGCAGCCCTACACTTCTTTGCCACCGGTACCTTTCAACACACTGTGGCGTCTGCTGGTGGGATGTCACAGACCATGTTCAGCCGTGTGATACGCGATGTTTTGGAGGCTATGTTGAGATACCTGAACCAGTACATCTATTTCCCTAAACTTCAACAACTCACTGACGTCAAGAGAGACTTCTATGCCCTGGGGAGGATGCCGCATGTCATTGGCTCCATTGATGGGACACATGTGGCTTTGGTACCACCACAGGCACATGAGCAGGCATACAGGAACCGCAAACATTACCATTCGGTCAACGCACTGGTGGTATGTCTTGCAGATATGAGCATCTCACACGTGTGTGCCCGTTTCCCCGGTTCTGCACACGATGCCTACGTGATGAGGAGTAGTCGCATCCCGAGGATGATGTCACAGATGCGGAACCAGCGTGCCTGGCTTGTCGGTGTGTACTGACTTTGTACCATTGTGTGTGTTCTGCAATGTAGTATTCCACCCTCTTTTCCAACTCAGCTAGTGTGCAATTGTCCGTATGTAGGTGACTCCGGATACCCCAACATGCCGTGGTTGCTGACGCCCCTCAGGAACCCTGTGACACCAGCCCAGATGTGCTACAATGAGGCACATGGTCGGACCAGGTCTCCTGAAGAGCCGCTTCCGCTGCCTGGACAAGACAGGAGGGGCCCTCCTATATGCCCCAGCAAAGGTGTGCAAGATTGTCATCGTCTGCTGCATGCTACACATTTAGTAAGTGCGGAAGGAGTTGCCTCTCATCCTGGATGACGATGACCAACATCCGCCACCTGTGGAGGATCCTGGCCTGGACCACGATGCCAGTGATGATGATGATGATGAGGGTGATGTCCGCACACAGCTCAACACCAACTTCTTCAGCTGAATGTGAGTATCCAGAGATGTCATGTCAATGATGTGAGTTAGCGTGATATGTGTTGGTGGTGCTCTGGTGCTGTTTGAGTGTGTCCATGTGCTACATGACTGTATGCGTGCAGCGATGTGTCCTTACAGGTAGTCTGTACTCCCCAACAGTGTTGACATGCTAACTTGGTTCTGTGTAGGTATCTTGTGACATGTATTGAGCATGAGTATTGCAGTTCTGTCCTGTTCTTCAGTGCTTTTGACTGTGTGTCATTTCTGTCCTTCACAGGGTACTTTCAGAGTTGTTTGGTCAACTGTGATCCCCCGACACCGTGATTCCACTTCCAGGGTGGAAGCTGTCGTTTCCCTACAGGTGATGTGCGCCACACCCATGGACTTCCTTTCTTCTACACTTGTTGACTGTGTGGCCACTGCCACGTGGGATTACCTTGCATCTGTAGTGGTTACAACATGTTGCAAATGTGTAATATACCTGTGCTTCACTTTGTGATGTGCGTTGTCTGTGGTCACACATCTGACTGACATTTGCTTACTGCACCAGTGGGCTAGTTAACACAGACTGTGAATAGGTGTTGTGTCTGTGCATTGCACCATATTTCCTGGCAACATCAGTGTAGGCAATGAGTCAGATGGCCCTGGTGTGTATGTGTTGTGTAGCCCTGGTGGTGTGTCTCCCTCATATGTGTCACGTCGCCATGACTCACATGACGGTGTTGTACTTGCTGTAGCAGTTAGCATGCACAGTGTCATTTCGCAGATCATCATCTCCATGACAGAAACCACATTGGAATCACAACAGAGGCAAGTATGGTGTATTAGTGAGTTTATTGAGATACATGTGTGAGTATAGTGCACAGGATGGTGGGTGCTGTACATTGGGATTTTAATCCAAAGTTCCTAGATGATTTGGAAGTCCTGGTAGCAGAAATGTCCTGAGTAAAGTCCACAGTCATCTGATACATTGGTCCAACTTGAACTCCCCATGTCATGTGGGAGAGTTGTGTTGCATTCGACAGGGTGAACAGTTTGCACACAAAGGTGAATTTCCAGAACAGGTGTTGGCTTCCTGGGGGGGTGCATGGCCATCGGCCTCTCAGTTGTCCTTCCTCGGACGACCCCTCTTCTTTGGGGGGGACCCTCAAGTGCAGGCTGCTGCGGTGCAGGGGACTCTCCGCCAGAGTCATCCTCCCTCCCTGTGGCAGGTGCAGTTGTTGCAGCACCAGATGTTGTGGGCACACAGGGAGGTGTTGACATGTTGGTGCAAATCTGGCGGAGGCATGTTAATATGTCCCTATGCACCGCCGTCAGTTCTTGCAATGTGTCCCACTTGGACTCCATGCGGGACATGTGGGAGTCCAAGCGGGCATGATGGGCAGCCTGCTGCTGTTGAATGTCCTTGAGGATCCCCACTACCTGGCTGACCTCTCCGGTGCTAGTCTGGTACGCATCAGCAATGCGTACCAGTTGTGGGTCATCATACAGTCCAGACCCCTCTGCGAACAGTGACCTATGTCTACCACCGCTCCCACCACCCCTGGCGACACGTGCAGGACCTGCGGTGGCACGCACAGGTGACCCTGGGCCCTCTTGGGGGTTGTCACTGGTGTTGGTGTCCGTTGCTCCACGTTGGGCCGGGGTCCGTGTGCTGTTGGTGGTCCTTGGTCTCTCCGTGTCGGCAGGGGTGGTCGGTGTGTTGGCAGTTGTTGGAGGGGTGGGTGCAGGGGGTGCAGCTGGTGGTCCTGCTGGTGCTGCATGATGACTCACTCCGGAGGTGCCAGGTAGGTCTTCGGCATCCGAGGAGGGCAGAGGCGGTTCCACACCAGTGAGCTCGGTGTCCCCCGGAGCCTGGGACAGGGACTCCTCAGCGTCTGCTGCTGTGTCCCCATCATCACTTGTTTTTGGGAGACACACACAATGTATGTTATGTTTCTGCAGGCATCAATGGTTCACACATCTGACAGTTGTGACTGTCCCTCTGGATGCGGGCCTGTACATTGCATTGTCCTAAGTTGTCACAGTCAGAGGTTGATATTGGTGTAGCACATTGTCCTGCATACTTTAAGCATTTCAATATGAATGTTGAGGTGTGTACATGGCCAGCATTGGTTGTATTTGGTGGACATCCGGCCCTCATTCTCCCCCCAGCCCAGTTATCCCACCATGAAGCATGCCACCCTTGCAGTGGGTTCAGGTTGACTCTCAGGATGTCAGTCAGTGGTGTCCTGTTGTTTGTTGGTGCCCAGTTCCCAGCATGGCCTTGTGCTCCCCACAGCAGTACCCAGTGTCAGCCATCTTGTCAGTTCTTTTCCACTCCCTGTGAGGTGTGCATGCTTCAGTGTGAGCTTGCTGGGCCATGTGGGTGGGGGATGTTGAGCTGTGACTACCACTCCCATCATGCTATTGCCTACACCCCCCTTCCCAGCATGCCCATGCTTCCTTCCTTTTGAGTGGACTTCACTGTGTGTGAGTGTGACAGCAATGGCAAGATGGCTGACAGTGGTGTCCTGTTGTTTGTTGGTGCCCAGTTCCCAGCATGGCCTTGTGATCCCCACAACAGAGCACCATTGTCAGACATCTTTGAAGTGGCTTTTCACTCCCTGTGAGGTGTTCATGCTTGAGTGTGAGCTTGCTGGGCCATGCAGGTGGGGGATGTTGAGCTGTGACTACCACTCCTATCATGCTATTGCCTACACCCCCCTTCCCAGCATGCCCATGCTTCCTTCCTTTTGAGTGGACTTCACTGTGTGTGTGTGTGACAGCAATGGCAAGGTGGCTGACAGTGGTGTCCTGTTGTTTGTTGGTGCCCAGTTCCCAGCATGGCCCTGTGCTCCCCACAGCAGTACCCAGTGTCAGCCATCTTGTCAGTTCTTTTCCACTCCCTGTGAGGTGTGCATGCTTCAGTGTGAGCTTGCTGGGCCATGTGGGTGGGGGATGTTGAGCTGTGACTACCACTCCCATCATGCTATTGCCTACACCCCCTTCCCAGCATGCCCATGCTTCCTTCCTTTTGAGTGGACTTCACTGTGTGTGAGTGTGACAGCAATGGCAAGGTGGCTGACAGTGGTGTCCTGTTGTTTGTTGGTGCCCAGTTCCCAGCATGGCCCTGTGCTCCCCACAGCAGTACCCAGTGTCAGCCATCTTGTCAGTTCTTTTCCACTCCCTGTGAGGTGTGCATGCTTGAGTGTGAGCTTGCTGGGCTATGTGGGTGGGGGATGTTGAGCTGTGACTACCACTCCCATCATGCTATTGCCTACACCCCCTTCCCAGCATGCCCATGCTTCCTTCCTTTTGAGTGGACTTCACTGTGTGTGAGTGTGACAGCAATGGCAAGGTGGCTGACAGTGGTGTCCTGTTGTTTGTTGGTGCCCAGTTCCCAGCATGGCCCTGTGCTCCCCACAGTAGTACCCAGTGTCAGCCATCTTGTCAGTTCTTTTCCACTCCCTGTGAGGTGTGCATGCTTCAGTGTGAGCTTGCTGGGCCATGTGGGTGGGGGATGTTAAGCTGTGACTACCACTCCCATCATGCTATTGCCTACACCCCCCTTCCCAGCATGCCCATGCTTCCTCCTTTTGAGTGGACTTCACTGTGTGTGAGTGTGACAGCAATGGCAAGATGGCTGACAGTGGTGTCCTGTTGTTTGTTGGTGCCCAGTATGGCCTTGTGATCCCCACAACAGAGCACCATTGTCAGACATCTTTGAAGTGGCTTTTCACTCCCTGTGAGGTGTGCATGCTTGAGTGTGAGCTTGCTGGGCCATGCAGGTGGGGGATGTTGAGCTGTGACTACCACTCCCATCATGCTATTGCCTACACCCCCGTTCCCAGCATGCCCATGCTTCCTTCCTTTTGAGTGGACTTCACTGTGTGTGAGTGTGACAGCAATGGCAAGGTGGCTGACAGTGGTGTCCTGTTGTTTGTTGGTGCCCAGTTCCCAGCATGGCCCTGTGCTCCCCACAGCAGTACGCAGTGTCAGCCATCTTGTCAGTTCTTTTCCACTCCCTGTGAGGTGTGCATGCTTGAGTGTGAGCTTGCTGGGCTATGTGGGTGGGGGATGTTGAGCTGTGACTACCACTCCCATCATGCTATTGCCTACACCCCCCTTCCCAGCATGCCCATGCTTCCTTCCTTTTGAGTGGACTTCACTGTGTGTGAGTGTGACAGCAATGGCAAGGTGGCTGACAGTGGTGTCCTGTTGTTTGTTGGTGCCCAGTTCCCATCATGGCCCTGTGCTCCCCACAGCAGTACCCAGTGTCAGCCATCTTGTCAGTTCTTTTCCACTCCCTGTGAGGTGTGCATGCTTCAGTGTGAGCTTGCTGGGCCATGTGGGTGGGGGATGTTGAGCTGTGACTACCACTCCCATCATGCTATTGCCTACACCCCCCTTCCCAGCATGCCCATGCTTCCTTCCTTTTGACTCTGCTTCCCTGTGGGGTAGTGTGCCTGTGCTGACAAGATGGCTGACAGTGTTATCCTGGCGTTAGTTTGGCTACAAGTCCCATGTGTGTCCCTGTGCTTCACACAGCATAACCCAGGGTGGTGGTTCTTTGTGGGATATTTAATTAGAGTGTGAGGCAATGCATTCTCCCAGGTGAGTTGTGTGGAGTTTGTGTTAGGGGTGTGTGTGAGTAGAGCTGCTGGTAACTATGGTCAGTGCTGTCAGTCCTCCTTCCCACCCAGCCAGATATCCCACCATGGAACGTGCTTCCATTGCAGGGAGTGCAAGTTTGCTTTCAGGATGTCAGTCAGTGGTGTCCTGCTGTTGGTTGGTGCACAGTTGCCAGCAGGGCCTTGTGCTCCCCACAGCAGTAGCCAGTGTCAGCCATCTTGTCAGTTGTTTTCCACTCCCTGTGATGTGAGCATGGTTCAGAGTGGTGTTGATGGGCGTATTGTGAGGGTGGGCAATATCTGTGACTACAACTCCCATCATGCTATTGGCTACACTGACTTGACCAGCATACACAGAATTCCTTCCTTTCAGTGGGCTTCCCTGTGTGGTGGTGTTGTAGTGGTGGCTACATATCTGACTGTGTTTGTTGGTTAGATTTGTGCCACTGCCTAGCTGTATTTGTTGTTGTGTTTGTACATGTCATGACACAGTTACATATCACTATGAGATGGCATGTATTGTGTTTATCTGACTGACATACACATCTTGGGATGATTATCTTTTTGTTGGTGTGTATTTGCTAAGGGTGCATGGTTTGCCTATCCCCTTGAAAAATGTAAGTAAGTAAGTCCGTTTTTATATAGCGCAGCTACTCACCCTTACGGGTCTCAAGGCGCTGGGGGCTGGAGTGGAAATTAAGTGAGCTATTGCCCAGAGTCACATGGTGCTGAGCTGAGCTGCCACCGGAGCTGGGGATCGAACCGTGAACCCTGTGCTCCGAAGTCAGCTGCCCTGGCCGCTGCACCACACCTCTCCACTTGACAGTGATGTGTGTGTATTGTCACACAATATTGTGTATATTTGTTGTGTACTCACCAGGCTCTGGGATGATTGATAGTCCATATACGCTCACTGGTGGTAGGATGGCCCGCACCTTCTCCTCCCAGGGCCTGAGGTATACAGGTTTGGCAGGAGGGCCACTGCCGGTGTGTTGGCTCAAGGCGTAGTCCTTCTTTAGTAGCTCCTTGACCCTCCTGCGCACGTCATACCACCTGTTCTGGATGTCTTCCTTTGTGCACAAACATGGTGATTGTGCGTTCACCCTGTCGACGATCCTCTCCCACATCTTGGTTTTCTGCGACATGGGGGTCTGTTGGACCAGTGTACCAAACAGCTGTGGCTCTACCCTGAGGATCTCATCTACCAAGACTTCCAATTCACTGTCTAGGAACTTTGGATTCTTCTTTGGGGGCATGGTGATGGGTGGTGGTGGTGGTGAGTGATGTGTGTGTTGGTGTGCAGGTGAGGGTGTGTGAGTGTGGGTTTTGCTGGGTGTATGTGAGGGTGCTATTTGTTGAGGTGCTGATGGTGTGTGGCTTGTGTGATGGATGAGCTGTGAGTGTGTGTGTGGTTGCTGTCTGTTGGTGTTGTGTGCTGGCAGGTAATTAGAATTTGCAAAGGATCATGGTAGGGATTTGTGTCCTTTATATGGGTGGAGTTGTGGGTGTGTCTTTGTTCCATGTCCGCCCCCCCAGTATTTATTGGCTTTGTATTTGCTTGTTTGGCCCTTTTTTTTGTTGTTTTTTCCTTTATACTTTTTGTGCATGTAGGAGACGTTCTTCTGACCGAGTAGGACGCTGCAGTTGGTCTCGTGCGAGCTTCTCCGAGTCGTTCACGCTGTATTTCTGCTGTGTTTCATGTGCGGCGTACGCGTCGGTTGCAGTGTATTGGGTTGCTTCGGCTCGCTGTTTTGTATGCGTGTCGGTCGTACGGCTTGAGCTCCGTGCGACTCGGTCGGGTTTTCCACGCATTGCATCGTACTATGCAGTTGGAGTTCGCGGGTACGTTTCGTTCGGGTTCCTTCCTGGTGCGTGTCGGTCGGTTCGATTCGCGGTTTTTTCCGGCCGGATGGCTGTTTTCCGTGCGGTTCGGTCGGTCGGCTTGGGTTCTGTGCGAGTCGGTCGTAAATCGCATGCATTTCATCGTACTAGGCGGATCGGGCTGCACCGGTACGTGTCAGTCGGAATAGTTTCCCGATCCGAGTCGGTCGGTACGTTTTCCGGCCCAAATCGGAATCGGCCCCTCAGTCTGGCTGCAAAAAGGACAAGGGGTGTTTATTGCTGAGTTCAGTGTGGCACTTTATTTATAAACACTAGGGCTTATTTATGAGAGCCTTGCTTCATGTTTGCACCACTCAAAGTGGTACATGCGTGATGCAAGGCTCTGAGTCAGGTTTGTGAAGCCACACAAAGCCACATTGTGTGGCTTTCAGTGGCCTCATAAATCTTAAGTAAGGCAACGCAGCACAAATTGCTGTGTCACCTTACTCTGCACAAGGGAGGTGTTCCATGTGCATTGCGGTGGGTGTTCCCACGCAACTCTTATAGGTTTTGATGCATTCTCAGATTTACAAGGACTTGTAAACCTGGGAATGCGTCAAAATCTTATGCCTCCCTAGGGCAGGCGTGATGAGGAGCAATATCTTTATTTCTCCAAATTTTTTCCTCTGTCTATGTGTGCTGCATTCTGCATCACACATAGAAGGAGGAAAATGCCTCCATGGATTATTTTCGTGCAGGAAGATGGCCCTTCCTGCACAAAAACAATCCTGCCTACAACACAGGCACCAAGGTGCCTGCGTTGGCGCTAGGCTGTCGAAATGGTGCCAGCACAGGCGGAAAGGACAGGAATGCACTGAATTGGATGCCCTTTCACTTTTACGTAGGGCAGCAAAGCAGGATGACTTGCTGCGCTGCACTACGCCAAAACCCCACAGAAGAGGCCCTCTGTCTTCATACATTTTGTTCTGACATACAGTGTATTATGAAGGACATGTAAGGTATAATGGCGCAGTGTCATCTGTACCCAGTGAAACGAAATCATTGTATTCGGTGATCCCATTAAAGTCTCCGCAGAGCCCGCAGGTCCTCTTGGCAAACGATTCATGTAGATGCAGCTGGAAGAAGACAACAGAAAAATTAACTCCCTAACATAGAGCAGTCAATTTGGCAGTATCAATACAATAGAGACAGTGTACAACGAGGAATCAACTTTTTGTTTTCTAGAGGCAGACAAAACGGCTGAAAGACCGAAGATATTGTAAACTCTTAAAACACATTCCACACAGTGAGAACCAGTGGTTATCAATTCACCATGAAGGTAAACTAGTTGTCTCACGGTTGATCCCTGTCTTTAATGTCATAGACAGTACTAGTTCTTTGGAATGTTATGCTTCAAAGTGTGTTACCAGCTGTTGAAATGTATTCAGTAATTCCATAAAATACTTTTTTGGGTGATTAACAGTGGCATGACAAACATGTCTGTGTCAGCTAATCAGTAGTGATTAGTAAGTGTCTTGTTTGTGGGAGTGGTGGTCAAAACATAGTATTCAACATAACAGTACTCTCTTTAATCCAGCTCTATATCCTGATTGCTAAAGCACATGTTGTCCATTGTAGTGCACCTCCTGTCATCAGAGCCTATGCCTAAGAGATGACTGCCTTAAGGGAAATGGATGGTGATTGTCTTAACAGTGGCGTCACTGGGAAGGGGAGCAGTAGGAATTGTTCAGAGTCCCTATACTAATAGCCCTAGCACTGAATAATTAATCTTGTTGGAACTACACAAATAAAATGCTTGTGAAAATATTTAAGTTTTTAATACCATTTCCTTTAAGCCTGCTTTATTACGCAGATCAGCCTTGACCCACTTAAGCGATGCTAGCAGTTTAGTACTGGTAGGCGCACTCATAGTATGGTGCACTGGGAGTGCGCCTCCTAAGGGCCTGTTTGCATCTGCGCCTGTTTATAATATGGCGTGGGCGCTGAGGCAAAGAGATCCCCTCATTTGCTTGGGGCCACCCCCCAAGCAAAAGAGGGAACACCCTCTCATGATAGTGCTGGTGCTACATCTGCATCTATGCTCTCAGTGCTACAGAAGGGGACACACAATCATCTGCAGCCCCTTCTGTAATACCTTTTGTCCCCAATGCATAGAAAGCAGGCACACACACCCGTTGAGCCCCCAGGGCACAAAATATAAGATGGGTCCTAGTGTGCTAACATTCTATATTTATCACAAATGTGAGGCTAAGCTGAATTCAATGTTGCTCGAATATGGGTTGTAGAATTGAAATAATTTCCTATGGTTTAGACAGCAACAAATGAATGGAATGGAATGTTTAATTTTGTCATGGAAATTACAGTTAGTGCTTCAGAAAGCCAAAATGAGGGCACACTTCTATAAATTCTCAAACACCTTCCTCGTCCATATGAGAAAAACTATTTCTGGCATGCTGAGTAAAATATGTGCTTCCTACAACAGCAGCAGTTTGTCAGTTGATTCCACAGTGTTCAAAGGCAAGCCCGTCTGTGCCCATCCGCACCTCAACCGCGCCCAGCTCCAGGAACCCTGGTCTGATCACCGTCCAGTGATACTCTGCAGCACTCCTTGGATCGCTACTTGGGTTAACAACATCAGGCTCACCCAGCTTGTCACAAAACCAACACAGACCACAGGACACACACAGGACCCCATCATCATCTCAAGCGACAACATCAAATGCAACTCCACCACACAGCTCATATGGACAGGGCACTCCATCATCTACTTCAAAATCAACACACCTCAAGTCAACACCCCTACCAGGTTCAGCACTCCAAGCTGCAGCTGGAGCAATATCACAGAAGCAGACTGGCTCAGTGCCTTCCCCACTGATCGGCCTAGCCCCATAGACAACCTGGACAAGGACAACAACAACTTCAACAATTGGATCAAGAACTACGCAGACTCCCTCGTACCCATCAAACCCAACAAGCATAGTAGATCAAAAAAGCATGTCAGCTGGTACACAGAAGACCTCTGAGACACCAAACAACACTGTAAAGAGCTAGAAAGGAAATGGAGAGCCAGCCACAACACCACCGACAGAACTACCTACAAGGCTGCACTCAGACACTATTACCAGCAAATTAGAGACTCTAAGAAAAAAGCACAAGTGGACCGCATTGAATGAAACTCTAACAACTACAAGGAGATCTTCTTGATTGTCAAGTATTTCACCTCCCCCTCAGCTACTGTCAACAACATTACTGCCTCCCAACAACTCTGTGACAACCTATCCAACTTCTTCCACAGCAAAATCACAAACATCAACAGCAGCTACGCACACCAACACAACCCCAGAGAACTAATCGCTAACCTACCCACCACCAACCAAAACGGCCACCTGACCAAATGGACACGAAATGACATAGCGGCAATTATGCGGTCCATCCTCTCAGGGGCCCCAAGGGATCCATGCCCCCACCACATCAACAACCTGGGAGCATCACCAATCAGCACCACCCTGACCCACATCATCAACAACTCCATCACGTCAGCCACTTTCCTGGATGAATGAAAACTTGCAGAAATAAACGCCCTCCTCAAGAAGCCCACAGCCAACCCGAATCAACTGAGCAACTTCTGACCTATCTCCCTGCACCCCTATCCAGCCAAAGTCATTGAGAAGGCCAATAACAAATAACTCACAACCCACCTCAAACTTCACCATCTTCTAGACAACCCACAATCAGGATTCAGAAACAACAAAAGCACGGAAACAGCACTCATTGCAGCCACCAACAACATTCAAAACATCCTGGACTGAGGAGAAACAGTGTCCCAAATGCTGCTTGACCTCTCCGTGGTCTTCAACACTGTCTCTCACAACACCCTCATCAGAAGACTCCATAAGACTGGCATACAAGAATCCGCTCTCAATCGGATCTGTTCCTACTTCACGGGAAGAACCCAAAAGGCCATGCTGCCACCCTTCACATCAATGACCAAGAAACTGATCTGCGGTGTCCCACTTGGGTCATCTCAGCCCCACTTTTTTCAACGTATACCTGATACCTTCGCCAGCATCATCCGATCACAAGACATCATCGTCATCTCCTATGCCAATGACACCCAACTGATCCTTTCCCTGATGGACAAGAGAAACACCATCAGAACCAACTTCACCAACTGCATCGCCATGGTAGCAGTCTGGATGATAACCAAATTCCTGAAGCTCAACTCTGACAAGATGGAAGTACTGGTCTACAGCAACAAAACCTCCCCTTGGGATTCCACCCCTACAGACCGCACAAGAAATCTATGGATCATCCTAGATGGCAAGCTCAACATGATGGTTCAAAACAAGGCAGTGTGCACCTTCTGCTTCCACATCCTATGCATGCTGTGAAAGATCTTCAAATGGTTGCCTCAGAACACCAAACAGACCTTCACACAAGGACTCATCACCAGCAGGCTGGACAACAGCAACACTCTCTACGCCGGAATCTCCAAACAAATCCTATACAGACTCCAGACCATCCAGAACGCAGCTGCAAGACTCATACTCGACCTCCCACACTGCACCCACATCACACCACTTCTCAGTGGCTCCCCAGTCAGAAGCGCATCCCAATTCAAACTTCTCACACACACATACAAAGCCCTATACAACACAGAACCAGAATACCTGAACAGCAGCATAGACTTTCACAACCCACTAGACACCTACGCTCTGCCTCACTCTCACTTACACACATGCGCTGCATCTGAAAAGCAAAACTGGAGGTAGCTCATTCTCCTACATTGTACCCAAGACAAAGAACGACCTCCCTCAACACACCAGAGCTTCCTCCTCACTTATTGAAGCTGAAGACCTGGCTCTTCATATAAGCACCTTGGGACCTCACATCTACACACCTTGCCCAAGTGTCTTGATACTCTCTTGGGTGATTAGTTAGCTATACAAGTCAGCATAACATATTGTTACTGTGACTTCATCATAAACTCTCAGTGAACAACTAGAGAACTAATGTGAGAAATTGAGGTTTTGGTTGACTGGGGAGTGAACCCTCATCAAGCAACAGCCACAGTCTCTGGCAGGATAAACACAAAAAGTCAATAAATTATATCAGTGCTTAACCCCGGGTGACTTGGCACAAAAAGAAGTCAGGCTTAACTTAGAGGCAATGTGTAAGGAATTTAAGCAGCACACAACCAGTAATGAAGTGATAGCACAACACAAAAAAATCAGACACCTACATTTTAATAAATTATGTGACATCAAAATAACAAAAATCCACTCAGTAGAACCAGATTTATGAATTCTTAAGCAGGTCCCCGTACCATCTTCCTGCTGCCTCTACCTCACTGAACTCCCTCACTTGGGGTCCCAACCTATTGTGCCGTGATTTTATCTTCAATTTGACAGCTCTCTCCCTCTTTTCCATTGTACCTTGTGTCTTTCTGCAGTTTGACTGTTCTCTCCCTGTTTTCTATTTGTGACTTACGTCTTTCTGCTGTTTGACTGTTCTCTCCCTGTTTTTCCACTACTGTGCCTGGTTCTGTCTCTGTTTGCTCTCTCCGCGCTTCTTATCACTGTGCCTTGTACTTTCTGCCGTCTGCTCTCTTCCCACGCCATTACTGTGCCTTTCTATTGATTGTTCTCTCGGTGCTCTTCATATTTGTGGCGTTGCCTATCTCTTGTGCACTGTAGCTCAGCTGTTGATGTGACCTTTGTAAATTATTGTTCTGCTGGTTTACTATTTGTGACCTTGGTGTGTGTGTGATTTTCATATCCGTTCTGTGGTTGTTTTCTGACCTGTTGCCTGCTCGTGTTTTTCTGCTGTTTGCTGCTGCTTTTTTCTAGCTGCTGCTAACCCAGCCCAGCACCCCACCTCCTCCCAGGACCTACTTAATGGAGGCCACAGCGTAGCAGCGCAGAGGACGCATGCAGCTTGCGTGCTGCAGGCGTGCCAAAGGTAAGCCTGTCTATGCCCATCTGAGCCTGGATCGCGCCCAGCAACAGGAACCCTGGATCATCCCGTCTTCCGCAGCTACACTGATGCCGAGTTCATAGCCTTGAACCCCAGATGCAGCAAGAACAACTGCTGCTGCACCTCTCCACGCTCAACAACAGGACCTTTCTCTCACCACCACTGTCTCTTCTCCTCCAATACCAGAGCACCCGCACACGCAACTGCCACTCCCACGCCGACAACAACTACACCTGGACAGCTCCACTGCCTCCTTCTCAATGCCTGATCACTCTGCAAACATGCCACTGAGATCTGGGACACCATCATCTCCGTCACCCCGACATCGTCATGAGACCTAGCTCAACCTTGCATCCGCGCCCAACATCGCCACTGCCATGCCCAACAGCTACAAGATAATACACCGGGACCGCATCAACAAACACAGCTGGGGAGTCGTTATTATCCACAAAGAAGCCATCCACTGCACCACAGACGACACCACCCCGATCATGGAACACCTCAACTTCCAACTCAAAACAGTCAGCAAGCCCACCATCAGAGGCACCCTAGCCTACAGACCTCCAGGTCCATGCCCTGGCTTCTGCAAAACCAACCCTGAATTCATTGCACTGCAAGCCACCAACACCAAACACTACATCTTCCTCGGAGACCTCAATTTTCACCTTGACAACCCCAAGGAACTCAACTGTGCCAACCTCCTCCAAAGCATGTAGATCATCAGCCTCACCCAACTAGTCACCAACCACACACACAACGCTGGACACACTCTCAACCATATTTTCACAGTCGGTGACAGATTCAAGTACAGTAATTTCACTGAGCTCATCTGGTCAGACCACGCAATCATCCACTTCACCATCACAACAGTCCCCAGCAGCAAGCCCAAGTTGCCCTGCACCTCACCTCCCACACGTATATCACAACCAACCTTAAATAGACTGTCAAGAACTTCACTGCCTGGATCACCGATTGTGCCAACATAGTCACCCCAATCAAGCCCACCAAACTCAAGAGATCCACCAAACATGCCAGCTGGCACCCCGGAGCTGAGTACCTTGAATTGGAACTGCAAACAACTAGAAAGAAAATGGAGCACCAGCAGGGACCCCACAGACCGCATCACCTTCAACCACTACCACCGGCTCCTGAAAGAGGCAAAAAAGAGCATCCTAGCCAACAGCATTGAGGCCAGGTCCGACCACAGCAAAGAATTCTGCCGCATTGTCAAGGGAAAACATCATCACCCCTTCCCAAGAACCTTGCATCACCCTGGCAGATTTCTTCCATGACAAGATGTTCACCATCTACAAACACTTCGTACCCCAACCCGCTGCCTCTGATATCCTCTGCATCCTCGCTCCCCCAGACTCAGCCCCCTACCACTGGATTACTGCCTGGGATCAGCTCACCACACTCAGCACTACAGCCATCATGCATTCCCTCCACTAAGGAGCACCCATGGATCCCTGTCCCCACAACCTGTTCATCCTTGGTAACAGAACCATCAGCATTGAGCTCACCACAATCTTCAAGACATCCATCACATTGGCCACCTTCCCAGAAGAATAGAAACATGCTAAAGTCAAGCCCCTCCTCAAGAAACCTTCTGCCAACCCCAACAAGCTCAAGAACTAACAGCCCATCTTGCTGCTCCCCTTTCCTGCTTAAGTCCTCGAAAAGGCCATGAGCCACCAACTGAGAGAATAACTGGAAAACAACGATCTTCCGGACCCATCCCAAACGATATTCCACACCAACTGCAGCACCAAAACCATCCTGATTGCAGCCACCGATAACATCAGAGCCCTCTTATACCGGGGAGAGACGGCCGCCCTGATCCTCCTCGACCTCTCAGCAGCCTTCGACACTGTGTCCCTCCACACCCTGATCAAGAGGCTTCACCAGATCAGAATCCAAGAGAACTCCTCAAACCTTTTCTCACCGGAAGAGCTCAGAGAATCCGCCTACCACCATTCCCCTCAGAACCCAAAGACATCATCTGAGGCATCCCTCAAGGCTCATCCCTCAGCCTTACGGTGTTCAACACCTGCATGACCCCCCTGACCAACATCATCAGATCCCATGGACTGAACCTTATATCCTACGCAGATGACACCCAGCTCATCTTCTCTCTGTCAGAAGTCCCATCCAACGTGATGGTCAATGTCTGCCTGTGCATGGCTAGCATCACCAAATGGATGCAAAACAACAGCCTCAAACTCAACACAGACAAAACAGAAGTACTGATCTTCAGGAACAACACCTCCCTGTGGAACGGCTGCTGGTGGCCTGCTGAACTAGGACCCTCACGCACTCCTACAGATCACGCACGGAACTTTAGCATCGTCCTGGACAGCAATCTCACCATGAAAATCCAGATCAATGCAGTCTCCTCTGCCTGCTTCCTCACCCTTCGCATGCTCTGAAAAATCTTCAAGTGACTCCCAATCAGCATTATATGAACCATCACTCAAGCCCTCATCACTAGCAGCTTGGACTACGGCAACGCACTCTATGCAGGAATCAACATCAACCTCCTAAAGAGACTGCAGACCATACAGACATCGGCAGCCAGACTCAGCCTCGACCTCCCCAAACAGACCCACATCACCCCACACCTCAAGAAGCTCCTCTGGCTCCCCATCCACAAGAGATGGTAATTCAAGATGCTGAACCATGCCTACATAGCCCTGCACAATCAAGGACCAGCATACATCAACCACTGCATGAGCTTCCACCAACCCTCCAGACACCTCAATCAATCAATCAATCACGGCATTTATAGAGCGCGCTACTCACCCGGGAGGGTCTCAAGGCGCTGGGGGAGGGGGTAGGTTACTGCTCGAACAGCCAGGTCTTGAGCTGCTTCCTGAAGGAGAGATGGTCCTGGGTTCGCCGAAGGTGAGTGGGGAGGGAGTTCCAGGTCTTGGCTGCCAGGTAGGAGAAGGATCTTCCTCCGGCGGTGGTTCTGCGGATGCGTGGTACGGTGGCGAGGGCGTGGCTGGTTGATCGTAGCTGGCGTGTGGGCGTGTAGAAGGTCATGCGGTCGTTGAGGTACTTTGGGCCCAGGTCGTGGAGGGCCTTGTGTGCGTGGGTGAGGAGTCTGAACGTGATTCTCTTGCTGACGGGGAGCCAGTGCAGGTCTTTCAGGTGTCCGGTGATGTGGCTGTGTCGGGGGATGTCCAGGATGAGTCGTGCGGAGGCGTTCTGGATGCGCTGGAGTCTTTTTTGAAGTTTGGCTGTGGTTCCGGCGTAGAGGGTGTTCCCATAGTCCAGTCGGCTGGTGACGAGTGCCTGGGTGACGGTCTTCCTGGTTTCAGTGGGGATCCATCTGAAGATCTTGCGGAGCATGCGCAGGGTGTTGAAGCATGAAGATGAGACGGCGTTGACTTGTCTGGTCATCGACAGGGAGGAGTCCAGGATGAAGCCCAGGTTGCGTGCGTGGTCCGTTGGCTTGGGCGCGGTGCCCAGGGCCGGGGGCCACCAGGAGTCGTCCCAGGCGGAGGGAGATGAGCCCAGGATGAGGACTTCCGTCTTGCCGGAGTTCAGTTTAAGGCGGCTGTTCCTCATCCAGTCGGCGACGTCTCTCATCCCGTCGTGTAGGTTGGCTCTGGAGGTGGTGGGGTCGTTGGTGAGGGAGAGGATCAGCTGGGTGTCGTCGGCGTAGGAGATGATGTTGAGACACCTGCACTCTGTTTCCCTCTCCCTCGCACACATCCCCCGCATCTGCCAAAGTAACAGTGGAGGAAGCTCCTTTTCCTACCTTGCCTCAAAGTCCTGGAACAGTCTCCCCCTCCAGACCTCACCCTCTCATCAGGAATTCAGAAGGGGACTCAAGGCTTGGTTGTTCAACTAATTCCACCCGAGCACATGTCCTTCAGCACCTGGATACCCTAGCGGGTGAATAGCGGTGCTCTACAAATCCTGTTTGATTGATTAGCGTTTTCAGTGAAAACTAGCAAATAAAAGATCAAAGGGGCAACAGTGGATATCTGATCGTGCAAGACCGGGTCAAAGTCGGAAAATATGACCAACCTCGATGCAGCACAGGTCGGATACAAGAAGTGGATTGGACCCGGTTGGCGCTTACCTTTAGAATTTTCAGGAAAAATGTTCTGAGAAGGCAAAGTTCAGCGGAGCAAAGCTTCATGCTGTGTCTGAGGACGAAGCATCATTATCGGGAAGCCTTTAGATGAAGCTGTGGTGAAGCTTCTACATTTGGACTTAATCACTTTTTTAGAAGTCAAAAATCTCTGGCTGGACAAGGTGGGAGGCTGTAGCTGAAGGCAATTTCAGGAGGTTGGATACCCCTTTGTTGAAGGAACACTGAACAGGATTTGCTGCTGCGGAGAAGAACGTAGCAGGAGCAGGAGCAAAGTCAGTCTGGCCAGCAATGCATCTTGTGAGAATCAACAAGCAGGTTGGTCCCGGCCTTCCCTTGCTTCTCAGAGCAGTTTTTAGCCAAGCAAAGGCTAACATTTTGAATTTTGACTATCTGGGCACCTTTAGCATCACATCCAAGGGTCCTGGACAGATGGGACATCACTTGGGGGTCCAGTACTCACTCAGGCCACATGTGGATTCAAGATGGTGGGAGCCTTTTATGTCCCTGTGGCTCTGAACAGGAGGCCAGCAAACTAGCCCTTGAAGTCACTCTCATAGTCCTGGGTTCAGGTGAAGATGCAAGGCTCAAACAGCAGGGCAGGCCTCTGAGGGTTCAAGTCAGGCAGCAAAGCAGTCCTCCCAGGTGCAGCAAAACAGTCTTGCAAAGTACACAACAGAACACAGCAGCAGGCGGTCTTCTGAGAGTCCTTCCGCAGGTACAGAAAGTGAACTGAAGAGTGAGTCTGAGGGCCTTTTTTTTATACCTGGTGCCTTCTTTGAATTTAGGAGAAGTTTCTAGAGGTTTCTCTTTGAAGTGCTTAGAATTTCCTGACTCTCCTGCCCTGGCTTGAATCTGGCTGCAGAGACAATGTGGAGGTGACAAGACCTTTGTGTGATTGCAGAGGACAGTCTATTCAGTTGCAAGTGGGGCTGTGCCAGGGCTGTCCCCCATCCTGCCAGCAGATGGCCCATTCAGGCATAAGTAATCCCTCTATTGTGTGACAGTCAGGGAGGAATTCGCAAAGTCTAACTGGAGGATTTTAAATACAAATTCATAGGTAACAACCATGAAATGCATATCTTTCCTCAATCAAAAGTTACACTTATTAAATGCAATAAGGTAACCCAATCATATCTCATGGTAAAGAAAGGCCTCATAGTTGTCAGAAATTAATTTAAGAGTTTTTTATAAATAGGACATGTAAAACATAAAACTACACGTCTAACCTTTTAATTACAAGCACCCTGCTCTGTGGGCTATCTAGGGTCTACCTTTGGATGACATATATGTAATTAAAGAGGTATTTAAGGCTTGGCAAAGGGGTTATATTGCCAAGTCGAATTGGCAGTTTAAATCTGCATTCTGGCTGACTTGACAGACTTGGGACATGTTTTAAGAGGCGACTTAAGTGGGTGGCACTATATGTGCTGCATGTCCACTAATAGCATTTAATTTATAGGCTCTGGGTATATGGTATACCACACTACATGGGACTTATAAGTGAACTAAACTTGTCAATTAGGTGTAAGCCAATTTGACCATGTTTAAAGGAGAGAACACGTGCACTTTAGCACTGGTCAGCAGTGGTAAAGTGCACAGAATTCTAAGGCCAACAAAAAAGAATTTCAGAAGAAAAATGAAGGAAAGTAGGCAAAAAGGTTGGGGGAAGACCACTTTTTAGGCTAAATGTATCTGCATGATGCAAATGAGGCACTTGTAAACACCATGTTGCTGGAACAGTGGCTGTTGATAGTCTTTCTTTATGTCACAGGCTAAACTAAATGAGCATTTAGTTTTAATGTAAATATCAAATCAGTTGTTGAAGCAAATGTGACTTTGCAGTGCCTTGTGTAGCACAGATATTATATTGAATGTAATTATTTGTTGTGTCGGAAGTAGGGAGGCACCTTAACTTGGGTGAGACTGGATCACATTTTGCTGACATTAAGTAAAGTACTTGCGCTTCATTTTGAATACTCTGCAGTTTCAGGTTTTTGGAATGTTTGTATACCTACATAAATACTGTTGTGGTAGTCCAATGTTGAGATGAACAGGGTAATTAGCTGTAATAAATGAAGGAGAGAGTGAAAGTTCCTGATTTTGGAGAGTTGAAAGTTTGCATTTTATACCCCTGAATTTTCAGGGAGGCAGAATATAATTACTTGGTCAAAAATAATCCCATTTATTTTAGCTTTCAATATTGGAAGACTGGTTCAACAATGGAGACCAAACAAATTGAAGAGCTAGGTTGGAATTTAGTCTGTCAGTGAAGAGGAGACCAGCCCTCATCCAGGAGACTATATTATGTTATGTGAATTTGTATAGTTCGTGCAATCACCCATGAGGGTATCCAGGAACTGAGTATGGCAGGCCTTAGGGGAAAGGACAAGATCATGCCTGTTTCGTCTGGAAGAGCCATGTCTTGAGGTTCCTTTGGAAGTTAATGAGGGACGGGTTGGTATTTCGGGAGGTTGTTCCAGGTCTTCGCTGCAAGGTATAAGAAGAAGCGTCATCTGCTTCTGGTCGTTAGGAAGTGAGGGAGGTGTGCTCTTGCCGAGGAAGCAGATCGAAGGTGTCTGGTGGGTTGGTAGAAGTTGAGGAGGTGGTTGGATGTGATCTAGGAAAATTGGGATGATCCTGCAGTCCGGTGAGCGATTATTTAAATGAAGAAAGATTTGAGAGTCATCCACATACGTTTGAAAATGGAGATTATATGCTTCAATGATTTAAGCAACAGGACACATATAAACAATAAATACCAGAGGTGATGTAGGGAACCCTCAGGGACTCCGCAGTGAACAGCTTTTCAATTAAATTTTGATGAACTGATTCTGACTTGCTGGTCTCTGTTGGAAATAAAACATTTGACCAACTCTGGGGCAACCTCACCGTTTATGCAGACAGCTTAACTGAATTTTGTGAACTGCACTATTGGTGGAGAAGGATCAGAACTGTTGACTGACTGCAGTCTAAAGCAGAGAAGATATCTTCACAGCTGTTTATTAGCACTAATTCTGTACCGCTGCCTGTCCTTAAACATGATTTATGGTTGTGCAGAAGGGTATTGTTTTCTAAGTGCTCGTGCCATTGTTTGGCGACTTGCCTTTCCATTATCTTGCTTGATGAATGGGAGATTTGAGACTGGTCTGTAGTTGGCTTGTATGGATGGGTCTATTAAGGGTTTCTTTGACAGTGGGTTGATTACAGCTCGCTTCAGCTGGGAAGAGACTACGCCCTTCTTCAGGAAAGCACTGATTAGGTCCAGACAACTAGAGGCAAAGAAAATAAAAGTTAACTCATCCAGCAGCAGGTGCAAGGGTAAGTTGGGATATTTGAGGCTTTGATTTTAGCCCTGCTTCCAGTACATAATTTAGGATCATTGGTTAGACCTTGCAGAGATTATTAGTGGTTGTGGGGGAATAAGATGATTGTATATAGGGTTGTAGGGTAAATGGTGTATATTCTCATGGATGTTTGCTATCTTTGACTCAAAGAAGAATGAAAGGAGGTCATTAATACAACAACTCAGATGAGGGTCTACATTTATATCTTCAAGAACTCAAGTGACAGCTCGGGGGAATATAAAATATGTAATTAAAGTAAATGGTCTAAATATGTTCAAAAGTTATATTTATTGTCTATAAAATGTCTTTTTATATTCCTTATTAAGGGCTACATTCAAGAATAATTAATGTATTTTAAATTACAGTGAAAACTGTCATGGACTACTCAGTAGTCACATACTGGAAACACTTTAAATATATTGTAGAAATATATGTAATTGTTTTTTCCAGAGACTCAGTTACTTCAGGTACTCATAGCAGCAGATATTAGGCCCATTTTCAAATGCATATACAGCCTTCCATACTGGAAAGGGAATGCTTCTAAAGCAGCATGCCGGCAGCATGTGTCCCAGTCAAGACACATTCTACGAACTAGACAAATACTCCAGTTCTCTATTAGAGTCTTTCATCTTCACAAGCACCTTAGAGGAGGAAGGTGTAGAAATATGTGGGCTGATATTGTATTGAGGCTTGTCTTATGTGCTAGCCCATGAATCTACAGGGTAGATATCGACTGGCTAGGAGACAATATAATTGCAGCATTTTTGTAGTGTACACTTTAGTGTACAGAAACTCTCTCTTGTGGCATTTCATCTTATCATATTTGACATGATGTGCTGAGTTCTGAAGTTTTTTAATCATATTGGGACAATACTGGAGTCCAAAGCCCCAAATTCTGGATTGCCCTAAGCTCATGGCTAAAAATAACTATCTTCCTTTCTGGAAACTAAGTAACTGAAGAAGGCCAGACAGGCAATCACTTCTACCATCTGGCTGGAATCTAATTATTCACAGCTGTTTGATCCACAACATTCAATCTACTGATTTGCCTGGTGTTTTAAAATGACCTGTGGCCCTCCATCAGGTGGGTAATCATAGGTATCAGTGCTGACATTAATTAATCTGTCAATGCCCAGATGCTAATATTAGAAACAGAAAATAAAACAATTAGAAGTCAGGCTTCACTCCGAAAAAGGGACATTTGCTTTGGACACCTTAAATCGTAAACAATATGAATATAATAAACTCCTCAGCTCCAGGACAACCCAACGGGTGACCAAATTTAATTCCTTAAAAGTATGTGCTGGCAACACCGCTAGTGGGAAAATCTTAGCGCGTTATTTAAAAAACAAACAGAATTTGGCACAAATTACCCCAGTCAGAGATAAACAAGGCAAACTCCACTTAGATCCTTGGAAAATTCCTAACATTTTTCTAGACTTCTACAGAAACCTGTATAATGAAAATACTAACATTGACCCTGAGGCAGGCTTGACTTACCCTAAAAAGCTCAATCTACCTAAACTAGATACCCATCACCAGGCCTTGCTAAATCAGACCCTCACAGACCATGAACTACAGGCAGCAATTAAGTCACTCAAGGTTGTGAATGCCCCAGTGCCTGATGACCTCACTGCATAATTCTATAAATCATTCACTGAAGAATTACACATGCCCCTATTGTCTCTTTTTCATGACAACATTGGAGGAACCACAGCTGAGGCCACCATAACCTTACTCCCTAAGGAAGGCAAAGTCCACATGTACCCAACAAATTACAGGCCAATTTCGCTTATCAAATTAGACTGCAAACTTTATGCTAAAATTCTGGCTAAACATATGGAGGCGATACTATCACTCTTGATTGGCCCATACTGAGCCATTGTGGAAACCATCTTTGTGCAGTGATACCAAATGCCTGAGGCACTGTTAAGTTGACATGAGAATCAACATATAGATGCTTGTACTTTTCCACGATACTTAAGTAAAGATGCTTTTGTAATGCAAGGCTTGCCCAAGAGAGATACGAGAACAGAGCAGGATGCTAGCTTAGCCGCAAGTATTTCAGCATATCACATTTAGAAATATTTCTGGTACATGCTATGATATTGCAATTATTTCTATGGAAAAGTACCAGAGCTAATACATTGCGTTACAGTGGAAAGTCCCAAAGCTGCCACATACTCAGGACATGTGGTCAGCAACAGTATAGTTGGGACCATAAGTGGTTTAACGCAGCCTAGGCCTTTCCTGATTGGATAAATATTCAATGCTTAATTTGTGTTACGTGCATTATGATGCTGTTTCCTCTGTGGATTTGTCAATAAAAGCTGTCAGAAACGTCACATCTTCGGACACTCAGCGGCTATGCCTACTGTCTCCGTGCTGCACGTATTTGCATTATCTTGCTGGTTTCCAATAAATTCTGTTCATCTTATGTGCTGACAGAGAGTTGGACTTGTGGTATTATTTCTCTATTCTTTATTTCAGCTTCCACATTTGGTGTGAGAATGCGGCTCCAGGATCACTGACTTCTACCGCCACCGGGCTGCAGCCCTTCAGCTTCGATCGGAGTTCGGAGGCCTGAGGTTTGATGACCCTTTATCTCTGTCTCTCTTCCTCTCTCCCTCTGCTCCGAGGCTGAGGGACACTGCCTGCCATGAGTTGGTTTTTGTCATATCTCTGGCTCCTGCCTTTCTCCCTCTCAGCACATTTGCATGGACATTTTCTAGTGCGTCCTTTTATCACTGCCCTCTTCTTCTGCTCCGTGCCGCTGATGCCGGAGAAATATTTCTCTATTGCGATTCACTAGCTACATGGCTATCATAGCAGCTATTCTGATCACTTTCTTCGGTCTCCTCTTTGTGGCTTTAATAATATATGTCTCAGACTGTCATCATTCAGCTGCAGACTGTGCCTCTGTTTGAGGTTAGCACTCGCTTAGGGGTGCTGACAGTGGTTTGCTTCATGCACCGTCCTCGGTATTTGACCTCTGATACTGATATTTCTGAAAGCTAGACTCTCCAATTATAACATCAGGCTCTTAACACATATATTACAGGTCGCCAAATCCAAGAATACCCCAGTTGCGGCCATAGTGCTCAATCCTGAAAAAGCATTCAACAAGGTTGCGTGGCTTTTCTTGAAGTCCACAATGTCCTGCTTTAACTTGGATGATTCCTTCATAAAAGTGGCGATGGCCCTCTATTGAAATCCCAGTGTCAAAATTAGATCTAATGGTGTGTTGTCCAACTCTTTCCCTCTTGAAAAAGGCACGAGGCAAGGCTGCCCTCTACCCCCTTCCCTTTTTCTCCTAGCCATCAAATCATTTAGGGTGTCAATTAATGAACAGCAGAACCCCGAGGTTTAAAAATCACTGGTAGATCTATCAAAACCGCAGCATGCGCAGGCGACATCCTTATTGTAACGGAACAAGCAGAAGTTGCCATCCCTGAAATTATGACTAAAATCGAGGAATATACTGCAGTTTCGGGCTACACTCTCAATAAATAATAATCAGAGGTCCGTCCATTGAATATTATCTGCACCCTGGCGAGTTTAGGAGACTCCGGACTTGCTTGGCAACTCAAATTTCTGAAATGTTTTGGTCTCAAACTCAATAACCACCTTATCGATTTGATCCGACATATGGAATCTCTAGTTCGCAAAAAGTACAAAAGTGTCTACAAGGATGGTCACCAAAACATTTGACCTGGTGGGCCAAATTTGAATACATTAAAATGGTAATTACTCCGATTGTCAACTACTTACTAAACGTGTCCCCATTCTGTTCTCCAATGGATTTTTTCATGACATTGACCGTCTTCTAAACAAATTCAATTGGATTTCTACAAAAACCTGTATTTCCCTAAAAAAACTTCGGCTACCTAAACATTTGGGTTGTGCCAACGTTGCTGACTTTAGAAAATACCAACTCGCATTTTTAGTGGCCCAATGGGGGAAATGGCTGGACAACACTCCTGAATATACTCCCCCATGGCTCTCTTGGGAGTGATTATTAACTGACAATCTGCCCTTGGCATCCCTTCTTACCATCCATAAAGACAATCCTGTTCTTGACAACCTGATCCTAAAGCACACTAGGCAAATCCTACTATATCTCGATCTCCGTCTGTCAGACGTGAAAATAAAGCACTCCCTACAGGCCTCGGTATGGTTCAATAATAATGTTAAATTTGATCCCAATCTCTACATCAGTGATTCATGGAGGTCCAAAGGTATCTCTACTGTGAGCAATCTTGGTTCTAGACTCCACCCTCTATCATTCCACAATCTTTTGCAAAGATTTGGTTTACCATCTTCTGGTAGCCATTTCTAAACACGAAGCCTTCTCCTTTAAAACTGCCTCGCTCCCAACCATCTTGCCTTTACTTAAGAGAGGTAGTCATATTGCCTCTAAAATCTACACAAAATTTAAACCCACAAACACCTCATTATGTGACACTACCCAACAGAAATGGCATGGTGATTGGTCTCAGGATGGCTTATCCAAACCATCTGACATTGACTGGTCTTAAATAAGGGGTTCCCCATTCACTAATAAAATAACCCTAAATCACGCACAGATGAAACTGCACATCCTTCATATAACCTTTTATACTACATACCGGCTCACCAAACTAGGTCTTACAGACAACAATTTTTGCTGGAGCTGTAGCTCTGCTCATGCGGACCTTCGCCACATGTTATTTGGCTACCCCTTGCTACACAGTTTTTGGACTAAAGTCCATGACACCGCCGATTATATTTTTCAAACCACTCTTCCCATGAATTTCTCATTCTTAGTTTGTGGCACCTTTAACCTCACAAACATGACAGGTTTACAAGGTGAAAAATTGCTACTTGTAGACTTATTATTTACAATTGCTCACAAAGCCATCCTCTCTTCTTGGAAAGCATTGGAGAATGTCTCCTATAACACATGAAGGGACTGATTGAGATATATTAGGGGCGCACATTCTATTCTCTCCAAACAATATCCCTGGATCTCGGCCCACAAGGCCCTATGGATCAACCTTGACCACTACCTAGGGGTAATCAACCCTCCATGAGAAGGGTTGGATACACCTGTCCTGTGCATCAAATTTACTGGTCCCTATCTATATTTGCACCATCTTACAGTGCTATATTACCAGCACCATTGGTCGTGTCTTGACAGATCCTGTTCCCCGTCTTCAAGCTACCACTGGGTGATCACCTTCCTAGCCTTTTTTCTTTTTGTCTTCTCTCCCACTATCTTTCCTACTTTCTTTCTATTTCTATCACTCCTTTTTCTTATAGTTGTGCAACAGAGACAATATCTCATTGTTGAGCTCTATGGGCTGATTTCGAGTCTGGTGGTCCATGGACCGACAGACTCATGGTGGCCCGACTGCCGGATTACGACTGTCTGCGTCTTTCCGGCGGTGCACCACCAGCTGCACCAGGGAATTGCTGTTCCCTGGCGGTGGCATGGCAGAGGGGCAATACAATATGCAGAACGGGACTGGCACAGTCCAGCATATTTCACGTTCCTCCACCGCCAGCCGTTTCATGGAGGTGAGCCCGCCATGAAAAGCCTAGTGGTGGGGAAACTAAGGGGGCCCTACAGGGCCCTCATGCCATCCTCTGCCATGGGGATGCATTCAGGAGGGCACAACATGTGCCCCCCTGTCTGCTTGCACTCCCAGTTCCAGCAAGGCCGTGCTGGAACATTTTTGCCGTTCCCATTGCGGTGCCCTTTTTCAGGGCACCGCCGTAGGAACGGCAAAAGGACGTCCGCCTGCACAAGTTCAACCCGTAATCAGGTGTGTGGTCTTTGCGTGGCTTTGGTGGTGCTGTACCGGCGCAAAGCCGGCACAGCGCGGCCAAAGTCAGAATCAGGCCCTATGTTATCTACGTAGCATAATCTATACCTACCAACAAGCATCTTTATGTTGACATATTATGTACAGAATGCTCTCAGCTCATGGTTATCAGCCTACTGTTATGTATTACAATTCCTAATAAAAACTTATAAAATAAAAAAAATAACATAAAATGACCTGTGGGCACTGACCGTTGCTTTATAAAGCTTTTAAATAAATAAATACATTTCATTAGAAGGTGTGTGGGTGGGGATCTTGGCTTTGATGCTACAGTAGGTGTATGTGACTATAAGTCAACATATGAGGCACCCCCAGAAATATGAGACTTGATGCTGGGCATAGGAAGGCATCCATATAAATTATGAATCTTCTTTAGGCCTACATGGGTAGATCACAGTCGTACTTATGAAGCTGGACAAAGTTGAGGCAAGGTTGCACCTGTCTTTAAGAGCCTGCTCTGGACATATGATGGCATTCTTGAGCATACAAAAATGCCGTGGACGTATGAAGCTATATTTGAGCATGTGAGACAGTGGTTCTTGTCCTGGGCTTCAGTGGTACTGTCACAGCAGCTTCTATACCACATCCCACTTTCTACTTTTATTTATTTGCTTTTCTCAAATTTCATGATGATGAAAAAGCCACTAAACTCACCTTTTCTCTCCATCTGCACATGCCCCAATCTTACCTCTTGCACTTTCTGTTCTTCATCTGTGGTAGACTACTGTTCCTTGTGCCCTTGTCATTCTTCCAATTCAATTTTCCCTCTGCCTTTCCCCACCCACTTATCCATCGTATTTTAGACTTCCTCACCTACTGTCATGAAGTCCTTCCTACTTTGTCAGGAAATATGACAGTGCACAGGCTGCCTTATTTATCCTGAGACCTATTGCCTGTCTGTCAGACCCTGCGAGTCATAGGTAGCTCTGAATTGGGTACCTACACAACACCTATATGTTCTTGCTTTAACCTCCATCAACATGACCCCTTTACTTTTTGGGTGACTATCTGCGCAGACTACTTATCTGGGCTCATCATACCATTTGCACTACGTGCCTGTGTCAGTGTAGAATCCTGCAGATACTAAAAGTGCCAGGAATGTGTGCTTGCAGTTTAGGTTAGTCTATTAGGACTGTTACTTAGCCTCCACCTATGCGTATGATGCTGCACCATGCATAATAGGTAACACTTGAGCTGTAAGAAGCTTGTTTGCTGTTCCAAAGAATCTGGTCTTCGGTTTACTAGGATTTAACTGAGCATCAACAAAGCCTTATTCCAGAGGCTTACAGAGAGAGAGATGAAAGAGAAGGCATTATTAAAGTACCCGTATAGTGTGGAGTAAACTCAAAGGACATAGCTCAATTGAGAAGCTGGTGGAGGCAGAAATCAATAAGGTTCAAGCATTAAAGTAAAGTAAAGCAAGAAGAATGTTGAAAATAGATATTTCTTTAGAAAAATTCATAGAAAGAGAAAGATGGGGATCATGATTTATCAAAGAATTATAGAGTACCAAAAAGTGTTGTGATATGAAAAAAACAAGTTTTGTTTCTGAATATTTTCAGCATAGACTTTTCCCCCAAAGCAGGCTGAATAACACAATTCATCATGTGGGCAATTAAGTAGGAGTTAGGAAAATAAAGTTTGTATTTAGCTTTTTTGTGAAGTACAATATAGTCCAGAGACAGTTGACTGAACCTTATGTCCTTAAAGGTCTTAAAAAGGCTTGAGGGATTTTCTTGTAAAGCTAGATGTCAAAAAACAGGAGACTAGGCCATGAAAGTATCATCTTCTCTGGAATGATTTTACATGTGTTGAATTTATTTATCATACATATTTCTAAAGTGGAGGTGCGTCCACAGGGTATGGTTCACAGCATCTAGTCATTTGCAAAATCATACCCAAGATGAGCTAATTGGTAGCACAAAAGTGATTACATTGTGTCACTTTAATAGAGCAATACATTAAGGTTGCTCGGTCTAAAGCATTAGTACAGTGCTAGAGACATGATATACTTGACAATGTGTAATTCAGATAAGTATACAATAAAGATTGTGAACTCAAATAAGAAGGTTGAATGTAGAAGATTGATGTGATCCATTTTAGGAGGGTTTGGGGTATAAAGGTTGAGAGAAAGTTGGATAGTCTGTTTTTGAAGTCATTTGGTATTGCAAGAGGTGCTGCATTAGGTTTTAAATTTGAAGAACTAGAGGAAGGAGCTATCAAATACGTGTGAGAATGGTGAGATGTGGTTTGGTATTAAGCAGGCAACAGTACATATGATGATTCAAAGTAGGGGAAAGAATTGACTCAGCAGCACAATTCAGTGTTCCCAATGTCAATGTTTGAGAGTACAAGAGCTGGTGGGGTGGTGCAGAAGCTGGTTGAAAAAAGGAAGGATGCACCACTAATGCCAGGCTTTGTGAACCTTCTTGGTCTTATGGGTTTTGGAAGAGAATTCTAAGTCAATATGGAATACAAGGAATTTTGCACTGTGTGTAATTTAGGAGATACTGCCTTAGGTATTCCTATCTACTTCATGGCAACCTAAAAAGTTTAAAGTCTTTGTTAGTGAAGTTTCTTCATGGCAGACAAGTGTCAGATTAACAAAAAATCCTGCACTTCATGTACTTAGCTAAATCCCTAGCTCTGGTCATATGTTGGCCAGAATCCGTACCACATTGGTACAGTACCACCAGTAATGCAGCACTCGGTTTTCTCCTGTATCAAGCAATAAAAGTGCCTTAACATTTGTATTATGGTCCAGTGAGCTCCTAGACCATAAATACCCTTCCTGTGACTGCAGGAATCCTTCAGCTCCCTACAGTGGACACTCCCCCTTCCACTAATAGATTAATCATCTCTACCAAAGCTCCTTCTATCACAGTGCTGAGATAATTACTGTTCAGAGACAACATAGGTCTCCAATGACATGTGATTGTTGTCCAGAATCTTAGTGCACAGCTTTCAAATGAACAATGATATTTGTGTATAACCAAGGCACCTTGCAATTGTTACAAAATAGGAGTGAAAGAGCAAATATATTGCCCTAATTACAAGAAGGCAATAATTATTGACCCCCATCTGGAATTATGAGGTTCACTGAGTTACCTCAGACCTCTCATGCTTCCACTAGAGATTCAGCAGCTGAATTTGCCAAGGGAAAGAGAGAGGAAGAACATGGAAATACCAGGGAATGAGATACTGAAATGCCTATTACCCAATAATTCCTCATTCCTGAGAGCCCAACTCAGAATCTCCCCATCTGCTGTGCTAATGGTACCCCTGGTATTGCAGTTTTGGGGTTGTGGAATTAACACCCTTGCATGTGGGCTTCATAATGAGGCTCTCACAATTCATTCTTAAAATCAGGTGGAAGGCAACATTTCTTTCCGAAAAGTAACTAATGTTTTTGTGTGTCCACTACCTGTACAATATGTTATTACCCCTAAATACAGAGAGTTATATGTGACATATGAGGGCTCGGACTGAATTCGGAGTTGTAAGATGTCTGCCACCACTTCCTCGTTGATGTGGTGGCAGCCAATCAGATGATATGTTTAAATTACTTGGACCTTAATTTTACCAAAATGACTCAATGGATTTACAGCAAATCACAGAACAGCACTCTGGATTGATTCAAGATCTAGCTTTCTGCCAAATTTGGTGTTAATTCGTTCAGCAGTTTGGACTGTGGCTGTGTCCCAAGTTTTTGTAGAAAAACGAATGGGAAAAATGCGTTTTGGGACCCCTTGTTTTTCTTGACCCCCGCTTAATGGATCAACCCGAAACTTTCCATACCCAAACTAGTCAAACAATAGCACCATTTTGGAAAGTGTAATGGAGATTCGTGTAAAGCCGCCAAAATTATTAGCAACATAAAAAGGCATTTCCTATGGAAACGTGATCATATCTATGACTACCCAGTGGCAACTTCCAAAATGTTCAAAAAAGTGCTCTTTTTGCCTAGTTTATGCATGGAAAGTTTTCAGATGACCTATCAAGCTGGGGTCGAGAAAAAGGGGGTCCCAAAACATGAAATCCCTCTGCGGTTTCCATATACCTTTGTCAGAAGCGTTTATATATATATCCCTGTGTTAAAAAAAATAATTTTTTAACATGGGTTAAGATATTGCTACCTTCCCCTATATAGCTCCACTTTACCCTTTGGGTTTTTTCTAGGAAAAGAAATAATATATATATTTTTTTTTTTTCGGAGGAAAAAACGCAAAGGGTAAAATGGAGTTATACGCGAGAAAGGTAGCAATATCTTAATGCAGGTTAAAAATAAAGTCACTTAAAAAGCACTACAGTTTAAAAATCATAAAATCAGGGTTTTGCCAGTTATATGTAACTGACATAAGTATGACTTGCACTCCATAAATTGCAATGCTGTAATATGTGAGATCATATGTGAGATCATGGGCAGAACATCACAGCAGTGAAAGTTATACTTAAGTCAGTTAAGTATAATTAGTGACTGTCCACATTTTTTTTCATTTTTAAACTGTAGTGCGTTTTGAATAAATTTCTAAGGGTTATTAACACTTTAAAATCATACTACCTTTTTCACCTTTCTTTAGAGAATTTCTGTCGTTTTTTAATGTCTAGTAACACCTTATTATATATATATGTATATATTATATATATATATGTGTATATATGTATATATATACATATATATGTATATATATATACTATATATATATATATATATGTGTGTGTGTATATATATATCGATTTACGCCGCTCTTCGTGCAACCTTTAGATTGAAGCAGGCATGGACCACAGATAAGTGCAAATTCCTTATTTATTTCTTGTGGGCCATAACGCGTTTCGGTCCAGCCGGACCTTGATCACATGACAACGCCGATTAGTATTTCCACCCCTTTTAAAGTGATACAGTGCATTTAGTGATGGTTACGAGTTACTAGACATGGAAAGGACACTACCCGCTCGTCTGGCAAAAAACCTTAATACGGTGCAATACATGGATTAACAAAAGTAGGAGTTAAGCATATGATTATTATAAAACCATAATGGTTATGATAGCAGCAGTATGTTAATGAATAAATCCATAAATAAATCCATAAATAAATAATTATTCATTAAAAGGTTTTTAAACATAGGCCATAAAAATTGTAAAGCGATACAAAAGGGGATGATGGACGGAACGTTTGAGCCAATCAAACACTCACCCCCAGTCAACTGATCTGGGTTTAATCCATCATCATTCTTTAGCTCACTCCACCACCCCAGTTCAGACATGGCCATATGCAAATCAGTCTGACCCTGTGCCTCATGGGAACAGTCCAGCCCGAACTGCCAAGCCATGTCTTCCCTGGACCGGAAACAAGCATCCTAGGACCGGTTTCTGGCATTCCAGCCGTCATCAGCCAGGCTTGCTTGAATCCAGTGGCAAAGTGAGCAAGGGACCCACGTCTGGGCATACCCCGCCAACTTAGGGCGAACAAAGCGATACAAAAGGGGATGATGGACGGAACTGTAAAAGCCCACATCCATGAATATCGAATTACAATTTAATTGATTACTGCTCAGTGCATTGTGAATACTATGTTAGTAGCGCTATATATGCCAGATGGGGGGCTCGGATGTTGGTCTCCCTTTCCATATGACTAGTGCTCGTGCAACAGTTAATACAAACTGTGCAGGTCTATGACCAGTGATAACCCATGAATACTAGTTACACCAAAATATGTTAAAAAACCACTATTGTCGTGGTTCAGGTTGGCGTTGCAGCCTCCTGTGGTTGCTGTAAAATACCATATTACATCCCTTTCTATAATCTTCGGTAGCGCCCATAAGACTACATGTTGGCGACACCCCACTAAGGAGGCCTTGAAGGACCGTACAGCCGGAGTACTACCTCATATTGGAAATAATGTATATTCAATTATTGAAGGCAGGTAAATAGGTCCTCCGTAGTATTCAGGCCTCCCGGGGACTTGCTATCGAGATTCAAAATGTATCTAGTCTCTAGTTTCCTTAGCGTCCCCTCTCTGTCCCCTCCCCTTCTTTTGATGGGTACTGCATCAATAAGATAATATGACAGATGTTCAAGTTTGTTATCATGGATTTCACGAAAGTGTCTCGCCACTGGGTATGATGGATCATGATTGTTTATTGCCCTGATGTGTTGCAAAATTCTTTTGTTAGCTGGAAGTTTGGTACTGCCTACGTATTTAAGATTGCAGGAGCATTCTAATATGTAAATGGCATAGTCAGTTTTGCAGTGTAGAGATTTAGTTATTTTAATTTCTCTTTCACTGAAGGGGGTTTTGTATGTTTTTATATATATATATATGTACACATATATATATATATATATACATGTGTGTGTGTGTATATATATATTATCTACTGGCGGTCGGCAGTAGATAGTTATAGTTAGGACCTAGTTTCCATAGGAAAAGCGTTTTTTCTTTTCCTAATAACTTTGGCGCCGGATGACGAATCTTCGCGAAATTTTCAAAACTAGTGGGGCGCTCGGGTCAGCTCCTATCCTGAAAGTTTCGGGGTGATTCGTCAAGCGGGGGCCGAGAAAAAAGGGGGGTCCCAAAACGCGTTTTCCCCATGTTATTTCCCATAGGAAACTTTAGACACGGCTACAGCCCGAACTGCTGAACGGAATTACACCAAATTTGGCAAAAAGGTAGCCCTTGGTTCAGAAAGCGCCCTTTTTTTTAAATGGTGTAACTCCGTTCAGTAGTTCCTGAGAAATTCAAAAAATAGAGGTCAAAAAATCAATTTCCCATAGGAAATTTTAGACACGGTTACAGCTAAAACTGCTGAACGGAATTACACCAAATTTGGCAAAAAGGTAGTGCTTGGTTCAGAAAGCGCCCTTTTTTTTAAATGGTGTAAATCCGTTCAGTAGTTTTTGAGATATTAAAGGAAACAAATCTTTATAAATCTGGGCGGGACCTAACTACACAAGCACGAGCTTAGCTCTAATTGGCTGCCAACACTTCAATCCAGGAAGTGTTGGCAGCCATCTTGGTGCAATGCTTTTTAGGTCTCGCCTAGCGACGCAGCGCATGCGTTGCTCACTACACAAACACCACTGCACTGTCCTAAACCCTGCCCCAACACGACCCCTTACACTGCACGAACACCACTGCACTGCCCAAAACCCTGAAACACCACCCCAGCACGACCCCCTACACTGCCGGAACACCACTGCTCTGCCCAAAACCCTGAAACACCAGCCCCAGCACGACCCCCTACACTGCCGGAACACCACAGCACTACCCTAAACCCTGAAACACCAACTCACTGCACGACCCCTATACTGCCCGAACACCACTGCACTGCCCTAAACCCTGAAACACCACCCCCAGCATGACCCCCTACACTGCCCAAATACCACAGCACTGCCCTAAACCCTGAAACACCAACCCCTGCACGACCCCCTACACTGCCCGAACACCACTGCACTGCCCTAAACCCTGAAACACCACCCCCAGCATGACCCCCTACACTGCCCGAACACCACTGCACTGCCCTAAACCCTGAAACACTACCCCCAGGAAGACCCCCTACACTGCCCGAACACCACTGCACTGCCCTAAACCCTGAAACATCAGCCCCAGCAAGACCCTCTACACTGCCCGAACACCACTGCCCTAAACCCTGAAGCACCACCCTCAGCAAGACCCTCTACACTGCCCGAACACCACAGCACTTGCCTAAACCCTGAAACACCACCCCCTGCACGACCCCCTTCACTGCCTGAACAATACTGCACTGCCCTAAACACTGAAACACCACCCCCAGCATAACCCCCTACACTGCCCGAACACCACTGCACTGCCCTAAACCCTGAAACACTACCCCCAGGAAGACCCCCTACACTGCCCGAACACCACTGCACTGCCCTAAACCCTGAAACATCACCCCCAGCAAGACCCCCTACACTGCCCGAACACCACTGCCCTAAACCCTGAAACACCACCCCCAGCAAGACCCCCTACACTGCCCGAACACCACTGCACTGCCCTAAACCCTGAAACACCACCCCCAGCATGACCCCCTACACTGCCCAAACACCACTGCTCTGCCCAAAACCCTGAAACACCAGCCCCAGCACGACCCCCTACACTACCCGAACACCACTGCACTGCCCTAAACCCTGAAACACCAGCCCCAGCAAGACCCCCTACACTGCCCGAACACCACTGCACTGCCCTAAACCCTGAAACACCAGCCCCAGCAAAACCCCCTACACTTCCCGAACACCACTGCACTGCCCTAAACCCTGAAACACGAGCCACAGCATGACCCCCTACACTGCCCGAACACCACTGTACTGCCCTAAACCTTGAAACACCACCCCCAGCATGACCCCCTACACTGCCCGAACACCACTGCACTGCCCTAAACCCTGAAACACCACCCCCTGCACGACCACCTACACTGCCCGAACACCACTGCACTGCTCTAAACCCTGAAACACCACCCCATAGCACGACCCCCTACACTGCCCGAACACCACTGCACTGCCCTAAACCCTAAAACACCACCCCAGCACGACCCCCTACACTGACCGAACACCACTGCACTGCCCTAAACCCTGAAACACCACCCACTGCACGACCCCCTACACTGCCCAAACACCACTGCACTGCCCTAAACCCTGAAACACCACCCCCAGCACGACACCCTACACTGCCCGAACACCACTGCATGGCCCTAAACCCTGAAACACTACCCCCAGCATGACCCCCTACACTGCCCGAACACCACTGCACTGCCATAAACCCTGAAACATCACCCCCAGCACGACCCCCTACACTGCCTGAACACCACTGCCCTAAACCCTGAAACACCACCCCCAGCAAGACCCCCTACACTGCCCGAACACCACTGCACTGCCCTAAAGCCTGAAACACCAGCCCCAGCATAACCCCCTACACTGCCCGAACACCACTGCTCTGCCCTAAACCCTAAAACACCAGCCCCAGCATGACCCCCTACACTGCCCGAACACCACTGCACTGCCCTAAACCCTGAAACACCAACCCCAGCACGACCCCCTACACTGCCCGAACACCACTGCACTGCCCTAAACCCTGAAACACCACCCCCAGCATGACCCCCTACACTGCCCGAACACCACAGCACTGCCCTAAACCCTGAAACACCAACCCCTGCACGACCCCCTACACTGCCCGAACACCACTGCACTGCCCTAAACCCTGAAACACCACCCCCAGCATGACCCCCTACACTGCCCGAACACCACTGCACTGCCCTAAACCCTGAAACACTACCCCCAGCAAGACCCCCTACACTGCCCGAACACCACTGCACTGCCCTAAACCCTGAAACATCAGCCCCAGCAAGACCCCCTACACTGCCCGAACACCACTGCACTGCCCTAAACCCTGAAACACCACCCTCAGCAAGACCCTCTACACTGCCCGAACACCACTGCACTTGCCCTAAACCCTGAAACACCACCCCTGCACGACCCCCTACACTGCCCGAACACCACTGCACTGCCCTAAACCCTGAAACACCACCCCCAGCATAACCCCCTACACTGCCCGAACACCACTGCACTGCCCTAAACCCTGAAACACTACCCCCAGCAAGACCCCCTACACTGCCCGAACACCACTGCACTGCCCTAAACCCTGAAACACCACCCCCAGCAAGACCCCCTACACTGCCCGAACACCACTGCACTGCCCTAAACCCTGAAACACCACCCCCAGCAAGACCCCCTACACTGCCCGAACACCACTGCACTGCCCTAAACCCTGAAACACCACCCCCAGCATGACCCCCTACACTGCCCAAACACCACTGCACTGCCCTAAACCCTGAAACACCAGCCCCAGCACGACCCCCTACACTGCCCGAACACCACTGCACTGCCCTAAACCCTGAAACACCAGCCCCAGCAAGACCCCCTACACTGCCCGAACACCACTGCACTGCCCTAAACCCTGAAACACCAGCCCCAGCACGACCCCCTACACTGCCCGAACACCACTGCACTGCCCTAAACCCTGAAACACCAGCCCCAGCATGACCCCCTACACTGCCCGAACACCACTGCACTGCCCTAAACCCTGAAACACCACCCCCAGCATGACCCCCTACACTGCCCGAACACCACTGCACTGCCCTAAACCCTGAAACACCACCCCCAGCACGACCACCTACACTGCCCGAACACCACTGCACTGCCCTAAACCCTGAAACACCACCCCATAGCACGACCCCCTACACTGCCCGAACACCACTGCACTGCCCTAAACCCTGAAACACCACCCCAGCACGACCCCCTACACTGCCCGAACACCACTGCACTGCCCTAAACCCTGAAACACCACCCACTGCACGACCCCCTACATTGCCCAAACACCACTGCACTGCCCTAAACCCTGAAACACCACCCCCAGCACGACACCCTACACTGCCCGAACACCACTGCACTGGCCCTAAACCCTGAAACACTACCCCCAGCACAGACCCCCTACACTGCCCGAACACCACTGCACTGCCCTAAACCCTGAAACACCACCCCCAGCACGACCCCCTACACTGCCCGAACACCACTGCACTGCCCTAAACCCTGAAACACCACCCCCAGCACGACCCCCTACACTGCCCGAACACCACTGCACTGCCCTAAACCCTGAAACACCAGCCCCAGCACAACCCCCTACACTGCCCGAACACCACTGCACTGCCCTAAACCCTGAAACACCAGCCCCAGCACGACCCCCTACACTGCCCGAACACCACTGCACTGCCCTAAACCCTGAAACACCAGCCCCAGCACGAGCCCCTACACTGCCCGAACACCACTGCACTGCCCTAAACCCTGAAACACCACCCCCTGCACGACCCCCTACACTGCCCGAACACCACTGCACTGCCCTAAACCCTGAAACACCACCCCCAGCACGACCCCCTACACTGCCCGAACACCACTGCACTGCCCTAAACCCTGAAACACCACCCCCAGCACGACCCCTACACTGCCCGAACACCACTGCACTGCCCTAAACCCTGAAACACCAACCCCAGCACGACCCCCTACACTGCCCGAACACCACTGCACTGCCCTAAACCCTGAAACACCACCCCCAGCACGACCCCCTACACTGCCCGAACACCACTGCACTGCCCTAAACCCTGAAACACCAGCCCCAGCACGACCCCCTACACTGCCCGAACACCACTGCACTGCCCTAAACCCTGAAACACCAGCCCCAGCACGACCCCCTACACTGCCCAAACACCACTGCACTGCCCTAAACCCTGAAACACCAGCCCCAGCAAGACCCCCTACACTGCCCGAAGCACCACTGCACTGCCCTAAACCCTGAAACACCACCCCCAGCAAGACCCCCTACACTGCCCGAACACCACTGCACTGCCCTAAACCCTGAAACACCACCCCCAGCAAGACCCCCTACACTGCCCGAACACCACTGCACTGCCCTAAACCCTAAAACACCACCCCCAGCAAGACCCCCTACACTGCCCGAACACCACTGCACTGCCCTAAACCCTGAAACACCACCCCCAGCACGACCCCCTACACTGCCCGAACACCACTGCACTGCCCTAAACCCTGAAACACCACCCCCAGCACGACCCCCTACACTGCCCGAACACCACTGCACTGCCCTAAACCCTGAAACACCACCCCCAGCATGACCCCCTACACTGCCCGAACACCACTGCACTGCCCTAAACCCTGAAACACCACCCCTAGCACGACCCCCTACACTGCCCGAACACCACTGCACTGCCCTAAACCCTGAAACACCACCCCCTGCATGACCCCCTACACTGCCCGAACACCACTGCACTGCCCTAAACCCTGAAACACCACCCCCAGCACGACCCCCTACACTGCCCAAACACCACTGCACTGCCCTAAACCCTCAAACACCACCCCCAGGATGACCCCCTACACTGCCGGAACAGCACTGCACTGCCCTAAACCCTGAAACACCACCCCGAGCATGACCCCCTACACTGCCCGAACACCACTGCACTGCCCTAAACCCTGAAACACCACTCCCAGCACAACCCCCTACACTGCCCGAATACCACTGCACTGCACCTAAACCCTGAAACACCACCCCCAGCACGACCCCCTACACTACCCGAACACCACTGCACTGCCCTAAACCCTGAAACACTCACCCCCAGCACGACCCCCTACACTGCCCGAACACCACTGCACTGCCCTAGACCCTGAAACACCACCCCCAGCAAGACCCCCTACACTGCCCGAACACAACTGCACTGCCCTAAACCCTGAAACACCACCCCCAGCAAGACCCCCTACACTGCCCGAACACCACTGCACTGCCCTAAACCCTGAAACACCAGCCCCAGCACGACCCCCTACACTGCCCGAACACCACTGCACTGCCCTAAACCCTGAAACACCAGTGTAGGAGAGTAGGATCTGCTTCACATGGGTACCCCCACTTTTTGCTGATGCTTCACTGTTTTTCGACTTTAGTCTGGCTGGGGCCCTGCTAATCAGAACCCCAGCCTAGCTGCTTCCTCTCTAAAATGGTTTCCATGTGCCTTAGGCACATCACTGATTGGGATCTGGAGTGCCCTTATAAGTCCCTAGTATATGGTATACTATGTACCAAGGGCATAGGTACCTCAGAGGCCTGCCAGGGGCTGCAGCATGTATTATGCCACCCCTGGAAGGCCATCCAAACTGACACCACAGGTCTGCTACTGCAGCCTGGGTAAGGTGGTGCATGCACCCCTTACTGTGATATAGGTTACCTATATCACGAAATACATACACACATATAAACCTATAAGTCACTCCTAAGGCAGGCCTTATCAATCCTAAAGGCAGAGTGCGTGGTTCCTATGTGAGAGGGTGCCCCTGCATGAGCAGGGCCCCTCTGCAGCGTTCGGAGACCATCTCTGATGCTGTTTGTAGTGCAGCCTGACCATATACTCTTAAGCGCATTATATCCTCGCGGTAAAATGCTAACTTTGGAATGGCTGCACCTAAACATGTCGTGTTTGGTGTCAAACATCTTGGAATACTACCCCCCGCCAATCCTGGCGGCGGGGGTAGCATTCCACCCTTCTAGAGGGAAAGACATGTTAACTCTGACTAGTCCGGTAACTTCTTTCCAGAGCCCTGGCATCACAAAATGGATGCTGCTGCCACAGACACGAGTCTGGCCTCCTGCTGCTGGACGAAACTCCGGCAGGGGAGGCCTGGACAATAGGTTTCCTGTCCCAGGGAGGTGTGACCACCTCCCCAGACAGGATAATGTGTATTGGGGCTGGGCGGGAGCACTTTCGGGTGCTTTGAAGTCCTGCACTGGGGGCACATTTGGTGTCCCTGTGCATACCCCAGTTCAAACCGGATCAGGGGCTTGCAGCCCCTGCTTTGGCGCGAACTGGACAAAGGGAAAGGGGTGTAGCCACCCCTCTGCCCTGACCCACCCATAGGTGGGGCCACAGAGTAGTCCAACCCCTATCTTTAGAATAAAGGTAGGAACCCAGTCCTTAGGACTTTAGATTATCCCTGGACGAAACTCTGAAACTGAATCCTGGACCTTCGACGCTCTACTCACGATTAGAGGACTGAAGAATCTCCCTTGGGGTCAAGGAGTGACTCCCCTGCTTGGCAGGCACCAAAGAAGCATCTGTCCGGTTCGCATTTCTGAAGCTCCCGTCGGACGCCGAAGTCATCGCATCACCAGAGGTGGATTCTCAGACTTCCCCGAGGCTACCCTGAGTCCCCAGCAAAGCTGAGGCCCGTGGCTATCGTGGGTGACTTGAGACCGTGACCCCTGGACACCGAGCACATTTGCAAGTGCATCCTCTTCTGGGTCTCCCAAGAAGTCGTGCTTTGGGCTCCGAGTAGCCCTAGCCTCCAGCACCACCTGCACCGAAGATCACTGGCCCCCACTCCACGAGTGTCCTGTAAGCCAGATCCACGTGCGGCGTCACGAGGCTCCTTCGCGGTCGCTAGCCCGTTGGCTAGTAGCCCTTAACGAAGGCCAATCCTTTTCTTACTTGGCATCCTGGTTGCTCCAGGCCTGCCCTCACTTACCCTCGCTGGGTGAGTTCCACAGACCTTGCTGGTCTGCACCATCGACGATCTACATCTTCACCGAGACTTGCCGTTGCCAAGGCTTGTTGGGTCCAATCCGGTCGCCGACACCTCAGCACTCGACAGACATTGTGTACCAGCCCGAATCCTGCTCCTGGTTGCCGACAACGCCTCCTGGACCTCGTGGCTGAAGAGTCAAGACGACCGTCAACGCACCTGAAGCACTCGACATCGGTGGGCATCTGTCCATCGCCTTCCTGGTCACTGGCTAGTGACCCAGACTCTGTCCCCTCTGCTTTCAGGTTCTTCAGAACTCCGATCCACTCTTGGATCCACCCGGACACTTTTCTCTTGGCCGCCAGCAGCACTTTGCAGCAGATCGCCATTCGAATCGACGACGAAACCCGACCCCGAAAGGCACCTATGCACCCGGCTTCCCTGGGTGAGGTAACACGAGTACTCCGGTGCTCCCGTGGGTAGAGACTCTTCAAAGTCCTAGATCTCAAAGGGTTTTGTCCTAGTCCTCTTTTAAGTGTCCCTTTTCTCTATTTTCCCGATCCCGACTTTCTCCATAGAAGTCAACGGCGTATCGCGGTTGTGTATTTACACTGCACGCGTCTCCCGTAGGTCCCCTGTGTCACTACCTTGGGTGGTTCCTTGTGGTCCAAGCACTTCTAGAGGCTCTAGGCCTAGTGTCTAGTTCAGTCGTGGTTCGCATACCACTTTATTGGTATATGGTTTGGTACGCCCCTAGGGCCCAAACGTGTATTTGTGCTATTACTGTGATTTAATAACTTATAACTTATGTATTTCGAACTCTAGCCTCATAAAGAGACTAGAGGGGTGTGTTTAGCAATAAATACATATATTTTGAATATATACCTGGTGTGGTGCTCTTTCATTTGATCACTCAAGAGATTATAGACTGGTAAAACAAGCTGCTTTACATTCCTTCAAGACTTAGCCTGAAGGCTGCTCTCCATAGCTACCACTAGGATAGCTTTCAATAAGGTTGTCTTTAACCTATCTCCAATAAGGGGTTGTTTGGACTGGTGCAAGGTGCCCACTATAATTAGTGGACAGCATATACCAGGCCAACTTCTCACATTGGTGTGCAGCGTGTGGGATTCCAGCTTGCTATTGTTTTACCAGATAATCTCAATTGAATTGATCAACTGAAAACCACTAAAGGTACCTAAGGTACATATAATTTAAGCTTAGAATACAGTAAGTTCTACTGAACTTAGAGTTGTGTGTTAAGGGATAGCACAACCCTTTCTACAACTCAAGAGAGTTTAGTAGGCCACACTAGAGTAGGTAGTGCATACACCACACCACACTAGTAATGTCTTTAAGGGCAGGATCCAAAGAATCCTTGCAGGAAGCCATTGAGCTTCCACCCTCCAAGTATGATACACTCCCATTCTTGGAATTGAGAGCTTTATGTAACTTGAGAAAAGTAAGGACAGGCCAAAGCCCCACCACCCAACACCTCAAGGAGTTGTTGGTGGCTTATGACCTTAGTAAGCCTGTAGGGACTGAAGGGGTAGGAGCTGAGGGTGGGGCAGAAGAAGAGGACGAGGCCAGGGGTACCAATACCCCCAGCCCCCCTCTGAAACTGGCCAGGAGGGTGACAATGACCCTGACCTGGAAAACCCAATCCCTCCTGTGGATGATGATGAGGATGATCAAGATGACACCCTCTTTGTCCCCCCAGGAAGGATTAAGAGTGTGCCCAGGAAGTCTAGATCTCCTTCTCAGGAGTCTAACCACTCTGGCACCTCTATAGGGAGCTCTGTCTCCTCTCACAGGAGGGAATCCTCTCATGAGAGGAGAACCAGACTGGTCCAGTATGAGGAAACTCAGCTGGAAATCAGAAAAAAGCAATTGGCTTTAGATAGGGAATCCCTAGATCTCCTTAGAGAGAGAAGAAAGTTGGGACTAGAGTCCCATGGTGGCAGCCATGTCCCTAGAGACAGGGAAAGGTCCTATGACCATAGGAACCTGAGCAAGATTGTCCCTCCCTACCAGAGTGGGGATGATATCCACAAATGGATAACTGCATTAGAGAGGGCCTGTAAGGTACAGAAGGTCCCTCAGGAGCAGTGGGCAGCAATCTTGTGGCTCTCCTTTGCTGACAAAGGTAGAGATAAGCTCCTCACTGTTAGAGAGGAGGATGCTGATAATTACAAGGTCTTGAAGAGTGCTCTTATTGATGGGTTTGGCCTAACCACTGAACAGTACAGGTTGAAGTTCAGAGACACCCAAAAAGCACAGACTCAAGACTGGGTAGACTATGTGGATTGTTCTGCCAAGGCTCTGGAAGGCTGGTTGATGGGCAGTAAGGTGTGTGACTTCTCAGGATTGTACAATCTGATAATGAGGGAGCAGATTCTTAATAACTGTCAAAATCAGCTGTTGCATCAATACCTGGTAGACTCTGATCTGACCTCTCCCCAAGAATTGGGAAAGAAGGCAGACAAATGGGTCAGAACCAGGGTGAAGCAGAAGGTACAGAACCAAGGTGGGGAAACCAAGAAGCAAGATGCTAAGAACTCTGACAAGGGTGGGGAGAAGGGTAAAGATCAAAAGTCTTCATCAGGCCCCCAAAAATCTTCTTCTGGTGGGGATTCACAGTCTACCAAAGGGAAAGGCCAAAGAAAACCATGGTGCAAGGTCTGTAAGCAAAAGACCCACTGGACCAGTGATTGCACCAAGTCCAAAGACTCCAGTCCAGCACCCACCAATGCCCCTAAGGCACCTGTTCCCCCTAGTACAGTTGGTGGAAGTGCTCCAGCAAAGGGTTTAGTAGGGTTCACCCTGGGAACTGAGTTGGGCTCTGACTTAGTCAGAGAACTGACTCAGGCTGTGTTAGTCTGTGATGGAGGCATGGATGTGACCTCCACTGTGAGTCCCAGTAATCTGGGCAAGTACAGACAACAGCCTTTAATCAATGGACGTGAGGCTTTGGCATTTAGGGACACAGGGGCAAGTGTCACAATGGTGACACAAGACCTTGTGCTTCCTGGGCAAGTTATGCTTGGTGAGATGTACCAAGTGACCAATGCTAGCAATGTCAGAACAGACCATACTCTGGCAGTTGTTAACTTCTCCTGGGGAGGGGTAACTGGCCTTAAGAAGGTTGTGGTAAGTGCAAACCTACCAGTCGAATGCTTGCTTGGCAATGACTTAGAGACTTCTGCTTGGGCAGAAGTGGAGCTCAGGACCCATGCAGAAATGCTGGGGATCCCTGCAGATGTGTTTGCTGTGACCAGGTCACAAGCCAAAATGTCGAGCACTGAACAGGCCTTGGATTCTGGAAGAATGGACCAAGTGCCTTCCAAGAGGAGGAGTAGTAGGGTTAAGGCAGTGCCTTCCCCCTTGGCTCAGGAGGAAGATCAGTCCCTTGAGGGGGATGATCTCAGCCCTGAAGAAGGAACTGTCCCAGAGGAACTTGAACCTGACCAGGTTGAGTTCTTGGGGACAGGGGGACCTTCTAGGGCAGATTTGAGCCAGGAGCAGCAGAGCTGCCCCTCCCTTGAACCCCTCAGACAGCAAGCTGCTGCTGAGGCTGCTGGGAAAGCTAGTGGTCCCCATACAGTGTATTGGGATGATGGACTCCTGTACTCAGAGAGTAGAGACCCCAAGCCTGGTGCTACCAGGAGGTTGGTAATACCTTTGAAGTTCAGGGGCTTCCTATTGACCCTAGCCCATGATATTCCCTTAGCAGGTCACCTGGGCCAGAACAAGACTTGGGACAGAATTGTCCCTCACTTTCACTGGCCCCACATGTCTGAAGACAGTAAGGAGTTTTGTCGCTCCTGTGTAACCTGCCAAGCCAGTGGCAAAGCAGGTGGCACTACAAAGGCCCCCTGATACCACTACCTGTGGTGGGGGTGCCCTTTGAAAGGGTAGGGATTGACATTGTTGGTCCCATGGATCCCCAAACAGCCTCTGGGCACAGGTTTATCCTGGTGGTAGTGGATCATGCCACCAGGTACCCAGAAGCTATTCCCCTCAGGACCACTACAGCACCTGTGGTGGCAAGGGCCCTCCTGGGAATCTTCTCAAGAGTGGGCTTTCCTAAGGAGGTAGTATCAGACAGGGGTGCTAACTTCATGTCTGGGTACTTAAAAGCAATGTGGAAGGAGTGTGGAGTGACTTATAAGTTCACCACACCCTATCACCCACAATGCAATGGTTTAGTTGAGAGATTCAACAAAACCTTGAAGGGCATGATTAAAGGGCTCCCAGAAAAGCTTAGGCGTAGATGGGACATACTCTTGCCCTGCCTTTTATTCGCATATAGGGAGGTGCCTCAGAAGGGGGTTGGTTACAGCCCTTTTGAACTTCTGTTTGGCCACCCTGTGAGGGGTCCACTGTGCTTGGTGAAGGAAGGATGGGAGTTACCTCTCAAGCCCCCAAAGCAAGATATAGTGGACTACGTACTTGGTCTCCGCTCCAGGATGGCTGAGTACATGAAAAAGGCAACCAAAAACCTTGAGGCTAGCCAGGAACTTCAAAAGGCCTGGCATGACCAAAGGCTGTTCTGACTGTTTACCAGCCAGGACAGAAGGTGTGGGTGTTGGAGCCAGTGGCCCCAGCAGCTCTCCAAGATAAATGGAGTGGACCCCACACTATTGTTGAGCAGAAGGGTGAGGTCACTTATTTAGTGGACCTAGGAACACCCAGGAGTCCCCACAGGGTTCTCCATGTCAACAGGTTAAAACCATATGTGGACAGGGCAGACATGGGCTTGCTCATGGCTACTGATGAAGGGCAGGAGGAAGAGAGTGACCCACTCCCTGACCTGCTCTCACAGAACCCTGACGATGGGTCAGTTGATGGTGTAGCCTTGGCAGGCAGCCTCACTACCCAGCAACAAACTGATTGCAGGCAAGTCCTCAATCAGTTTAGACATATGTTTTCACTGACACCCAGTCAGACCACCTGGTGCACTCATGAAGTGGACACTGGGGACAGTCTGCCTATTAAAAACAAGATTTATAGGCAACCTGACCATGTCAGGGACTGTATCAGGACTGAAGTCCAGAAAATGTTGGAATTGGGAGTAATTGAACCCTCAGATAGCCCTTGGGCTAGTCCAGTAGTCCTAGTACCGAAACCTCACACCAGTGGTGGGAAAAGAGAGATGAGGTTTTGTGTAGACTACAGGGGTCTCAATGCAGTCACTAGGACTGATGCCCATCCAATACCCAGGGCAGATGAGCTCATAGATACTTTGGCCTCTGCCAAATATCTCAGCACATTTGACCTAACAGCTGGCTACTGGCAGATCAGACTAGCTGATACTGCAAAGCCCAAAACAGCATTTTCAACCCCTAGTGGGCATTATCAATTTGTGGTAATGCCCTTTGGTCTGAAAAATGCACCTGCCACTTTCCAGAGGTTGGTGAATACAGTTCTCACAGGACTGGAAGCCTATAGTGCAGCTTATCTAGATGATATTGCTGTCTTTAGCTCCACCTGGAAGGATCACCTGGTCCACCTCAGGAATGTTTTACAGGCCCTGCAAAAGGCAGGCCTGACTATCAAGGCCACTAAGTGCCAGATAGGGCAGAGTCAGGTTGTGTACCTGGGCCACCTTGTGGGTGGAGGCCAGGTTCAACCTTTGCAGAGCAAGATCCAGACCATCATGGACTGGACTGCTCCCACTACCCAGACTCAGGTGAGAGCCTTCTTAGGCCTGACTGGTGTAGGAAGGTGGAATCTGACTATATGGTTGCCCCCACTTTTTTTTATGGTGTTTTGCTGGTTTATGACTTAGTTGGACTGGGATCCTGCTATTCAGGGCCCCAGTCTATCTGCTTTCTCTGTAAAAAGGTTTCCATGTGCCTTAGGCACATCTCTGATTGGAATCTGGAGTGCCCTTATAAGTCCCTAGTATATGGTATACTATGTACCAAGGGCATAGGTACCTCAGAGGCCTGCCAGGGGCTGCAGCATGTATTATGCCACCCTGGAAGGCCATCCAAACTGACACCACAGGTCTGCTACTGCAGCCTGGGTAAGGTGGTGCATGCACCCCTTACTGTGATATAGGTTACCTATATCACTAAATACATACACACATATAAACCTATAAGTCACTCCTAAGGAAGGCCTTATCAATCCTAAAGGCAGAGTGCATGGTTCCTATGTGAGAGGGTGCCCCTGCATGAGCAGGGCCCCTCTGTAGCGTTCGGAGACCATCTCTGATGCTGTTTGTAGTGCAGCCTGACCATATACTCTTAAGCGCATTATATCCTCGCGGTAAAATGCTAACTTTGGAATGGCTGCACCTAAACATGTCGTGTTTGGTGTCAAACATCTTGGAATACTACCCCCGCGCCAATCCTGGTGGCGGGGGTAGCATTCCACCCTTCTAGAGGGAAAGACATGTTAACTCTGGCTTACCCGGTAACTTCTTTCTGAAGCCCTGGCATCACAAAATGGATGCTGCTGCCACAGACACAAGTCTGGCCTCCTGCTGCTGGACGAAACTCCGGCAGGGGAGGCCTGGACAATAGGTTTCCTGTTGCAGGGAGGTGTGACCACCTCCCCAGACAGGATAATGTGTATTGGGGCTGGGTGGGTGCACTCTTAGAGTGCTTTGAAGTCCTGCACTGGGGGAGCAAAAGGCTCCTCTGTGCATATGCCAGTTCAAACCAGCTCAGGGGCTACCTGCCCCTGCTCTGGTGCGAAACTGGACAAAGGGAAGTGGGTGTAGCCACCCCTCCCTTGACCCTCCCATAGGTGGGGTCATAGAGTTAGTCCCTCCCTGTTTTACTGGTTAAAATGAGGAACCCTTGCCACAGCAAGATTAGATAACCCCTGGATGACACTCTACAGAAGAATCCTGGCCCTTCGACGTTCCACTACCTTTGGAAGACAGAAGAATCTCCCTTGGAGTCAAGGAGTGACTCCCCTGCTTGGCAGGCACCAAAAACGACAACGACGGTCGCAAACTACGCCGCTCCCGCCGGAGTCCGAAGTCCCTGCAGCCCAGGAAGTGGATTTCCTGACCTCTCCCAGGCCATCGTGAGTCCCCAGCGAAGCTGAGGCAAGTGGACCCCCCGAGTAATGAGGAACCGCGACCCCGGGGTACCGTGCACTATTGTCGAGTGCAACCCCTTCACAACGTTCTACGAACCTGTGCTTTGGACCACGTGTGGTCCCGACCTCCAGCAAGAATCTCTCCGAATATCAGAGGCCTACACTGTCCCGAGTGACCGTGGGCCCCTGTTGAGTGATTCTGCCCGAGGTGTCTTTGCGATCCCTTGCCCGCTGGCTTGTGGGTCCCCAGAAGACTTCTTAAAGAAACCAAAGGGCTCCCCTGGTTGCTCCAGGCCTGCCCTGACTTACCCCCGCTGGGTGAGTTCCACAGACCTTGCTGGTCTGCGCCATCGACTTTTCTTCATCTCCCCGAGACTTGCGGCTGCCAAGGCTTGTTGGCTCCAATCGAGTTGCCGACACCGCAGTCAGCTGCAGACGTCAAGGGACACACCGAATCCAGCTCCTGGTCATCGTCGACGCCTCCTGGACCACGTGGCTGAAGAGTCAAGGCACCCGCAACCGACCTGAATCAACCGACGACGGT